>VDFB02271358.1:941499700-941738660 GCA_007258455.2 Sequoia sempervirens
GGAGGAATGTGGAGCATTCTACCAAACAATCTTCAAGGTAACTTCCTGACCTAGAAAATTTCACCGACTTACAAGGACTAGAACTTCCTTGTACCAACACATACTTTCTTGAGAACAATAGGAGAGATGACATAACCTATTAGAGACCCTAAACAACACCTTTCAAACATTAGTATGACTTTTAATCCTCATCTTAATACTTCTAAACCACATCTTAATATATCATCATCATATCATGTTTGTTGACAACAACCATACTCAATACATCTTTACTTTTCGTCAAAAAAGGCATGACATCCAACCATGAACATCAACAACATCAAAATCATGACATACAACCAATTCCAACTAATCATCATTGAGTTTCAACAACATACAACTAAATTCACCACAATAGAAAATACCAATGACATCCTAAATTGAGTGTAGACATAGGCACCAATAATAACCCATGTCAAAAAAAACCTCATAAATCTCCCCAAGCTTTGACAACCAATGCCAAAAAACTCACCAAGTTTTGACATCAACGAAAACCAATGCTAGCAATCCCACTTTTTGGCATTGATGGAAACACACACCTATACATTCTCCCCCTTTGAAATTAAGGACAAAGGGAAAAAAACTTCATCTAAATCATTAGCATATTCCCCCCCTTTCACTAGTAATCATTCTTCTTCTAACAGCTATAGAAGCTCCCCTTAAGAGCTAGAACACATCAATCTAGGAGAAAAGGATATGAATATCTCCCCCTAAATAGATGCACCATCTAAGCATCTACTTAGAAAAGGGAAGGGAAATAACCCCTAACTTCTACTGCATATACTCAAAAGTATCCTTTAAAAGAGCCTTAGTGAAGATATCTACAATATAATCCTTAGTAAGCACATGCTCAATCTAATTTATTTCTCTACAACCTTCTCCCTTAGAAGGTGATACCAAATAGAAATGTGTTTGGTCCTTGAATGTATCATTGGATTCTTGGAAATATTAAATACACTAGTATTATCACACACTATGGGAATGGGTTCATCATACACCATATTTATATTCTTCAAAGTTTGCTTCATCCAAAACACCTAGGTACAACAAGATGCTACAACAATATCATCAACCTTTTTTGTGAATAAACACGCTGAGTCTTGCTTCTTACTAAACCAAGAGTCCAATCTGTCTCCTAAGAAAAATGCACTTCCACTAGTACCTCTCTAGTCATCAACACATCCTACCCAATCAACATCAGTATAAGCACTTAAAGAAAAATTATCATCCTTTTTATACTGCATACCATAATTTAGGGTTGCCTTCAATTATTTGAATATTCTTTTCACTGATTTCTCATATTTTTCCTAGGATTATCTTGATTTCTAGCAACCAAATGTGCTACATGCTTAATATCAGGTCTAGAAGAAGTCATGTACAACAAAGGTCCAATCGTAGACCTATAAAGAGTCTGATCAACCTTCAGAGACTCATTAATTTTTCTCAAGTCACAACTAATGACCATATGAGTAATTATTATTTTGGAATCTTTCATGCCAAACTTCTTCAACATATCTCTAACATACTTAGACTAATAAATAAAGATACCATCATCTAGTTGCATACTTTGAAGCACAAGGAAGAAAGAAAACTCACCAATCATAGACATATCAAACTATTTTTGCATATCTTTTGTAAACTTCTTACACATATCATCATCTCCACCAAAGGTGATTTCATCAACATATAAAAATAAAATCAAAATATTTTCTTCCTGTACTTTAAAGTAAAGATTACTATCTGCATTACCCTTCTTTAAACCTTGTTGAAGTAATTACTTGTCCAACCAAGCATACCCAACACTACTTGAGCTTATTTGAGTCCATACAAATATTTCTTAAGTCTATAGACCATATCTAGATCTTATGATAACGAGAAACCATTTGGTTGCTCATTATATACTTCTTTCTCTATATCACCATTCAAGAAGACTAACTTGAGATCCATCTAATAGACTTTGAAATTCTTATGAGCAACAAAGGCAAGAAATATCCTTATTGCCTCCATTTTGGTTACCAAAGGTAAAATATCCTCAAAAATCAATACCTTCAACTTGTGAATAACCCTTATGTCCCAATCAAGCTATGTTCCTCACAACTTCACCATCTTCACTCATCTTGTTTTAGAATAGTCCCTTAGTTCCAATCACATTCTTATCAGTTGGTCTACAAACCAATTCCCATGTCTGATTCTTTTTAATCTAAATCAATTCCTCTTCCATTTCCTTTATCCAACCATCATCTTTGTAAGCATCAACAAAGCTCTTTGGTTCTACCTTTAATAATAAACAAAATTTCACTTGCTTCCTTGTTGTTGCAAGCCTTCTTCTAGTTAGCACACCTTCATTCTTATCTCTAATGAACTGATTTATAAAATGATTATTTTGAACATATTTTTTTGGATTCTTGGGATCCTTCATTAGCTCTATTTCCCTTTCTTCTTTCTCTTCTTCTTCTTATTCCTCTTCTTATTTAATCCATGGAGGTATGTCAGATTCGTAAGCATCTAGTTCTTCTAAGATATCAAAAAAATATTCATCTACCTTAAAAAAAATTATTTCAATCATCTTTCCCAATCTCTTGTTGTAGCATCTATAGGCCTTGCTTCTTATTGAGTAACCAAGGAAGATCCCTTCATCACACCTTGAGTCAAATTTTCCAAGGTCTTATTCATCTCTTTTGATGTAGCATCCACTTCCAAAGACCTTGAAGTATTTAACACTGGGAGGCCTACCATATCATAGCTCATAAGGATTCTTAGTGCTATTGACCCCTAACTATACTTTGTTAATCAAGTAGATAATAGTGTAAATTGATTCCTTCCAATACATATCAAGCATATCAACATCTTTTTGTTAGAGTATAGGACAACTGAGAGGGGGGTGTGAATCAGTGGTCTAATGAGAAACCAAATTTCAAAGCATAACTCACTTGTATTATGTAAAGAACCTCACTAAAAAAAATTCAAACATGACATGGACATACTTGAACAAAGATGAACAATCAAGCACAATATGGAAAACCACCAAGAGAAATCAAAACATAGTTTTTTTGAGTGGAAAACCTTAAAAGGGTGAAAAACCACTCTAAAAATATGTTTCATTAAGCCTTCCCAGCTAAAAATTTACTGATTACAAATTGTATGCCTCACTGGAAATACAACAAACGTCACTAGCTACTCAACCTACCACATTGGCAATACAACAAGCCTCATTGGCTACTCAACCTATCTCATTGGCAATAAAATAAGCTTCACTAGCTACTCAAACTGCCTCAATGGAAAATTACTATACCTCACTAGAAATACATCATCACTTCAAAAGAATTAAGCACAAGCCATAGGGTTACTTTATTTCCATGCGTATCACTATTCTATCTCTGGATCAATTCAACAAACATCATCTCCCCTATACAAAATTTTAAGATATAACTCTTCCTGAACAAGAATCTCCTTATTTCAACAAAAAAAAATCTACTACAAATATGGCCTATCACTCCATTCACCTATGATTTCATTCATATCATACTTATATATGAAGAGGAGAAAACAAAATAAATTTAATGCATTCTATCCTTTACACACTTAAAGAATTGTCATACAAATCCACCATACTGTCCTTTACACATTCAAAGAATTTTCATACAAATCCACCATACTATCCTTACCTTTAGTTAAACTATGATAACTAATGATTTCACTCACAACATAATAGTCTATGCAGTGAATACACACTGTTCAAAACAGTTATACACAACTCATAAATATTGTTCATATTTTCTTCTCTATATTTGATCTTGACAAAAACATGATATGAATGCATTCAAAACTCTCTCACTGATCCAAAAAATTAATCATAACTTAAATATTGAATACCCTCTCACACATTACATAACTCTTTCATGTTATTCTATATAAATTTCCTTCTCTCTCTATACATTTATGAAAAAACATGGTTTCATAGTCTTCAACATATTCTACTAGAGCTCACACCACTATTGGAATACAAAAAGCTTTCAATATTAAATGTACACATTTAGTTTTGAGTGTCATAAACATCACCATTGATATTTTCATATTCAAGCAAATACATAATCAAATTATTTTCAAGCTTCCTACTAAATTGAGGCAACAAGAGATAACCATTGTCAGTTTTGAAACTAGACCATTGATCTTTGAAAACCATCATGTTGTGAATTAAATAACAACTATTTAATTTATTTTGGGTGGTGAAAAAAAATGTCTTAACCTATTAATCTAGTTAACAAAGGAGAGAGGGTCGGTAAACAATGTAATTAATACCCTTAAAATTTCACTTAAGTGATATTTAACTTATTATAGTAAGTCAACTACAAGATATAATAAAAAGAACGTTTGTATTGATGGTCACCATGAAGACTAAACCCTAGGTCTTTAGGGTTTTGAATATGCTTAGAAATTTAGATTAAGGGATATGAAAATTACTTCAAATAAACCATAATCTCAACTTTTAATCATCGTCTTATCCTCTCTATGCTTTTGAAATTTGATACCTTGAAGATCAATGAGAAAAAATAAAGACTTTTCATGTCATGTTGTCTCAACACTGCCTTTGAACTATTTAGACACCACTATTGCTTGCATATTCTTGCATATATGACAACCAACATCAAACTTAGATGCAACACCACCTTTGAATGAATGAAACTGTGCCACAAAAAAATGTATAGTTGGACATTTTTATGCTCACTTGAGTCTCTCTTATGGACTTTTCCTTGATTTTTCCTAGATTTAATGTTTCAATGTGGTCAACAAATTCACATTAGGTCTTGTACCCTTGTGAATCAGTAAGAATTCTAGGATGTCTTGTAAAAGTGTTATGAATTATTGCAACCCACTTTCACAAATTTCTAGGACCCTTTCACTATAATTCACTTAATAAACCTCTATTTACCACTTACCAAGTCTTATTTCAAAGTGTTGTAAAGAGTTATAATAAACTCCCATGCTTTTCTAGGCTTTTCATCACTAATTCAACCCTTTCTTATGTTTAATTGACCCCTTTATGCACTTTCTGGCCCTACTTAAGTGTGTTTTAGAGAATAATCTCGTTAAACACCATTAAATACACTTTATTTCCTAAAACCTAGTAAAATTTCCCTAGTGGGACCAACTCACCACCTAGGGTGAGTTACTCCATTGGGCACAAAATTTAAAATTATTTTAATTTTCAAGATTTTATTCTCTTAACCTTAAGGTCAGCTTGTGATGTGTTATTTTTGAGAAATATTGTAAAATCAAGTATAAATAAAGGGTTTTCCTCTCATTTTTACACCCATTAGTTTAATACATTCATTCACACAATAGCATAAATTCATTCATAATTATCAAGCATTCATTGGAGCATCTACCTGCATATCTTAAAATTTCTACATCAAGGGTTTGGTGAGTTGTGACATTGCATGTTGTTCATTCATCATTCTCTATTTATTTCATTTCATTTTCAAGGGTTTTATTACCAAATTGGGGTTTGACCAAGGAAAACCCCTTTTCTCTAACACTTTACCATTTTTACCCTCTTTACATGTATGTTTTATAGGTCTTGTATGCAAATTTATCAAAGAGAAAGGTGTTAAAAGGCATTGTCAACTCATCAAATTCATTCAAGTCAACAAAGCCCTAATTAAAGCTTGGAGAGCTCTTTCAGCCCAATTTTTGCAGAATTGGATCCAAACACCTGACAAGAAGAGGATTATAGACTGAGAGCTATAGATTCCTACCTCAAATTTCCTGAGATTCCCAAGTGGACTAAGTTTCCATCTATGGGGAATTGGTCCCACTACCAGGCCTAAAAAGTGATTTTTGCATTTCTAGATACCCATTTGGTAGAAACCTGTTTCTACAAAATCTTCCCGAAATAGGACTAGGTTGCCTAACTTGGCATAAGTGTCTCGATTGGCTTCAACAACAAAATCTACAAGATTCTAGAGCCTCTCTGCATAACATTCTAGTTTCCAGGTGCACCTCTCAAATCTCTTGCATTTTTGTTGTTGTCTTCTTACATTCTTAGGTCTTTCTTGCATATCACAATGTGTTTTCAAACAACTTGCATTTCTTAGGTTTTTCATTAATAGTTCATATCTTTTATCATTTTATTGTATTTATACATTGCATTTAGGCATATTTCATTGATACTTGCATTAGTTTTGAGTGGGGACAATACACATTTTGGTCCATGTCCCTCCCTCTCTACATAACATTCCAGTTTCTAGCTACACCTCTCAAATCTATTTCATTTTTGTTGTTGTCTTCTTACATTCTTAGGTATTTCTTGCATATCACAATGTGTTTTCAAACAACTTGCATTTCTTAGGTTTTGCATTAATAGTTCATATCTTTTATCATTTTATTGCATTTATACATTACATTTAGGCATATTTCATTGATACTTGTATTAGTTTTGAGTGGGGACATTACACATTTTGGTCCATCTCTCTCCCTCTCTACATAACATTCCAGTTTCTAGGTGTACCTCTCAAATCTCTTTCATTTTTGTTGTTTCCTTCTTACATTCTTAGGTCTTTCTTGCATATCACAATGTGTTTTCAAACAACTTGCATTTCTTAGGTTTTCCATTAATAATTCATATTTTTTATCATTTTATTGCATTTATACATTGCATTTAGGCATATTTCATTGATACTTGCATTAGTTTTGAGTGGGGACATTACACATTTTGGTCCATCTCTCTCCTTTTAGGTGAAAAACCCTAGAAGTGTAAGAGAACATTGGACTCCAAAGTCTGTGTCCATATTTTTGGTGAACTTGACTTTAGAAAATTTTAGTTTTGATTTCAAGTGAATTTACATCCTAGGTATAACTTGCATCAACATTGAATTTTTGCATTACATTTCATTGAAAAGCTCATATAGATTACATTTTTGCATTATATTTCATTGAAAATCAATAAAATTCTACATTTGAAAACTTAAAAATCATAAAATTCCATTTAAAATTTCTAAAAAATCTCAGAAGCATCACTACTAGGACTAATTTTCCACACTAGGCAACTTAGTCCTCTTGCACATTTTGCATTGTAATTTCTATCACTTCTAGACCATCTTCTGTATTTCTATTTTTTGTTATTGTATTTCTATTACTGTTTCCAGATTTGTTGTTTTATTCCATTTCTTGCACTTAGTTTTATTTCATTCATTTGCATCATGGCTATGTGTTTTAATAAGTTTTGGATGTCATTAAAATCCTTAGTTGACATGTCAAGTTGTGCCTTTGGAACTAATCCTAATGGTATTGAGCTTCCTCATGCTCCTTCAACTCATCATAAATGTCCTGCTCATGATGTTGAAATCATTGGAGAAGATGATGATAGCATGAATAAGTTCCTAAATGAATTACTTGATAACCTCAAAGCTAATGCATCCTTTTTATCCATCAATGAAACAACGGGACCTTCCTACAATCTCACCTCCTGATATATTTGGTTACTTGCATCCTGAAACAAATGAAGGACCTAAGTTCCCTCCTTCAGTTGAACCTAGTTCTTCTAAACAAATAACCCCTCAACCATTCTATGATAGCAAAGTCACTAGTACTCCAATTAACCTTGAAAAAAACTATGGAAATGGTTTTACCATCTTGAGGAAACAAGGATGTGACACAATAACTGAACATGAAATTCATCAACTCTTAGAACAAAATCCAAAAGATGAAAAAACAATAGGGTTAGGATATCAAGATCCTCCTCATGATATGGAGCCTCCTAGAGAATATTGGAGACTTCATGATGATGGAACAACGATCTTTGATTCCCCTCTTAATCTAAATGTACTCCTTCCTCATGAACAACCCTTACATGATAACAATGAAAAGGATGATAGGATCACTTTAGGTCTTCCTCCTATTGAAGAAAAGGGTGAATCTAACAAATGCAAGAGGACTTATAAGTTACAAAAACTAAAGTTTTCTCTCTATCCACTACTTGAATGTGAAAGGAAGTTGAAAATCCTTTTAAACAAAGGACTCATAATATTACCACCTATGAATAGCTTGGTGATCTATCCTAAAGATTCTAGTGTTCGACATTATGAATATCATCATGTTCTTGGACATAGATGTGATGAGTGTCCACTAGTACAAAAAAAACAATATATGACTAAATAAACTACTAAAAATTGCATATAAATGACTAATTTTGGTCACATAACCATTAGTAGTTTATTTCTGGTCATTTATAACGCAGCCATATTTATGACTAAACTATTTTAGTCATTTATTTAGTCATTGATTTTTAGTCATTGATTTGGTCATTGATTTAGTCATTAATTTAGTCATAGATTTTTGTTAACTGGTCATTTATTTAGTCATGGTAGTGATTTATTTAGTCATATATTTAGTCATATATTTAGTCATTAATTTAGTCATGATAGTCATTTATTTAGTCATATATTTAGTCATTATTTTAGTCATGGTAGTCATATATTTAGTCATTGTAGTCATATATCTAGTCATTGTATTCATTTATTTTAGTCATATTAGTCATTTATTTAGTCATAGTTTAGTCATTTATTTGAGTGAATCAATGATTCAAGTTATAAATCAAATTTACATTAATTCTCACAAACTTATGCATATAAACTTCAAATATCATGGATATTCAATTTTATTTTTTTTGTATTGGATTAACATGAAAAGAAAAAATACAAACAAAAAACAACTTTATGCATATAAAGCTCAAATATCATAGATATTCAAATGTTTTTTGTGTATTGCATGAAAAAAAATAATATACAAACATCAAACAGTTCTGTTAGGACTGTAAAAATCTAATGATTTTACATATTGTTTCACTCATAATTTTCCATATTGGTTCTACCATGTGCATTTTTCACCCATACATTGCCATTTGGTCTCATGGTTTCCATCGGGTCATGCATTTTCATGTTGTGGTCCATATTGGCATAAGTCTATCTAGGTCTCCCTGACCCATGATGCTTTTTTGTTAACATATGTTTGTTGCAGGTTCGTCGGCATGACTTCTTCATTGTCACTACGATCGGCATTTACCTATGGATATATATTGGCATGAGGTGGCCTGCATCTCCCCGATCCATTTTTCCTGATAAACATCTGTGTTGCCTATCGGCAAGACGTTTATGTTGTTATGGTGATTGGATTTTACATGTTGGCAGTTTTCGGTAAGACCTCTTCATGGTCTCGGTGATAGAGGATGATACACTTTTCAGCTTGAGTTGCGGCATCAATATGATGTCTTGGCGAACTCATTGTGTCACATTGACCAGTGGTAGAATGAACACATCAGCCAAAGTTAAAGATTTCGGCGAAAGGTCATAGTAAAAGATTTCATGTCTTGCCAACTGTGCGTGCCTGACTTGTTTCGGCCTGACCATGAGTCTTTGGAGTAATGTCATAGAGATTTCAATGTGTCTCGCCGACATCACATATGGGGTTTCACTTCGGGAAAACATAGGGTCTTCAGTGAGTGGTCACAACGAGGCGTATATGTCTCACCAATGAAGTACAAATGGTTTCTCTCAAACAACTTTCAGTGATAAGTTTGTTGTGTCTCGTTGACCAACAACATAAAGGGATACAATATCGACATGAGTTAAGATTTTTGGCATGTGGTCTTGGCGAGTGACCTTCGGTCTCGCCGATAGAAAACAATGAAGGACCTTGTCGGCGAGAGTATGATCTTGTCTTAGCGACTCAGAATGGACGATGACTTTCAGTGTGACATAGTGTGCTCTATGAAAGGTCTTCCCGAGGGTGTTATGTTACGACAACAAGAATGATCACGACAGATTTTGGCAAAACAAGGGGCTTGTCTACATGATGTCTCCCCGATATCTTAAGGTCACAGTGACATGCGAATGGTAAAAGAGCTCTCGGGGAAACATAAAGTGATCTTCAAGATATCTCCCCAACTTAGCTAAGTCACAGCGAAGGCAAATAACACCAAGCAGAGCGATTAACAATTGAATTTCCTTTGGCATAGCTGTGATATGTCTTGGCGACTATTTCACTGGTGAATAAGAAAAATTCAAATACTGTGGCTGACATGTGAGTTCATATAACCATTGCAAGCCAACTTGATTGGAGCCCGAATTCTATGGAAGGCCAACATGGAATTTCAATATGATTTATTTTCTTGATGGTGGTGTATAAATAGGCATTTTATAATTGTAAAATAATGATCAATTATTAGATTTTGATACATAGCAAGTAGATGCAGTAGAATAAAATTATCAGATCAGAGACTATTGTTGCATGATTTTAGAATGGAGGTATTTATGAAAATCAGTTGATGTTGCTGCATTTTCTAGTGTCAATTTTCTGTTGAATTAAATAAAAATACTACTAAGTTGTCTCAAAGATTGATGCTTTTTGGTTGTTTAAATTGACATAACAAGTTTATGTTCAGTTTATCAATGCACATTTGTTGTATCTATGTGATTAACCAATTGATTCTCTCAAGAAAAGATTAAATCCTTTTTGTTGATCACAGTAATCAAAAAGATCTATTTGGATTATTAAAGTAGAGCTTAGTTGTTACAATATTGCATGTTTGTACAAGTTGTAAATAGAATATGTGCCAGATAATTTAAATTTCCTCCAGAGAGTGTTGCTCATCTTGGTTTCATGTAACTCTAGATACCCAACAAGGCACTGGTCTCTACACTTAATCATTTTGAATTCATTTAGTTTCTTTACATTTGTTAATTGAGCACTTTAGGATTTAAATCAGAAGAGTGTTATTGCTATCAAGTTTGAATTCATTTTTTCACTTCCATCTGCCATTGTGGACAAATCATTGCAAGTAGAATAATCATAATTCAAGTCTGCTTCATTCATAAAGGTACACCCGCCTAGGTTTAGCAGCACCTAAAGAGTAGAAGGTTGAGTTCTTTTGACCTTGTCTATTACCCTAAAATGTATCAAGAGATTGGCAACCTCTTGAGGTATCTTTACCTGCATTTTTGAGAGCTAACAAATTGGCGACTCTGCTAGGAAATATATCAAAAAATTTGGTTGAAGACCACATTATAGAGTCATTGAAGCAAAGGTTATAATTTGAGAAGATTCAAAAAGAGTGATTCCGCTGGGTAAAAGATAAGAAATAATCATTTTCCTACTTTTGTAACAGTAGGTGGCGACTCTGAAAGAAACATTGCATTTTTTCAAACATGAATGGAAGAAGATCTCAATACAGGGGATGTCATACTAGAGCTCCTGCTAGCAGTAGTAAGTGGACACACAAATATAACAAAACTGATAAGGGAAAGAGGATCAATGAGGACATGTGCATAATAGACAAAGGCAAAGCGCCAAGTGCACATGGTGAAACATATAATTGCTATGATACATGGAGAGATAATTCAAGTGCAGAACTTTGCACCCCTGAAGAGCAATCAAATCCATTTTATAATCCTCAAAATCAACCTGAATTTGATGCCAGACTTGAAGCAAAAGGACTCAGATATCAACAGGAATGTGAACAAGGGATGGAGGGTAACCAAAATGTGTTTATTGATCATGAGCTTCCTGAGGAAGTAAAAGCACAATTTGAATTATAGAGGAAGAGGATAGATGAATTAGAGGCTAAATTGCAAAAAACTCAAGTTACTGATCAGAGAGCTGATTGCCCTCCAAAGTATGTACCACCTCATAAGCAAAGTAATCATGGTGTAGAGCCTTCAAATCCACCAGTGTCTCCTCACCATCAGACAGGGAATCACTACAAGTAGCCAAATCATCCACCTCATATTCCCACATGGCATATAGCTATGCATCCACCTCTGGTTCAGTCTTTTATCCCACAGTATAATGCACAGTACAATAATCCCATGCATTAGCATCAATGTCCACCTATCCCTCCCCCTCACCAACATACAACCATGATCAGACAGTTTGATTTAGCAGGTTTTCAGTTATACCCTTACCCTATGGATGGCAGTTGGAGGGGTATGGTTCCCAAATTTATAGGGAGTAATGCAATCACTGCTGAAGAGAATTTAAGGAGTTTCAACATTTTCATCCAAGACATAGATGTGTCATATGAAGATATACACATGAAGCTATTTATGATGTCACTTATTAAAGATGTTATGGATTGGTTTAACAGCTTGCCTGCACTCTCAATCAATTCTCTTCAAGTATGCCAAGATCGATTCTCATAACAATATGGAAATCTAAATACACCAGATGCAACTCTTCATGAACTTATGAGAATTTAGAATAATCAAAATGACTCAATTTATGATTTCAACCAAAGATTCAACAAGTTGCAGACTAAAGTACCTCCTGGATCAAGGTTGCCAGATTTTGTAGCTTTGAGTGTTTATTTGAATGCATTTGATCCTAAAATAGGGTATGAACTGAGAAATAGATTCCCAAGAGATTTGGATGAAGCTCAAAAGATAGCACTAACAATTGAAAATAATGGAAAGGATGCTAAGATAATTAGTAAAAGAGATAACCCTAGGCCTCCTCAGCAAAGCAACAATTATCAGTATAAGCAGGACAACACATGTAGGAATGAAAGGCCGAGGTTGCATGACATGCCTTATAATACAAACTGGATTGATGAAAAACCTATAACAGCTAGGCCTGGAAACAAGGAGACTCCTAATCCATTGAGAAAGAGGGGAACCTATATGGTGAGTAATAATTATTTCTGTGAAGCTTGTGATAAGCCACATTATCCACACTATTGTGTTGTTGCCTAGAGGATGCAAGAAGAAGGAATGCTGACAGGAAGCGGTGGAGAAGATTAGACAGTATATTTAACTTCAAATACCCTTCACCATGTTAAGGAAGGGTACTCATCTTCAGAGGATGAAGGATATAAGTATGATGTTTCAAATCAGAAATACAATGTCCATATGGTTGAACTGCAGGTCTTTTTTTATTCTGAAGAGGATTATATAGAACCACATTCTAATGAAATGCCTACTCACTGTAGTATGAGGAGACTCACCAAAGAGGAGATAGAGAGACTAACTGTTGCTACAGTTGAGGAAGCAAAGAGTAAATATTGGTTGAGAAATAGAACAGTAAATGAGAATTAAGGTGTCCCCAGGGGAATCTTCATGAAGGACCAGAAGGCAACACAAGGAATTGTGAAGAAGGTAGAAAACAAACAGCATGATAAAAATGAACAGAAGCCTGTCCAAAAGGAAGAAGTAAAGGAATTACACAAAGAGATACAAAGGCTTGACCAGCCTAGTAAAGGAGAGAAGGAAGAAAACAAAGGAGAAGCATTGGAGAAGAAGAAAATCGTTAAGGTGGAGGGCTCTTCTTTTGACTTTACTCAGGCATTATCCCAGGTAAAAATGTTTTTTCCACTACTTGAGATGATAAAAATTAAAGAATACAGAAACTATGATGTTCAATTGATAATGAATTCTGAAAATAAAGTAGCTATCAATAGGCAGGAGAAATTAAATATCCCAAAAGTCTGCTTGAGTGATGTATTAACAACTCCCCCACATGTTGATCCTTTTTTCACTACATTGCTTATAAATAAAAAATTGTTGAGGAATTGCATGATAGACTCTGGTGCAGCTATAAACATCATTCTAGTAGGAGTTATGAAGTAGCTTGGCATGTGGGTTGATACATATGAAGGGAAATGTTATGCAATGGATAACAGACCTGTTCCTGTGGTAGGTATTATGAGAAATGTTGAAGTCAATCTGGCTACTTATCCACAGGTGGCATATAATATAGATATAATAGTGATTGATACCCCTCCTTAGTTTGGGATGCTTTTATCAAGGAAATGGACAACAACAGTTGGGGGAAATATCTAGTTTGATTTATCTTATGCAACTATTCCAGTGAATGGTCAAAAATTCAGGTTGTATAGGGAGCCAAGAATGAGCCAAGTTGTTGACTATGTACCCCAAGATAAAATTAATTGTTTTTGTGATGTGAATCTTGAAAAATTCAAGATAGAATCAGCCCAGCCAGAGTTAATCAGTACTAATCTAGTTGAAGGTTCTTATGGCGATCGAGAGAAAGAAGCAATGGACAATGTGAGTTCATTTGATAATGAGTACATAATAACTCCTATTATAGTTGAAAGTCATGAAGACTCATTTGATGAAGAAGAAATGATGTTTTTCCAAGGTATGCCCAGGAATGAATTCCAGGTATTTCCAGATCTACTTTGTGGTAAAGAGGAAATAATTTCAGAAAAGCTAGATGTTGGAATAAGTGACTTCGCTGGTGATGTTTTTGATTTTTCATTCTTTGATGATCTTGGACCTCTTTTTGATGATGACAAAAGTGAAGAATATAACTATAGCAATGAAAATGTAGTAGCATATTCACCTAGCAGTGAACAAATTTCAGATTTGCTAACTCTTGAATATCAGAGATATACACATGAAGGTGATCCTGAGGTTCTTTGTCTAGCTTATGTTTTCCTTGATAGTGAAAGATCTTTGTATGATGATTCTTGTGACTCCCAGTACATTTTTCAAATTGATGATCAGAAATCTGTGTCCATTTGAGAAGAGGTATGTTATTTTGAAATTTCTAACTCATGTGAAGACACTTGTTTGCATACCAAGGATGATAGAGGTTCGGATTTGATTGGTTCATATATGCTTGATATTGGAGATATGAGTCATAATCCAGTGTTGTATCCAAATGGTAGTGTCAAGGAAGTGCAAAAGGTTTTAGATTTGTTTGTTCTAGACAGTGTTGATATGACAAAAAAAATTGATTCTCAAGAGAAGTACTTTGATGGTGAATTTTCAATACAGCTGGGAGAATGTTTCACAATTCATAACAGTGAGAGAGATGATATAAAATGTTGTATTGAATATGCATGCATTTTGAATGTTGAAAATAACAGGGGTCTGTCCCATGATGATGAAGAATTGGAACTGCAGGATGGTGTAGGGATTTTGGGCCAAACCAAGCTTGATGATTCTCTAAGAACTTGCAATAATAGTGACAAGAAGGATTGCATGAGTATCTTCAAGAAGGATCTGATGAACTTGAGACAAAACCAGGTATTTGACTGGGGAAAGTATGATTTGAGTTTCAGATTGTAACAACTCAGATCAGGTGAAGTTAAAACATAGAGGATTAAGGGTTGCTAGTGCTTGGACAACTCTTGCTTGTCCTCTTTACAATTCTTTTCCATGCACAATAGTTTAGGGTTGTGGTTCACCTTCATTTTGTATCCATTTCATTTCCATTTTGCACTCATTTTCCAATGCCATTCATTCCATTTCTGCTCACTGGTTCATCATTTTGTGTCTGATTTGCTCACCCAAATATTTTTAATCCTTGCAATGATCTCACTATCATTCATCCCCAGATGGAGCCACTGTTAGGACTATAAAAATCTAATGATTTACATATTGTTTCACTCATAATTTTCCATATTGGTGCTATCGTGTGCATTTTTCACCCATACTTTGCCATTTGGTCCCATGTTTTCCATCGAGTCATGCATTTTCACGTTGTGGTCCATATCGGCATAAGTCTATCTAGGTCTCCCTGACCCATGATGCTTTTCTGTTAACATATGTTTGTTGCAGGTTCGTTGGCATGACTTCTTCATTGTCACCGCGATCGACATTTACCTATGCATATATCTCGGCATGAGGTGGCCTGGGTCTTCCCAATCCATTTTTCCTGATAAACGTCTGTGTTTCCTATCGGCAAGACGTTTCTGCTGTTATGGCAATTGGATTTTGCATGCTGGTAGTTTTTGGTAGGGCCTCTTCATGGTCTCGACGAAAAAGGATGATACACTTTTTGGCTTGAGTTGTGGCATCGATATGATGTCTTGGCGAACTCATTGTGTCACACCGAATGGTGGTAGAATGAATGCATCGGAAAAAATTAAAGGTTTCGGCGAAAGGTCATAGCGAAATATTTCATGTCTTGTCGACCGTGTGTACCTAACTTGTTTCGGCCTGACCATGAGTCTTCAGAGTAATGTCATAGCAAGTTTAATGTGTCTTGCCAACATCACATATGGTCACATCGAGGCGTATATGTCTCACCGACGGAGAACAAATGGTTTCTCTCAAACAACTTTCAGTGAGAGGTTTGTTGTGTCTCACCGACCGACAACATAAAGGGATGCGATATCGGCATGAGTTAAGATTTTTGGCATGTGGTCTCGGTGAGTGACCTTCGGTCTCACCGATGGAAAACAATGAAGGACCTTGTCGGTGAGATTATGATCTTGTCTCAGTGACTCAGAATGGACGATCACTTTCGGTGTGACATAGTGTGCTCTATGAAAGTTCTTGCCGAGGGCATTATGTTACGGCAACAAGTTTGATCACAAGGGCTCTCGAAAAAATAAGGGGCTTGTCTACTTGACGTCTCCCCAATATCTTAAGGTCATAGCGACATGCGATTGGTAAAAGAGCTCTCAGGGAAACATAAAGGGATCTTCAGGATATCTCCCCAACTCAGCTAAGTCACGGCGGAGGCAAATAACACGAAGCGGAGCGATTAACGATAGAATTTCCTTTGGCATAGTTGTGATATGTCTTGGCAACTGTTTCACTGGTGAATAACAAAAAATCAAATACTATGGCTGACATGTGAGTTCATATAACCATTGCAAGCCGACTTGATTGGAGCCCAAATTCTATGGAAGGTTGACATGGAATTTCAATATGATTTATTTTATTGATGCTGGTGTATAAATAGGAATTTTGTAATTGTAAAATAATGATCAGTTACTAGATTTCGATACACAGCAAGTAGATGTGGTAGAATAAAATTATTAGATCAGAGACTATTGTTGCATGATTTTAGAATGGAGGTATTTATGAAAATCAGTTGATGTTGCTACATTTTCTGGTGTCAATTGTATGTTGAATTAAATAAAAATACTACTAAGTTGTCTCCAAGATTGATGCTTTCTGGTTGTTTAAATTGACATAAGTTTATGTTCAGTTTATCAATGCACATTTGTTGTATCTGTGTGATTAACCAATTGGTTCTTTCAAGCAAAGATTAAATCCTTTTTGTGGATCACAGTAATCAGAAAGATCTATTTGGATTATTAAAGTAGAGCTTAGTAGTTACAATATTGCATGTTTATACAAGTTGTAAACAAAATATGTGCCAGATAATTTGAATTTCCTTGAGAGAGTGTTGCTCATCTTGGCTTCATGTGACTCTGCATGCCCAACAAGGCATTGGTCTCTGCACTTAATCATTTTGAATTCATTCAGTTTCTTTAAATTTATTAATTGAGCACTTTAGGATTTAGATCAGAAGATTGTTATTACTATCAAGTTTGAATTCATTTGTTCACTTCCATCTGCCATTGTGGACAAATCATTGCAAGTAGTCTAATAATCATAAGTCAATTCTGCTTCATTTAGAAAGGTACACCTACCTTGGTTTAGCAGTACCTGAAGAGTATAAGGTTGAGTTCTTTTGACCTTGTCTATTACCCTAAAACGTATCAAGAGATTGGCAGCCTCTTGAGGTATCTTTACCTGCGTTTTTGAGAGCTAACAAGTTCCATAACCAACAAAATTATAAACAACATATAGTTGCATAAACAAAGATCCAAGAAATACATCCTTCAATGCACTCTTGGTTGCCATTGAAGACAAATCCAAGATACGATACAAATGCTACAAATATTGAAGGGAGAAAAGACAAGAAAATATATAGTAAATGTAGTTATATTATTTGTGGTACATTTAGAGCAGCCTTGCCCTTCCATTCCAGTCAAAGAGCCCTTGAGAGAAGATTGGAAGGATTCGAATGAGAAGGATGGTAACTTCCTATCTGGAAATCTCACTAGTCATGGTCAGATGAAAGTAAAGAGTGCATGTTCACCTCTCCAATTTGATCAGCTACAACCTGAAAATAAGATTTCAACAAGGGTTTTAGAATATGTTTATTAAAATGAAAATATAGCCAAGATCTAATAATGAGCACATTTAGATTTTAACAATATGGAATCCTAAGTTACCTGTTTCAACGGTTATAAGAGATTTCCCATTATAGTGACTATGGTAGAATACTAATCTACAATATGACTGTAAAGTTTCTAAGTAATGGATTCAATGGTGATAAGACTAAAAGGTGCAACATCAACAACATTGCCACTTGATACAATTATATTTGATAAGGCACATTAAAAAGCTATCTAAATGTTTATCTGGGAGAAAATGCATCTGGACTTATGATAAAACTAGAACAATGCCTTCAACTGTCATTTCTCCATTATACAACCTTTCCCATGTGTAACAAAGAGCTTCTAACAACCACATTTTATCCTTTTTGATCCTCCATAGCTTACAATGATACTGTGTGATGACACATAATTCTTACAACTAAAACAAAAGACCAAGGGTCATATGCTTTCAATGATATTCTATTTGTTCCTTCTTTGATGCATGTTGTAATCTACAATAGGTTAAAACAAAGCAGGTTACAAATTGAAAAGAAAAAAAATGATATGAACATAAAACAGTAAGGCATTGGAATTTCAAGAATTATGCTAATAATGAAAACAAAATGTGTAATGCCCCGCCAAGTAACCCCAAAAGATGCAATACATCTAACATTTATGACACCAATTTTTTTTTAAAAAAAGTACTAACATACATCATAATAATCATATATCACATGATATGAAACTAAACATTAACTACATATAACAAATCCCTCGGGTTTACAAGACTGCATTACTTTTCACAACAACATCATTACATCACATGAATGGTAGGTTTACACCAGTAACCATAAAATAACATGAACATGATCAACACATTAATCAAGGGTTACAATATTACAATGCTGCTTCCCAACATGAATGGGGAAGATATAATAAAATAGAATGATACATTTGAAATGAAGGAGTACAAAGCTGCAATACTAGATTCAACTTTGGTATAACTCGGGAGTCACTACAAGGTTCAATTTCACACTTCTCGATTGACAACTAGGGACCCAATGTGGTGCATAGCACGTTCCACCCAACCACGTGGACCCAAAGGCCCACCCCCCCGTGCTAAGAGATGACAAGAAGGGTCCCCAACAATAACCATCATACAGAATAAGGATACAAGACTTTACAACAAGATCCACAATAAATTAAAACAATCTCCAGCACAAGACATAACCAACACAAGATGTTCTCAACATAAGGAATAACCAATAACGCATCAACATACAAATGCCAACCATGAATGCTTTGTTTCTCTCTATGTTATTCCTTAAAAGAGTTTAACTACTTTGAGCTTAGCATGCTCACATTGCTTCCATTATTTACATGTCATAGTATTCTACATCTAGTATTCGATAAATATACTCTTTTGCTTATCTTGATAAGAAAGACAAAGGTATACAAAATAAAGGTCCAATCTAATAGTAGGAAAAGTTACGCTCAAAGAAACTATAACTAATTTAATGAGCCATCCACAGTTTCATAGTCAGAAATAGTTCATACTAAGACATGCATGACTTAATCTTTGAGACAAGCAAATGACTACTGGCAGGATCAACCAGATAACCATTAACGCATAATCAACAGGGAATTTCATCATAGGAACATGTAGATAAGATATGTATATTGGCAGAGTATTCCTAGCAACACTGCTTTTAGTTGGATCCTAAAATGTTGCAACTTATGTTCATATATAAAACTAAAGCTATTCAGTTTTCACTGTATCAAATAACAAACTAGTTGTTGCAGCCGCACATGTACAGCATAGAACCCAAGCATAACCACTAATCTAGCATGCTAAGTCTTAGTAAACTAAAGTTGTTTTTTCCATACTTTTAGTAATTAATTAGATTAACTTAAGTAAAGAACCAGCAAATAAATCAACATGCAAGATATTCAAATCTAAATTATAATCTTTGACTACATAAATTGGAAAGATTGTACGAGATTATAAATTAACGATTTTAATTGATTTCACAGGTCATTGGCATCGTAAAGTGAATGAATAGGCAAGCTTAACTCATAGTCATAACTAATGACAACTGCCATTAACATGGCATGTCTCACTCTAGTTTTTTTTTTTTTTTTGCATGAGAAACAAATACTGCCTTAGGGAACTAGGTAAGACCTTATAGCGTTAACAAAAGATCTGAACGCAAACACCCATTTCGACCTATACAAGAAACGGTGCCTATTGTTTTCAAGTGCTGCAACTACAATAGTTTGTCAGCAGAATCAAGAAGGTTATTTAAACATTTAAACTTCCTTTTATGTTCAAGTGTTGCGGCTGAGTCTGGTTGAAATGAAATTAGAGAGATTATTTAAAACCTCTACATCATTCTATTTTCGAGTACTGCAATATGTGACAGGTTGTCAACGAAATCTGGAAGGCTATACTCACCTCCACAGTCTTCTACATTCAAGTGTTGTTGTTGTGCCAGGATGCAAATGTTATCAGGGAGTTTATTTAAATCTATACACCCTACCATGTTCAAGTGCGCCGCAACTTAAATAGGTTGACAATTTGAAGTATCAAAACACATAAAATGTTAGAAGTAATGACTAAATTCATCACAAGTTCGGGTTAAGTTTACTAACTACCCTCACAACTTGCATTGCAAATGTCTGTCTAATTCATATGATGTTCAATCAAAATCTATAGTCGGGAACTAAAGGCTACAGGACGGATTAATGCCAGCTAAAAATTGAACTTAACAGAATACGGATATTGTAACATAAATACCTACGTTAAAGAGGTAGTTTGCTAATTTAAAGGCATTGAAAACAGCAATGCAACCCCCACGTGTTATTCCTAAACTAAGATTGGAAGCTATGACCCGCATCAGGTGAAGGTATTCTTTAGAAAAGGAACATAGAGTTGCAGAAAATGAACATTGTAACCAAAATATACTTTCCTTATCTATATAAAACCTAGCCGATAAGATCGATCTTCACGAAGGTATGTGTGCAGGCCGATTCATGGCCATTTCAAAGAATGGTATCATGTCCATCACAATAGGCGCTTACACTAGCACATTCTAGCCGCAGCTGGATGAGGTATATAGGTTAGAAGATAAAAATAAGAAAAGTATAGCGATGAAATGACATAATGAATCTGATTATGGTATAAATTTGATGAGGATTGAACCTCCTTCAAACTTAAAGCTTGATGATTGTTAGAGAAATCAAAAGTGAGGATAGTGTCGTGCAAGCTGGCTGCTGCAGAAGGTAAGAATGATTACCGAGCATATTAAGTAAGCATAGACAAATCATTTGATGATTTATAAAAGGTACAAATTTTGGTTGTTCGTATCTAAGTAGGCATAAAAATGGTTTATTTCCAGATAATAGAGTCCTATAATCTCTTGCTTTAAAAAAAAATATAGATAAAAGATTTCAAGAAATGAAACCTAGATAGAGGTGATCCCTAAAGATGGATATGGCTCTTCCACACCATCCATTGCGATGGCTTCCTACAAAATGTGGATGATAACCCTGTTTCTAGAGAACTGAAAATTCAGGTTGATACAGAAATTGATGCTACTCTAGTACCCATATCTGACATCATGGTTTTGTTTCATGTAGCCACCATCGAAGGTGTTACCAGCTGTCAAGATGAAAGAAATTTTTTATCTTTGAACTATTCCTCTTGATGAAAATAAAAATACTTGGACTCCCCTCCATGCTGAAAGAGAAGGTGTTAGATAATAATGATATGCATGGGATTCCTTATACATCTCTTGCAATCCGATAGGATTCCCTCCAAAAATAACTCCTCACCTTCCAGCGCATACACTCTGGAAAATTTTTAGGATCATCTCCGCAAACTACCAAAAAATCCCCCTCGTATTTGCACAAATGGTTGATCATTAAATGTACTTGACTGAACTGCATGTCCACACACTATATGAGGTCTCCCACTAACCGTTATTTAAAGTAGTCTTCCATAACCAGTTGCCTTTCTCCCATAGAGCAGTTACAAAATTGATGATATTCTCCAACCGGTAAAATGGCAATACTGGGTGCTACTCCATGGCGCTAGACAAGGGAATCCCAAGACCGACTTACACCAAAAGCTTACGCAATATCTCCGGCCCAAAAAGATAGGCATGCAACAAATATTACTTGTGGATTGGTCATAGATTGAGGAGACTACATTATCATCAGATCTATCAAGTAGCTCAAATCTTTCAACATTGTCAGGTCATCAATGAAACCCTTGCTCCCACTACAATTCTAAAGCATTTTTCTTTAGTTGAAATTAAATACTAATTTTAATAAATATTTTCACCTTAATTTATTTAATCCAAATAAATTATTAATAATTTTCTATTTAATCAAAGAATCAACAACAAAACAATTTAAAATCAAACGATACCCTACCTCCCACAATCAAAAAACAATACGACAATATCATAGACAGAGGGACACTAATCAATCACATTATTCACAGCATGCTATCAAACAATTATCTCTAAGGGAGAGACCAAATCACATACGGCTTCATGGACAAGACGAAGTGTAGAGGGGGTATTACATTCTCCCCCCCCTTGGACCCGACTTACTCCTAGAAGTCACATGGTTAAATGAAGCATTCACAATTATAAGAGTCATCAAAATTCAAGTAACCAAATATAAAAATGACCAACAACATATCATCACAAGTTAAACAATATAATCATGAAATCAACATGACCACCATTAAATAGTAGAAGATCAACCAACACAACTGAAAAAACATAAAAAACCATACCAACTAGGTTACACAGAGGGGGTACATATTCTCATTGAGGATGATGGAAAAGTTGGGAAACCTTCTTTTCAACACTATTTTTCCACATTATTCCCATTGGGTTTCATGAGGCTCACCCAGTCCTGCCAGAGCAAGTGGAATCGAGGCTTATTACCTGCAACCTGCATAAAAGAAAACATTGTGTACACCATATATATATCAAATCAACCTAGTATAGAGGGAATTGTCGTGTCGTATGCCTCTCAAGAATGAGTGATACGACATCGTCCTTCTAACACTCTACAATTAGTGATACATCATAAACAATCATCAATAACAATTACTAATCAGATGCAACTATAGTATTAAATCCACATGTTATACATAACCAATTCATTACCTTTATCTTCAAGATTCGAAGCTGACTACCTGAAAATCATAAACTAAGATGGAAACATAACACATTAGCACCTGTTATTCATGCTAATTCATTGCCAAGATACACATTTCTGGTTAAACTTCATCATTTAAATATCATGTACTACTTTCTATTCATTACTCAATGCAAAATCTCACAATATATGTGTCACAAGATCATAATTTATGGCCTTTTCAGAGATAGAAACATAATTATCACTTCAAAACACACATAATTTAAGATTTAACACACATACACTGCATAAACACTCAAATTCACTTCATACCAGAGACACCACAAAATGACTCAAGGGTAACACAAGAGTTCTAAAATGCATTTCCAGTAGGAAGGATATCAGTGCATTGCACACTACACCGAGGGTCCTATCCTTTCCACTGGATTTCTGCACCATAGAACCTACATCACCTAGAGATAAAATAGGGCAACCAAGCACAGACTACACAAACAAACTGACACACCCTTATGAGTGCGAGCAACTAGGTCAACACAATGGGCTCATAGTGCCCCAGTGTATAAACCTATGCTCTGATACCAACTGCAATGCCCCGCCAAGTAACCCCAAAGGATACAATACATCTAACATTTATGACACCAATTTTTTTTTTTTAAAGTACTAACATACATCATAATAATCATATATCACATGATATGAAACTAAACATGAACTACATATAACAAATCCCTCGAGTTTACAAGACTGCATTACTTTTCACAACAACATCATTACATCACATGAATGGTAAGTTTACACCAATAACCATAAAATAACATGAACATGATCAACACATTAATCAAGGGTTACAATATTACAATGCTGCTTCCCAACATGAATGGGGAAGATATAATAAAATAGAATGATACACTTGAAATGAAGGAGTACAAAGCTACAATACTGGATTCAACTCTGGTATAACTTGGGAGTCACTGCAAGGTACAATTTCACACTTCTCGATCAACAACTAGGGACCCAATGGGGTGCATAGCACGTTCCACCCAACCATGTGGACCCGAAGGCCCACCCCCCCGTGCTAAGAGATGACAAGAAGGATCCCCAACAATAACCATCATACAGAACAAGGATACAAGACTTTACAACAAGATCCACAATAGATTAAAACAATCTCCAGCACAAGACATAACCAACACAAGATGTGCCCAACATAAGGAATAACCAATAATGCATCAACATACAAATGCCAACATGTGCTTCCAGAGGCCCAAGAATAACATAGAGAGAAACAAAGCATTCATGGTTGTAAAAGGAAGAGTGTCATCGCAATGTTGCATGGGTTACCCTGGCAAATCTTCCTAGGCCCCGACCCCCAAATTGGGTTACCCTAGTGACCTCTTACGAAACCTGGCCCCACATGCAATCCAATGCGGCATTGATTATCTTTCATAAGGACAAGACAATGATTTTGCAATTCCAGGCCTTCTCAACTCATCTCAAGTCCATACAAGCACTTGAGTAATGAGTGAGGCATTCACTTATATCTTGTTAATGTGTGATTCTATCCAAAACCCCTAAATAAATATTATCATTTTCACTTGATTAATAAACTTCCAATGAGTTACCCTAAGACCACTTTCGGGTCTCGGCCCCCATTGAAAGCCACTCCCCTTATGAACAACAAAACTCAAAAGACACTATCAGGGTAAGCCCCCATGCACAACATATAAAGCCACAAGATAATTTGCATTAAGCAAGGCATACACCATCCTACACAACGAAACTATTTTCAAGTGCAAGGCTAACCCAATCATCAAATAAATCATACGAGCAATAGTTCACAAAGAACCAAAAGTGAAGGCCAATAATAAAGCAACACCCTTCTTTCCCTTTTTTCTGGAAGACTGATAAATCACTAAAAACAAGGGTTACCCAATAGGGTGGCAACAACATCAAGATATCAAAAGATTAGAGACCATCCACAAATTATAAATCAACAAGTGAAGTCATCACAACAAAATCTCACTCAACCAAATACCAACATAAACAACTCACAAAACCAAAATCTTCCCAAGGGCCATTTGGCTCAAACGAAATTCCTCCCATAAATAGTAACTTATAACCTTCGCAAAACCCAAAATTCACCACAATAGTCAACAACAATGTCAACCAACAAAACAAATGATCACAACAACATCAAAATGGAATAAGTAAAGATTTCATAATACAACCAAATAACCAAAATCATCTCAAGATCAACAACCGTGACAACAATATAAATTCCACCAATCATAACTTAATAAATCCACATAAGTGAATAATCAAACAATCGTAATCTCATCAAACAACTATAACTATGGGAAGAACTCACAATCTCTTTTCCTTGCTAAATTAGTTTTAATCACCATATAATATACCATTCCTTTACATAAATACATATGAATATAACAAATCATCATAGAGATGTATTTTCATAAGAACTAGAGTTTGTTTCAATGATTCCTTAAAAGAGTTTAACTATTTTGAGCTTAGCATGCTCACATTGCTTCCATTATTTACATGTCATAGTATTCTACATCTAGTATTCAGTAAATATACTCTTTTGCTTATCTTGATAAGAAAGACAAAGGTATACAAAATAAAGGTCCAATCTAATAGTAGGAAAAGTTACGCTCAAAGAAACTATAACTAATTTAATGAGCCATCCGCAGTTTCACAGTCAGAAATAGTTCATACTAAGACATGCATGACTTAATCTTTGAGACAAGAAAATGACTACTGGCAGGATCGACCAGATAACCATTAACGCATAATCAACAGGGAATTTCATCATAGGAATATGTAGATAAGATATGTATATTGGCAGAGTATTCCCAGCAACACTGCTTTTAGTTGGATCCTAAAATGTTGCAACTTATGTTCATATATAAAACTAAAGCTATTCAATTTTGACTGTATCAAATAACAAACTAGTTGTTGCAGCCGCACATGTACAGCATAGAACCCAAGCATAACCACTAATCTAGCATGCTAAGTCTTAGTAAACTAAAGTTGTTTTTGCCATACTTTTAGTAATTAATTAGATTAACTTAAGTAAAGAACCAGCAAATAAATCAACATGCAAGATATTCAAATCTAAATTATAATCTTTGCATACATAAACTGGAAAGATTGTACGAGATTATAAATTAACGATTTTAATTGATTTCACGGGTCATTGGCATCGTAAAGTGAATGAATAGGTAAGCTTAACTCACAGTCATAACTAATGACAACTGCCATTAACATGGCATGTCTCACTCTAGTTTTTTTTTTTTTTTTGCATGAGAAACAAATACTGCCTTAGGGAACTAGGTAAGACCTTATAGCGTTAACAAAAGATCTGAACGTAAACACCCATTTCGACCTGTACAAGAAATGGTGCCTTTTATTTTCAAGTGCTGCAACTGCAGTAGTTTGTCAGCAGAATCAAGAAGGTTATTTAAACATTTAAACTTCCTTTTATGTTCAAGTGTTGCGTCTAAGTTTGGTTGAAATGAAATTAGAGAGATTATTTAAAACCTCTACATCATTCTATTTTTTAGTACTGCAATATGTGACAAGTTGTCAATGAAATCTAGAAGGCTATACTCAGCTCTACAGTCTTCTACGTTAAAGTGTTGCTATTGTGCCAGGTTGCAAATGTTATCAGGGAGTTTATTTAAATCTATACACCCTACCATGTTCAAGTGCGCCACAGCTTAAATAGGTTGACAATTTGAAGTATCAAAACACATAAAATGTTAGAAGTAATGATTAAATTCATCGTAGGTTTGGGTTAAGTTTACTAACTACCCTCACAGCTTGCATTGCAGATGTCTTTCTAATTCATATGATGTTCAATCAAAATCTATAGTCGGGAACTAAAGGCTACAGGACAGATTAATGCCAGCTAAAAATTGAACTTAACAGAATACGAATATTGTAACATAAATACCTATGTTAAAGAGGCGGTTTGCTAATTTAAAGGCATTGAAAATAGCAACGCAACCCCCATGTGTTATTCCCAAACTAAGATTGGAAGCTATGACCCGCATCAGGTGAAGGTATTCTTTAGAAAAGGAACATAGAGTTGCAGAAAATGAACATTGTAACCAAAATATACTTTCCTTATCTATATAAAACCTGGCCGATAAGATAGATCTTCACGAAGGTGTGTGTGCAGGCTGATTCGTGGCCATTTCAAAGAATGGTATCATGTCAAACACAATAGGCGCTTACACTGGCACATTCTAGCCACGGCTGGATGAGGTATATAGGTTAGAAGATAAAAATAAGAAAAGTATAGCGATGAAATGACAGAATGAATCCGATTATGGTATAAATTCTATGAGGACTGAACCTCCTTCGCACTTAAAGCTTGATGATTGTTATATAAATCAAAAGTAAGGATAGTGTCGCGCAAGCTGGCTGCTGCAGAAGGTAAGAATGATTACCGAGCATATTAAGTAAGCATAGAAAAATCGTTTGATGATTTATAAAAGGTACAAATTTTGGTGGTTCCTATCTAAGTAGGCATAAAAATGATTTATTTCCAGATAATCGAGGCATATAATCTCTTGTTTTTAAAAAAAATACAGATAAAAGATTTCAAGAAACAGAACTTGGACAGAGGTGATCCTTGAAGATGGATATGGCTCTTCCACGCCATCCATTGCGATGGCTTCCTATAAAATGTGGATGATAACCCCGTTTCTAGAGAACTAAAAATTCAGGTTGATACAAAAATTGATGCTACTTTGGTACCCATATACGACATCATGGTTTCGTTTCATGCAGCCACCATCGAAGGTGTTACCAACCGTAAAGATGAAAGAAATTCTTTATCTCTGAACTGTTCCCCTTGATGAAAATCAAAATACTTGGACTCCCCTCCATGCCGAAATAGCAGGTTCTAGATAATAATGATATGCATGGGATTCCTTATACATCTCTTGCAATCCGATAGGATTCCCTCCAAAAATAACTCCTCACCTTCAAGCGCATACACTCTTGCAAATTTCGAGGATCATCTCCGCAAACTACCAAAAATATCCCCCTCGTATTTGCACAAATGGTTGATCATTAAATGTACTTGAGTGAACTACATGTCCATGCACTATATGAGGTGTCCCACTAACCATTAGTTAAAGCAGTCTTCCAGAACAGGTTGCCTTTCTCCCATAGAGCGGTTACAAAATTGATGATATTCTCCAACTGGTAAAATGGCAATATTGGGTGCTACTCCATGGCACTAGACAAGGGAATCCCAAGATCAACTTACACCAAAAGCTTACACAATATCTCCGGTGCAAAAAGATAGGCATGCAACAACTATTACTTGTGGATTGGTCATCGATTGAGGAGACTACATTATCATCAGATCGGTCAAGTAGCTCAAATCTTTCAACATTGTCAGGTCACAATGAAACCCTTGCTCCCACTACAATTCTAAAGCATTTTTCTTCATTTGAAATTAAATACTAATTTTAATCAATATTTTCACCTTAATTTATTTAATCCAAATAAATTATTAATAATTTTCTATTTAATCAAAGAATCAACAACAAAACAATTTAAAATCAAACGATACCCTACCTCCCACAATCGAAAAACAATACGACAATATCACAGACAGAGGGACACTAATCAATCACATTATTCACAGCATGCTATCAAACAATTATCTCTAAGGGAGATACCAAATCACATACGGCTTCATGGACAAGACGAAGTGCAGAGGGGGTATTACAAAATGACTACAAAGAATAAAACAATGTACCATTATGAAGAGTATGCAAAATGGACAGAAACTACTCAGAGCTTTAGTTGCTGAGAGTGTTAGAAAATGAGATGAGCAAAAAAAAATTAGTACAATGTACCATCTTAAGATGTTAAAAGTAACCCACCTTAGGACCATCGTCATGACCATTGGCTCCCACTAATTGAACACTTGGTCTGTTTGTAACCTTAATTGATATTCCTCTACCAAAAGAAAAACACATATAAGACTTTGGCATGGCCATATAAGAATAAAAAACAAAAAAAATACTTTGCATCTTCTCTTTCATGCCCACCATGTTACAGTTTCTCTTCTTTTTTTTTTACTTTTTACCTTGACCTCTAGATACTACAAAGTACAAACAACCCTTTAAAAGAAAATACAACATTCAAGTAGCCTGAGAATTGAAAAAAAAAATCAACTAGTGACTTCTTCCTATATTTTAGATTCATTTTGCTTCCTTAAACTAAGTATCATATACAACAACAAACAACATCAGACAATATATTATGCACCATAAATATATAATCCTTTAATATAGTAAAAATTTAGAGGGTTTTTCAATATATTCACAAGAAAAATATTAAAATCAACTTTGTACAACACAATTGCATGTATCACAACCACTGATCAGAGAGATAATGAAGCATTCTCCAACTCTTATTACAACAAGATATCATAACCTACCAAATCCTCTAGCAGCTATAAATGCAAGGCCACTCCCAACTAACTTCTGCCTCAAAATTCCCTAGCATTATAGAAGCATTATTAAGTAACATACAAAAACAACAAGTTGAAAGTTCATATCTCTAAGAAGAAACCAATATAAGAAAATCAGTCATGACATATAATGCATGAGTGTGAATAATCAACACTAGATTACCTCACCACCAAATATCCCAAGACGAGCTCTCCTATTGGCCATAGTTGTTACCGTCATATCATTAAGTGAGCAAATGAATGCATCTGGCTGCAGTGATCGTTACACAAATTTAGTTTTTAAAAAAAAGCATAACCTAAACTAAATCAACAAAATATCCAACTTAAGATCAACTTGATACTAGAACATAAATAAAATTTACCTGACAAATAATCTCTCCATTGAAAGTGGCTAGGTCAATCTAGAAAATTTTCCACAAATTAGAAATTAAAGGTTATTCATTGCTAATAGAATTCAACTCAGATCTAAGAAAAAATAAGCATTGCACTCCCTACTTTGGGGAGAACAAGTATAGATGCAGGTAGGTTAAGATCACATACAAAAATAATTCTAGAAAGAGATGATGATGCCACTCCAACAAAGCCATCCTGGGATCCCACATTAATGAATTCTATATTTGCAACACTCTTTCCAAAAACCCAATGGCACATGCCACCACCATTCTTAGGAGGTAATACATTTTCCATCTGAATGGATCTAGACATATAGCACATTGTACCTACATTATATCTTGTTTCAATCCTTAAACGGAAGGATAAACTATATTCTCTACCGAAGCATCCAAAAAACAAGAAAACTATGTTCAATTCTTAAACCTCAACACAATATAAATAAGTAATTTTGCATCATAGGAGACAAGAGACAAAAGGAAAAAGCATTAGAGCTTGAAACTGCACGAAAATAGAAAAACTAGAGTATTAATTTTCTAGCATTGGTAACTAATAAAGCTCAAAGCAAGACATCCTAGGGTTGAACCAAACCCCATCAACCCTTGAATCAAAGGAAAAAGGAAAAGAAGATGGAAGGTTTTTCAAGACACCGACAATGACAAGGATCTCCACTTAATGAAAATGTCTATAGTGAAAGGAAAGTAAAAGAAGTCCAAAATTACAATAAAATAATTGCATTGGTTATGAAACAATACCAGCCTTGGCTAGAACTTTCTCCCGTGGTTTCAACATTATTTGCATAACAAAGGTACCCCTTTTAATATGGCTAGCATAAAACAAGAAACTCATGTGAATTACAAGAGAAATACATAGATAATAGAATGCTTCTAGGTTTAGACCTGCACTATTTAAGCTTCTCCACCCAATATCTGAAATGGTGTTACTATTGTTTGTTGACTCTGTAAGACAAATTTTGATTGAGTCATTTCACAAGTCAACTTTAAATTCTAAAAATGTTTGTGCTAATATCATAAAAGAAAGTGAAATATGGTACATAAAAGTAAAATAATGGCACAGAGGCACATCAATGCATGTTGAGATAAAATCTTAGCAAGAAGTTAAATAGCACATTCATTAACCAAAACTTACAAAAAACATAGATAGATCATTCAAGGGAAAATACCCCATAAAAATGCAACATAATCATTACTAAAGAAACAGAGGTCATACACAATGTCAAGAACAACCTTATGGTCAAGGATATTTATTTGTCACTTCCTTTTCACAAACAAACCTTTCAATGCTAGAGAGAATAATGACAAACTCCTAAACTTTTTCGCCCAAATATTAGCTAATAGAAGCTACTTGACATTTTTCCTACATGTAAAATTCCCAATATAGTTATGTTTCTTCCCTGCGTTCTCCATTTTTTTCTCTGTCTAAAGATATTTGCTGATAGTAATTTTTTGCTAAAAATTGTTATTACTCTCCCATATTTTTGCAAGCTTCATTTAGGCCTGCTAAAGCTGGGATTCACAAAGACTTGTCTGGTAAATGGTGAATCTGGTAACTATGATACTACAAGATTTTCCATAAGTCACATATAGGACAATAAAATATGTTCATGCTGAAAACAAATGATAGTACCAATCCATGAATTGTAATTACTAATTTATGTTCAATTAGAATGGCCTAGTATTAGCTGGCATGCAGTTTCCCCAAAAGCAACATGAGCCTAAACTCTAACATCCAAGTCATTGTGTGAACGAAAATGCATGCACAAACAAATATCAAAAACAATAATGGAAACATCACACTAAGCTCATAAACTTTAGAATTTTGATGGTCGAAAACAGACTAATATTATAATGAACTGTAATTCATCACAGACTCTTTAAATAATAAATACTAAATGAATTTTTGTGTGCATCTAGAACAAACAGTAACTCAGAAAGCACATAAGAAAATTATCAAGTAGTGCACAAGCAAACAATAACCTAGTCACTCTGTCGAGAAGCAACCAATTCAACTATGTACTGAAAAGAGAGTAAGCCTATATGTTATAGTTATTACTTATTGACAAAAATTTACATCCTTGTTAATATAGCCTAAAGGCTAAAAGTAAAAATGCATGATAGTTGAGAAAATGCAGATAAGGGAATAAAGATTTGGGCTTCTAAGGATCCAATTATGTGAAAAAGCTACCAAATACAAAAACCCGAATTACAATGTCTACTTTCCAAGCTCTTGATGAAGCTAATGTCTTACCTTACCAAGTTCTTGATGTAGTCACTATCTCACAATTGTGGTTTGCTGGACAATCCTTTCCAAGGATGTATAGCTAGGAAGATTGGCATGTGTTGTCATAATCACAAGAAAAATGTCAGAAAAGATACATATAGCATACTTTTGTTTTTCCATGAGTAGTTCAATAACTTAAGATCCAAAACAAAGGAAATAAATCCATATGAGAAAGTGATACTATCTTTAACATCCTCAACATGAGAGATTAAGAATAGATAATTAGTAACTAAAGAAAAAATAAGTATACTAACCCAAGATTACTCGATTTAGTGAATCAACAACATTTTGATGATATTCCATGCTTAAGAGATGAAACATGGGTGACTTTTCAAGCTCCTCATAAGCAAGAAGTGCCATGCAATCCTACAAAACTAGGACAAATATGCTAACAAGTAAGCAACAACTACTTGTGCTTTGAAGTACAAGCCAATTAAACAATTTCAACGCTACAATATATGAGCTATCACCAAACAAAATCTTCAACCCTCATTTCCTAAATCATGCCAAAAATTCCAAGAAATTACATGTGAATGTACTGAGGTGCTTTCTTATTTATCTCTAGTAATGCCTCCCAAACATCATCACTCAACAATTATGAAGGTTCCATAAAATGGCATCATTAAGTATCTTTGCAGCCTCTCAATCCAACTTGTGAGCCTTAAGCAGGCAAGGAAAACTAAAGAATAAAGAAATAATAACCAGCCTAATGCTATAAAAAATCAGCTAAATTATATGTTCAATTATCTAAAATTGTTTATATGTAAATTTCATAACCCTGCTTCTAAATATTTTTTAAAGAAACCCTATTTTTTTAGATTTTCCTATTTTTGATAGTTTCAAAATGTCCATTTTAGAAACTAAACCCACTTTCAGTTTCAGTTAACAGATAATTTCAGGAACAAACAGATATAGATGGCACCTATGAGCATATTTTATTGTGATTAGTACTAGCACAGTAGTTGAGCATCCACAAATCCGTCAAAAACCATTAATCAACGAACCTAGCTGACCAATTAACTAACTTGATTATTATATTGCTATCATGGTTAAGCATGCTTGAGTTGGAGTAGTACTGGGATGGGCGACCTGTTAGGAAGGTCCAATTCTTCACCTTTGTAAGAATCACCTAGACACAATGAATTCCAAGTGGACCACTCATTATAATGAGAGATGGGTTCTTGTGAACCACTACTCATGAAACATGGGTTGACTAATGAGTTTGACTTGAAAAACTACACAGTTGAATTATGATAGCAATATCATAATTTGACACACTATGGAAAATACCTCCTATGTATAACTATATTGACTGTTCAATCAACTAATTTGATTGATTTAAGAGTTAAATTGATCAATTAATTAGTTAAAAATTTGTTTGATGAGTGGAAAGAAAAACTAATTGACATCAGTGAAACATGAAATTGACTCATTCGTAAACTGACTTTGATTGATAAATGAAATGTGGGTGAAGATAATTAGAATTATTTATTTTATTTAATTAGATATATGTGCATGGATTAATTAAAAATAATTAATTAGACATAGGGTAATATTAGAGGGAATAATATAATGTAATCAATTAATTGACTAAACGAATTAACATAAAGTTGATAAATCAAACGTGTGACAAGACGATGAGAATAAATTGACAACAAAATTGGTCAATTGACAAATGTTGATAGACTTGATCAATTGGAATGACTGTTAGTCAATAGCATGAGAGTATGGTGATTGAATGGGATGATTACAACAAAGCTAAGGTGACAAAGTTTAGGAATCTACAATAGATATGCACAAAATGAATTTGGTGGAAAGGTTTTAAAAATTTTCAAGCGAATACAATTCGCAGGTGTAAACCCAAATTCCACAACCTTTGCCAACGTCCTCCCTTCCTATGCCAAAATGGGAGCTTTGGAACAAGATATGAATATACATCAATGCATAGACAATACATAGCGATATCCCTATAAGAAATGTGGTCTATGGATTTCAATATTGGAGGATATGCACAAAATGGATTTGTTGAAAAGGCTTTAGAAACTTTCAAGCAAATGCACAAAATGGATTTGTTGAAAATGATTTAGAAACTTTCAAGCAAGTTCAAAACATTGTATACTCTTAGAACCACAAAGCCTATATCCAATTCAAATTTTTTTCAAGAAATTTATATTATAGTAGAAGAAATTTTACAAACAAGAGCTACAGAGCAGCGAAGTTCCTGCCAAAGTATGCAAGAATGGTTTTTTTTTTGTTTGCAGCTTGTTTGATTAGTTTTGGAGTATGTAAATATTGTGTAATTTTCTGTTGAAATTGTAAATAATGCTCTTTTATTCAAAGAAACTAAATATTTAGTACATATGAGAACAAAGGCCCAAAAGGCAGAGAATGAGAGTTATAGTGATAAAAAACTATGTGAATGCTTCCTAGTTTATTTGCTAACTGGATGGAGTTGAAACGAGACTCTTCAAAATTATTAATGACAAACAATACCAAACCCTGATATACTCATCATATGACTACAATATAATCAGATCTAAAAATATAAATGATATAACAGCCATTGGAATCCCCAAATAAATTCTAAAATTTTATTTTAGCCACTAAAAATGTATTACAATAAAATAAATTAGTAGATGCACTGACAACCCTACATTTGTAGCTTAATCAGAATTCAACGAGCATATGGACAAATCATTTTTCTTATCGGACAAAAAAAGTGCTTGCCACTCACTTGTAACTAACCACCCTTCAGCTCTATCAAGTATATTAAATAAACTAATGAGAATTTTTCATTTAATAATGGCACCGTTGTTACAGCTGAAATAGCCTGACACAATTTAGAGCTCAAGACAGCCATAAATCAACTTGTGTCTTCAAAGAGTTTGAAAATTGATTCCAAAAATTGATCATCCTATTTGATGACAAGCATTCATGATAACAAGCCAAAGGTATTTTATGACAATTCAACATTTGGTTTTCCTAGTATTTTAGCAGCTTAAGAACGTCAAAGCATATTGCTTTAGATATTTTTTCCATGTTTTTTCATTCTTAATGTAAAATGAAGTTTCAAAAATCAACTCTCGTAAAAGAAGAGTAAATAACACATACCTTTATTGTACGCAATGGGTAATGTTGATGTATATACTCTTTCTCTTGCATTTCTTGCCTAACCATTAGACAACCAATAGTCATGTGATTAGACCTATAGTAGGTACATTTCTACATGCATGGATAATATTCAGCTAGATTCAAAGAAATAATTTGTTCTCATGGCCCAAACAATACACTGTAAAGAGAAAAATGGTAGATTAAATAGTGTATGAGAACAGAGTAATTTGTTGGTCTACATGTTATGTGTATGTGCCATCAAAGGAAGCTGGTTAAGAGAATTGAAATTGGTTTGGCATGATTATGATACACTATTGACTGCTATGTAAACATAGAAAAACAAATTAGAAATGGTAAAAAGACCAAAATAGAACTTTTAAAGCTTATCACCCCTAAATCATATATCATGCAATATCTAAAGTTCTGCAAATTTTTTGGATCTCCCATAATGTTACCAGAGAAACATAAGATCTTACAAGTTTCTAACTGAAGATTAATTGAAAATTCCAACATTATAATTAAGGATCATGTTGCAAATTTTCTTTACGTACTACATCAAGCAGTTGTCTATTCATTCATTTAAAATTTTGAGCTATTAACTTGGGACAAGGCATATGAATTGTTTGACAACAAAAGTTCAACGGCCTCAAATTTTGAGCTCTTAATTTTTTGGAAACTCAGTTTTATATTCATGAATTTGGTGTGTATCTTGAACTAATAATAGAGGAGTGTGCATCATATAACCTTTCGGTTTGACTTGAGATATAATATTTTGGATGAATTTCTAGACCATATTGTACAAGAGAATTACACCAAGTGGAAACCAACCAAAAAAAGTTATTGAAGAGAATCAATCAGTCCAATGGTTTGAGTTGTAAAGGTAACAAAGGATGTTTGCAAAAGAATTAAACGTCACAGATCACTCGTGGTTAACCAAGAAAAGGAAAAATAAAGGAGAATTAGTATAATACCAACAAACAAAAACTAGGTTCCTACATTGCACCAAAGACAAACTAAGTATCTTAGAAAAAATATACAATTTCTACACTGCAATAGAGGCACACTAAGTACTCCAAAAAAAATTTATATTTTATGAGATGGAGACAACTCACTATCTAAATCAATGAACACATACATAATTGGAATTCTTTTTAGCTTATTTAGCACATTGTTTCGTATTGGCAGTATTTTCCAGCAAAGTTTACATTCCTTAAAATTTACAGCAGTGACCAGAGCAAGGGAAGGCAATTACTTTTTAACTTCAATCATATTTATAAGATTATGTTCATAAGTCTAATGCTATATTAGTATTTTTGATTGTAGTTTAGTTTTGAGGGGAGGTTTGATTTGGTTTCATTTGTAAAGTTAATACACTCAAAAGGACTATATGTGAGTCTAAGAATTGGGCCATACATTGAGTCAGAGTGGAATTATGGGTATGCCTCACATTCTCAATCTATAACAATATAGATACTTTACTACTACATTGAATATATGTTTCTCTGATGGTACATTTTTCCTATGTTTTACTACCACATTGAATGTATGTTTGGAGGGGATTTCCCTATTGGCTTCATGATATACTAGACATAACTTTTAGAATAGATAGCCATTCAAGGTACAAACTTCCTTTTCCCCTCTTTTACAGAGGCCCTTGAATTTATGAGAATTTCAAATAGCTTGTTTTATGATGCATGAATTTCTACTCTATTGGTGAGTGCAGAGGGAGATGGAGAGATTCACAACAATGATTGTAAACATGATGAAAGCATAAAGTCTTTTTGCTTCCCAAGGAGGACCCATTATCATCACCCAGACATGTATTCTCTACAATTGTTTATTAATTTTCTAAGAACTACTTAGAGTCAATTCCCATTATCATTACCCAACTCTGTTTTATCTATAACTTTGTATTAATTTTGTAAGAACTTCCTAAATTCAATTTTATGTGGAAAATATTAATTTAAAAGGGTTTTTTAAATGCAAACTCTATTACACTATTAATTCTCTAAGAACTGGTAAATAGAAAATTCACATTATCATCACCCATGTGGGTTTTGTCTGCAACTCTATTTTAATTTTCTAAGACTTGCAGAAAGTATTAATTTAAAAGGGTTGTTTAAATGCAAAGTAACATAATAAATACCTTGTGGAACATGGAAACATGAACTATTTGATAGAATGCCTTTAAGAGATGTATCCTTTTGAACTGCAACAATTGCAGGATATGCACGAAATAGATCTACAATTCAAAAGCCAGTTTCTAATAACCAAAGAAAACTCAAAAACATGATAATATTGTTTACAAGTAGGTCACTTAGTTGTTACAAATTGAAATTGTATTTAATTTTATTTCATAACTTCAAAAAATAATTCAATAACTAAATGTGAGATGTTTAGTTATACTCTTCATCCTCCTACTAATAGGGATATTTTAGCTTGAATACATGCAAGCTAGAAAACAAGATAGAAAATGAAAAGGAATATAAAAATATTAATTTGGATGAATTGAGATGCAACAAAAGTACCATTTCATACATCCAAAAGAAGTGATTTCCTCCCCTAATTTCACTCTTTCTCTGAATAGTTTGTGATTCTTTACCTTGTCTTCCATTCTCTGGGAGTCAGTGGTAGAGCTATCATTGCGGAATCCAAAATAGGAAGATGGGATACACCACCTTCCACATGTGCATTGTAGAGAAATATGAACCATTAAGAAGCATGTGGATTAAAAGTTCATAGAAAACAAGTCAAACCAAAAGGCTATATGATGCATACTCCTATGTTTTAGTTCAAGATACACACCAAATTCATGAATATAAAATTGAGTTTCCAAAAAATTATTACTGTGTAACAATCAAGTTAGGAGATTAAAAGGAAAAAAAGCAGTATTAACTATATTCTTAAAATCAATGGAATAATTTAGCTAATATATCACAACAAAAACTTGAGTCCACAGTAAAAAAAATTAAAGGACATTGAAACACAAAAAATTTATTTTTGTGATGTGATTAATCTTGCCATCTACAAAACCAGAAGAAGGCAAAAGAAACACTATAAAATAATGAAGTGTCACTTGCCTACACTAGTGAGGATTTATACCGCTGTTTCAATCTTGGAAAAGCATGAGTAGAAGAAGGTGACATCTAGACAAGTATGTGCTTAAAGTGGGCATCTTCCTTCACCCATTCAACATATGCAAGAGCATCTAAAATAGGACCATTGTAATACACATGAAGCAATCATGTTTAAGTAACTTGAATGAGCAATAAATGAAACTCATTCAAAATGTGACTATTTTAGTCATGAGAGGTTACAAATCATCCCTAGCCAATACACATCTCACCAGTCTCTAACTAAAATGTACATTTATCAATTTACAATTTATTCCTTAAAAATAGAGTAGCCTATTATCATCTAGGAATATCACTAACATCTGCACTTCATTCTATAAACAAATATCTTAGCATTTTGTTGTCAATATTGAATTGTTAAAAAAAAAATTGAATATGGTAATGATTTAGCGGTAGCAGTCAATGGATAAAGATTGATCCAACATATAATTTGTGGTGTCGGAGCACCTAGGCTGACCTCCACCATGCTTGTGCACAATTTTGGCTTGTACCTGATCTTGGCCAAATTAGGACTTCATTTTGTTTGTTTTGAGCTTAGTTGATCTTGCATTTGTGGGTGAAGAGTTGGTCATTAGGACTAATATCTTCAATAGTTCATCATTTAGCATTAAATGTTGTTTTATCAAATTTAGGACATCATATTTTAAATTTTATGAATATGTTAATTTCACTTCCTCCATGTTTGAAGTGGCTAAAGGATAGTTAAGGGGTGTTAGCTCAGACTCAAGGAGTAGTGATCCTAAAGAGTAGGAAGATGGAAAGAGTTCCAAGAATATTGCAAATTGCATGGCAACATTGTTAGGTTGCATGCAATTCCATTAGCTTGGATTCCCTGGAAATCAGGGAATACCCAAGTAACTGCCCTTGGAAGAAGTTGTTGGATCCAAGATGGAAGGAATGACTCGTTGAATAGAGAGTTAGTCATCTTTGTAATGAGTTTTTTTTAGGTGTGAAGAATAAAGAAACAGTGTGCAGATTTGGAGTATTCTGTGTGTGACCCGTGTATTTTGAAAAACAGAGAACTTAATGGCCCTGTGCATGTTGAAATAACTTTGTATTTATGATCATAAGAGGGTAAAAAGCAACTTCCATCGAATATTGAAGCTCTTTAGCGTGGGTTTACTGTTTTATGTTCATGTTTAGAGTGGTAGCACTTTGTTTCTGAAAACTCCACTTTGTTTTGCAACAGTATTAATATAGGCGTTAAATACACAGATTTAGTAATGCATTCATTCTATTAGGATAGATTTGATTCCTATTTCTTTGTATATTCAAGTAGAGTAGTGTAGAGATTTTGAATTGAATCATTAGATCAGCATTTAGTTGATTTATAAACACAGTTTTGAATAACCAGTCAAAACATGGCTTCCCTATTAAATCTGCCCGTGGATTCTTCTTGAGATTCATGGAAATGATTGGGGAGCCATGTCACTATAAATATCTAGTGTTAGGAACCTTTGAGGGCCAAGCAAAAGCTTAAAATACCAAACCCTAGGTGAGTAAGAGTAACTCGGTTGGGTGTTTGGTAGGAAAAGATAAGAGAATAGGCAGGGGAAAAAAAGGACAGTACAGAATCTGTACGATACTAGATGGGACTAGATAAGGTACTCACATGAAAATAGGTTGGAGGCATCCAATAATCATTTGTAGATAGATAAGAAACAAAAACTAGTGAAACCCTAGTAAAAAGGGCAATTAGGCCTCCAGTCCAAGAACTTTGGAACCACCTGTACGGAACAGTTGGTGACCAAAATTTTTTTGCAAGATTTAAAACCCTGAAAAGGGTGTCTAAATATGTTTTTTGTTTGCCAGGTTGTTTGGAGAATATAGGTAGGAAAAGCCAATTAGTGACTGGTAAGGGCTATAAGGTATCAGCCCTTCTCAAAGCAAAATCCTAAAATCGGGTAGATTGAGGATTGGAAAACCCTCAAGATGCTTCCAGTTGAACATGAAAGGAAAGGAAACAGAGCTCCTAACTCCCCTGCAACAAGTTCAGATTAGATAGTAATGCAAGCACTTAGAACCTTCTAGGTGTTGTGAAGAGGAATGCAGTTTCAAATGGTGATTGGTCTTCCTAAGCTAGGCACAAGTGGCAAACTCATAGTAAGGAGTTGGAGTAGAGCTTGGTTGGTTTATTGAGCTCAACAAGAACCATTGGAGTCAGGTTCTAGCAAGAGACAGAGAAGAAGTCTCTAAAAAGTTGTGCAAGCAAGCTTAGGAGTTCACATACATCATATTGGTATTAGAGCTTTGAGTCAGATTCAAGGCTTGTGATTAATGAGCCAATCCACTGAGTCAGTAGGAGAGAATACACCAGAGGAAGAAGCCATGGTGACAAATGTAGAGCTAGCAAAGAAAGTAGAAGAGCAAGAGGAAGATAACCGGTTGCTTAGAGAGAGGATATCTTAGATGGAGAAACTCCTAGATGAAGTCCAAGAAACAACAGACACTGTGAAGGACAAGATTAAGAAAAAGGAAGAGCAGGAAGCCAGGGAAAAAGAGGTGGAATTGGAGGAGGAAGCTCCAAAGCCAGATCCTATTCTTGCAGAGGAACCATTCTTGAAGGCATTACAGGCTTTGAGTGGTAAAGCATTGGATGGTGTGCCACTTTTCAGTGGACAAATGGATCCAGATTCAGTAGTAGATTGGATTGAGAGCATTGAGAATCACTTTGAATGTGATGGCATTACAGAGGCTCAAAAGGTAAAGGTGGCCAAGTCAAGGTTGAGAGGAGCAGCTCTCACATGGTGGAAGTTTGTGCAATCTGAATGAGAGAAAGAAGGCAAGGGTCCCATAGTTTCATGGAGAGGAATGGTGACCAAGATAAGGCAGACTTATCTCCCAGATGATTATGAAGTCCAGTTGCACAGGAGAAGACACAATTTGAGGAAAAAAGACATGGATGTTCAAACATATACAGAGGATTTTCAAAAATTGTGCCTTAGATCAAAAGTGGTTGAAGATGAAAGCATTAGGTTAGCAAGGTACCTAAATGGACTCAAGTGGTCTATCCAGGAGGATATGAGTTTAGTAAACTTCAAATCAGTCCGCCAATGCCATCAAATGGCTTTGAAAATAGAAGAGAAAGGCAAAAAGAAACAGGAACAAAACCCCAAAGGTAGAGGTAAAGGCAAAGACAGCTGAGGACAAAGAGGAAGCTATAGTGGAAGAAGCTCAGAATCAAGAGCCCAAGGAGAAGTCAAATTTTCTGATCAGCAGGAAGGAAGTTCTAGTAGAGGTGGTAGAGGAAGAGGTTTCAGCCCCAGAGGAAGAAGTGGTGGACAAGGAAGGGGTAGTTACTTCACAAACATGAAATGCTATCATTGCAACCAGTTGGGACACCCAGCCTATAGATGTCCTGAGAAAGGAAGCACATCTCACGGAGGAGATAAAAGAACCAATCTGATTCAAGATGAAGCAGCTGCAGCAAATAAGCAATCAGAAGTACCCTTGAACTCAGAGGAAGGTTAGAATCTTATGATGAGAAGAACTTTGATCAAAGAACCAGTTAGAGAAGAGCCAAGCCAAAGAAGATCCTTGTTTAGGATAAAATGCAAGATGATGGGAAAAGTGTGCAAGGTGATTATAAACTCAGGTTCTACTGACAATATTGTGTCAGAGGAGGCAGTTAGCAAACTGAAATTAGTAAGAATACCTCACAAGAATCCTTACAAGGTCACATGGCTCAACAAGGGTCAGCATGTCTTGGTGAATGAACAAGCATGGGTGGAGTTTTCAATTGGCAAGTACAAAGACAAGGTATTATGTGATGTGTTACCTATGGATGCATGTCATTTGCTCCTAGGTAGGCCATGGCAATTTGACCATCAAGCTGTGCATGATGGAGCTAAGAACTCATATACCTTCAAGAAGGACAATGTAACCTACAAGATTCAATCTTTGTTAGAGGACACAGAGGTGTAGACATCAGGTTCTAAGCTGTTATTAGCTGGTGAAAAAGAGTTCTTAAAGGCCTTGGAAGAAGGAGAAGGAGTTGGCTATGCAGTAATGATCAAGCCAAGAGAGGCAAGCAAAGAGGAGGTAGCTGAAAAGCAAAAGTTACCCAAGGAGATTCAAGACTTGTTGCAGACCTATGAGAACATAGTAAGTAGTGGTCAACCAGCAACTTTACCTCCTAAAAGAACCATAAGTCATAGGATAGACTTGATACCAGGAGCTACCCTTCCAAACAAAGCAGCCTATAAGATGACACCTCAACAGAATGAGGAGATAGCTAGGTAGATTCAAGAACTACTTGACCAAGGTCTTATTAGGAAAAGTATTAGTCCTTGTGCAGTACCCATTGTCTTAGCACCCAAGAAAGGAGGAGAATGGAGGCTTTGCACTGATTCCAGAGCAATCAACAAGATAACCATCAGGTATAGGTTTCCCATTCCTAGAATTGAAGATCTTATGGATTGTCTAGGTGAAGCTAGGTACTATACCAAGATAGATTTAAAGAGTGGTTACCACCAAATTAGAATACATGAGGGTGATGAGTGGAAAACAACCTTCAAAACCAATGAGGGTCTTTATGAGTGGCTAGTAATGCCATTTGGTTTGTCTAATGCCCCCTCCACATTCATGAGACTTATGAATGAAATTCTCCAGGACTATATTGGCAAGTTTGTGGTAGTGTATCTTGATGATATACTAATCTATAGCAGAACTAGAGAAGAGCACCTCCAACACATTGAGCTGATTTTCAAGAAGCTACAGGAGGAGAAGCTGAAGATCAATTTGGAAAAGTGTGAGTTCATCAAAATAGAGCTGGTGTACCTTGGTTTTGTCCTTTCACATGGCAACTTGAAGATGGACAGCAGCAAGGTAGAAGCCATTCTTAATTGGCCTACTCCCATGATAGCAACAGAGGTAAGAAGCTTCCATGGTCTTGCTCAGTATTATAGGAAATTCATCAAACAATTTAGTGCAATTTGTGCTCATATGTTGGATACCATTAAGGGAGGAATGAAAACCAAGTTTGTGTGGAATGAGCAAGCTAACAAGAGTTTTGAGTTGTTGAAGGAAAGGATAGCTACTCAACCTATTTTGGTGTTGCCAAGTTTTGAGAAGTTATTCACCATCGAATGTTATGCAAGCAATGTTGCAATTGGAGCTGTTCTCAGCCAAGAGGGCAGACCGGTGGCTTTTCATTCTGAGAAGCTAAGTGAAGCCAAGAAGAAGTACTCTTCTTATGACCTTGAAATGTACGCATTGGTCCAAGCACTAAGGAAATGGAGGCACTACTTGCTTCCAAAGGAATTCATTGTGTACTCAGACAATCAAGCACTCAGTTTTTTGAATTCACAAGAGAAGTTGAGTCATAGGCACATGAAATGGGTGGAGTACTTGCAAGCCTACACCTTCAACATCAAGCACAAGAAAGGAGCTCTCAATAAAGTCGCTGATGCATTGAGCAGAAGAGTTCTTACCATCCAAGAAATCCAATTGAAGAGCATGGGAATAGATCATTTCAAAGATCTATATGCAGATGATGAAGAATTTGCAGAAATTTATAAGGTATGCCTTGAGTTTAAGAACCATTTCCATAGCAAGTATGTTGAATATACCTTGCAAAGTGATTTGTTGTTTAAAGGGAATCAGCTTTGTGTTCCTAGAGGCTCTATTAGGGAGAACTTAATTCAAGAAAAGCATAATGGTGCATTGAGTGGTCATTTTGGAATCACTAAAACTCAAGAGCTTGTCCAAAGGTTTTATTTTTGGCCTAAGATGAACCTAGATGTCAGAAAATATGTAGAGAGTTGTGTAGTGTGTCAAAAAGAAAAAGGCACTTCTTCAAATGCAAGCTTATACCAGCCATTGCCAATCCCTTCTAGGCCATGGGAATGCTTAAGCATGGACTTTGTAGTTGGTTTACCCAAGACAAGGCAAGGTATGGATAGCGTGTATGTTGTGGTTGATAGATTCAGCAAAATGGCTCACTTTATACCCTGCAAAACAACCCATGATGCTAGTCAAATAGCCTCACTTTTCTTCAAAGAAATAGTTAGGATTCATGGCTTACCAATCAGCATTGTATCAGACAGGGATACTAAATTTATGAGTCACTTTTGGAAGACTCTTTGGCAAAGAATGGGTACCAATCTGTCCTTTGGATCTGCATACCATCCACAAACTGATGGTCAGACCGAAGTGGTAAATAGAACACTTGGAAACCTTCTTACATGCTTGACCAAGGAGTATAGTCAACAATGGGATCATATTATTGGGCAGGCTGAATATGCATATAATGACATAGTCAATAGATCCACAGGGAAGAGCCCCTTTGAGATTGTTAATGGACTGCACCCTAGAGGTGTTTATGAGCTGAGAGAGCTGAAGGATTGAGTCAAGGGGAGTGGTTATGCAGAATATTTTGCTTATGCAATGCAGGAAATCCATGACACAGTCAGAAAGACATTGGCAGAAAATACCATGAAGCATAAGGCTAAGGTGGATGAGCATAGGAGAGAAGTTCAATTCAATGTGGGAGACTTAGTGATGGTCCATTTGAACAAGGCTAGATTGCAGAAAGGAGTCCCTCACAAGCTGCAAATGAAGAGGATAGGTCCCTATCCTATCTTGGAGAAGTATGGAAGTAATGCATTCAAAGTTCAATTGCCTGATGACAGTGGACTATCCCCTTTTTTTAACGTTGCAGACTTAGTCCATTACAAAGGACCACCACCAAACATGGATCAGACAATCCAAGAAGTCAGTCAAGATGTAGGAGAACTCAAACTGCCCCCTGTTACAGTCAAACAAGCTGATCAAATCTTGGACACAAGGGTCTATAAGAAGACTAGGACTAAGGAGTACAAAGAACACCTGATCAAGAGGCATGGACAACCTGATTCAGATGCAGTATGCATCAAGGAGGCAGAGTTTAAGAAGTTGGGAATAGATCCTAACTTTCTCAATCCAAGGGTGGATTGAATTTTATGTTTTGGGGAGGATGGTGCAGGAGCACCTAGGCTGACCTCCACCATGCTTGTGCACAATTTTGGCTTGTACCTGATCTTGGCCAAATCAGGACTTCATTTTGTTTTTTTTTATCTTAGTTGATCTTGCATTTTTGGGTGAAGAGTTGGTCATTAGGACTAATATCTTCAATAGTTCATCATTTAGCATTACATGTTGTTTTATCAAATTTAGGACAGCATATTTTAAATATTATGAATATGTTAATGTCACTTCCTCCATGTTTGGAGTGGCTAAAGGTTAGTTAAGGGGTGTTAGCTCGGACTCAAGGAGTAGTGATCCTAAAGAGTAGGAAGATGGAAAGAGTTCCAAGAATATTGCAAATTGCATGGCAACATTGTTAGGTTGCATGCAATTCCATTAGCTTGGATTCCCTGGAAATCAAGGAATACCTGAGTAACTGCCCTTGGAAGAAGTTGTTGGATCCAAGATGGAAGGAATGACTCATTGAATAGAGAGTTATTCATCTTTGTAATAAGTTTTTTTTAGGTGTGAAGAATAAAGAAACAGTGTGCAGATTTGGAGTATTCTGTGTGTGACCCGTGTATTTTGAAAAACAAAGAACTTAATGGCACTGTGCATGTTGAAATAACTTTGTATTTATGATCATAAGAGGGTAAAAAGTAACTTCCATTGAATATTCAAGCTGTTCAGCGCGGGTTTACTGTTTTATGTTCATGTTTAGAGTGGTAGCGCTTTGTTTCTGAAAACTCCACTGTGTTTTGCAACAGTATTAATATAGGCATTAAATACACAGATTTAGTAATGCATTCATGCTATTAGGGTAGATTTGATTCCTATTTCTTTGTATATTCCTATTTCTTTGTATTTTTTTGAATTGAATCATTAGATCAGCATTTAGGTGATTTATAAACACAGTTTTGAATAACCAGTCAAAACATGGCTTCCCTATTAAATCTGCCCGTGGATTCTTCTTGAGATTCATGGAAATGATTGGGGAGCCATGTCACTATAAATATCTAGTGTTAGGAACCTTTGAGGGCCAAGAAAAAGCTTAAAATACCAAACCCTAGGCGAGTAAGAGTAACCCGGTTAGGTGTTTGGTAGGAAAAGATAAGAGAATAGGCAGGGGAAAAAAAGGACAGTACGGAATCCATACGATACTAGATGGGACTAGATAAGGTACTCACATGCAAATAGGTTGGAGGCATCCAATAATCGTTTGTAGATAGATAAGAAACAAAAACCAGTGAAACCCTAGTAAAAAGGGCAATTAGGCCTGCAGTCCAAGAACTTTGGAACCACCTGTACGGAACAGCTGGTGACCAGAAAATTTTTGCAAGATTTAAAACCCTGAAAAGGGTGTCTAAATATGTTTTTTTTTTTCCAGGTTGTTTGGAGAATATAGGCAAGAAAAGCCAATTAGTGACTGGTAAGGGCTACAAGGTATCAGCCCTTCTCAAAGCAAAATCCTGAAATTGGGTAGATTGAGGATTGGAAAACCCTCAAGATGCTTCCAGTTGAACATGAAAGGCAAGGAAATAGAGCTCCTAACTCCCTTGCAATAAGTTCAGATCAGATAGTAATGCAAGCACTTAGAACCTTCTAGGTGTTGTGAAGAGGAATGTAGTTTCAAATGGTGATTGGTCTTCCTAAGCTAGGCACAAGTGGAAAACTCATAGTAAGGAGTTGGAGCAGAGCTTGGTTAGTTTACTGAGCTCAACAAGAACCATTGGAGTTAGGTTCTAGCAAGAGACTGAGAAGAAGCCTCTAAAAAGTTGTGCAAGCAAGCTTAGGAGTTCACATACATCAATTTGATATGCAATTTCGATATCCATCTTAATGTTCACAATATTCTCCTCCTGGAAATAACACCCCCTACCAGAATTAAAGTTTCAAAGCAAGTAAAATATTTTTTGCTATTTGGCTAAGCATTTGTTGCTAAATACTAATTTTTAGAGCCATTATTTTATTGGTAAAATCAGGTTCTAAACCCTAGCCTTGCCACATTCTTGTTATGGCCTCTTGTCATAACCAAACCAACCACCAGTGCTTGGAGACATCTATTTTTCATTGCTTCTGATATACCAAGCAATATAACTTTATTTATCTTGTCCAAACTCAATGGATGAATAGTTAAACAAAAAATAGCAATTGAATCCAACTGAAACCAGGCACAATGGCACCGGTCGATGGTTAGTAAAACTATTATCCTCTAAAGTATAGATACATAACAACATGAAAATCAGAGGCCTGAGGTCCAAAAAATGAAGAAAGAAGATATTTAAATCCCACACATGATAAATGGATCAATGGAATTGTCAAAGTGGAAACTGGCTTAAAATAGTATAGGAGAGGCACTTGAGAAAGTAGATGACAAAGAAAAACCTACCAAAAATAACTAGTTATATGGGTCTGTACAACCCAATCTACAATATTATTAGAAGCATGTAAGTAAAAGAGAAAGTCTAAGAATGTCATCTAGAGAATGGTCTGCTCTAAGTAGAGTTGATGAGCTTGACCTTGGGCTCAGATACTGCAAAACCAAAGAAGAAACTATCTATAATGCCATGAGACTGTAATGGCCTGGTTATCAGAACAAGCCCCAAATTGATAATAAGTTCAAAAAAAATGTACGGTGAATGACAAGACAAACTAATGAACAAAACTAGGGGTGAAAATACAACACATGATAATAGTAAGTATAAAACTAGGTCTTGTACCATTTTCATAATCTCCTTATCCTTCAACAATAGCTAGTCGAGAGAAGAACCCAGTGGGGGAGCTATTGTGTCATTAGGAATAGTAGAATTGATTGTACAGAAAGGCCATAGACAAGTCTGAGCGAGAGTCCTTGAAATAGTTATAAAAATGAAGCATAAGCAACAAATTAAATGTTAAAAAGTAATACTATATTCCTCTATTTTTGTTATGGGTGAATCCAACAGACGCCCTCAATTTACCTAAAAATAATATTTTTTTAAAACCAAAGTTTTCATCAATCTGTTAAGCATTGAAAACATAAATTTCAGAGCTTTGGAAATCAAATCAATGGGTAAAGGTTAACTGACCCTGCCACCAACATGCAATACAAAGGCTAAAAGAACAACTACAGGAATGCAAACCATGTAATATGCCCCAATATTAGCATAAGCATATAATTTTTGCCACCCACATCCTTTAGCAATGCCTGAAGTATTATCTTCAAATTATCATTACTCCATTAGAAAATGTTTTTGTAGTGTTAATTTATGCTATCATGATTTCAAGATCAATATGTTTGTAGCTCCAAACATGATTATGGAGGGTAAATTTGAACCTGACAGAATGTCTTGTATTCCATTGAAAATTGAGTAGACAGCTACTAGTGGATCATTTTCAAATAAACGTTCACAATTTATTGCCAAATTATATTTGGTTGTTTGAATGAAATTGGAGACCAAATGCAAGAAATGTGGTTTCATGCAATGCGATGATTGCATGATATGCACAAAATGGTGTTGTTGACAAGAGCTCAAGGATTTTCAAAGAAATGCCTCAACAAATTTTTGTGTCATGGAATACCATGATTGTAGGATATGCATAGCATGGTGCTCTTGGTGAGGCTTTAAGTTTTTCCATAGAAATTCCTAAAAGAAATGTGGTCTCATGGACTACAAGGATTGCAGGATATGCACATAATGGGTTTGTTGAAAAGGCTTTGGAGACTTTTATGAAAATACAAGTAGCAGGTGTAAAGCCAAATACCACAATGTTGGCCAACATCCTCCCAGCCTGTGCCAAAATAGGAGCTTTGGAACATGGTATGGACATCCATCACAAAGAAATTGAATGTGGATTTTCTTTGGATATTATAATTGCCAGTGCCCTACTAGACATGTATGCAAAATGTGGAAGGATACACAAGGAACAAGAACTGTTTGACAAAATGCCTCAAAGAAATGTGGAGTCATGGACTGCAATGATTGCAGGCTATGTCATGCATGGATTTCGTGAGGATGCTCTCAAACTCACATGCAATTATCACAGTTTATGGTACTATATGCTTCTAGTGAGCCATTAAAGCAATTATGGCATGGTAGGAAGATTGTAGAGCCCATTCTGGGTTCTAGGCAGTTTTCAGGATGCTGAGACATATCTCTCCCATCTGATTTGAAGGTTGAAACAAACAAAATATTACAAGATTATATTATCTTCAGATAAATTTAGTAGAATGGTAGGCAAACAAAATAAAGAATTATGGTTCCAATACTTCTACTCATACATTTCCATCTAAGTTCTAGTGTATTTCAATAAATGTCTAGGTTTTCTCAAAAATTGGCATTCTTCTACCCATTTTAGGCACTGTTGTTTAAAAAAACATTAAAGGAACTTAAGTGGAAAATATAGCACTAAGAGAGAATAGAATGAAAATTATTACTTGGTTAGAGGCTGCAATTGTTCAGTGTCAAAAAAAGTTGTTCCAACCATAGTCCACCAAGATATTGAACCCGTCGATGGAGAGGAGATAAGAAAGTTGGGATTTGAGCCTCTTTGTACTCCAGAAATAGTCTGGCCCTAGATGCCTAAAAATTGCATTTACAGCCAATAGGTATATGCCTAAGTCTAGAAAAACATGACATAATGTGCCTATCTCCACAATTGAAATAATACACAACCATTAAATAATGATTTGCATCTTCAAAACTCAAACTCTCTGAGAAATGAAAGAAATACTAAATCGGAATGTGTCACCCACGAACTCCTGGAGACCTGGTTAGGATGAAATTTCCCTGGAAAGGGTAGAGCTTGAAACGGTAGACGCAGATGCATTAAACTTTCTTTGGGACATGGCTTTGCAAGGTGGGTGACATTGAACATGTGTAAGGTCGTTCCTCTTGCCTCATAACATTCAGAGGAGGCTCTGACAATCTGCAATCTCTTGCCTCGTAATTGTAGAGGAGTCTAACTATCTGCAACAGTGAACTGCCGGAACCATCTGACATTTCAAAATTTGTGCACTCTCTTGTCTCATGAAACCAAAATCACATTCTAACATCCTGTAGTTGTTTATCTAGGCCAATAACAAACCAACAAATCTCAGAGGAGTTAACTAGTGAGCACATTTGCCTCCCCAAATAAACATTGCTGAATAAAACCTAAAAAAAATTGAATTCTAATTGGCTAGAGAAACCTTGATTAATCACCATTTACTGATTGAAGGGTTCGCTATAGTTCCCCGACAAGAACTAATAAGGATGGAAGATCTGTAATCTTTCCAACCTTTTGAAGTTTACAAAGTAGCTTAAGTTAACTATTTTGCTATGTAATTTTTATTAGCTGATTTGTTAAAAAAATGAGCTATAGACAGAAAATAGCTAGCTCCTACAAAATTGTTCTTTTGAAGGAATATAGATATCATCATAGAGTTAAGCTTTCAAATATGTAAATCCAATTGAAAGCACAACAGAGTATAGAAAGTCTCTTTCTTCCCTTGGAAATTATAGCCAATGTAAAGTGGAAATGACATTCTCTCAAAACAACTTGCCAAAGGATAAAAGTCATGGAAGGTTGAGTTAGGACTAATTTCTAGTTGGTTCCTCACATGAACATCGTGTTTGAGATCTCACCTATGTAATTCCAACACTTTGGATAGGCTAAGTGTTAAGCCTGCTTTTGGAAAGTGTACACTATTCAACATCATGTAATCTCCGGTAGCAGCAAGGAGTTGATTGTTGCAAGTGTCTGTTCATGATTTTCAGTAATTATGTTGAGTCTATCAATATTGTTATTTATTGAATCCTCTCTTGTTGCTTGCTCATGAAATGGAGGAAGTGAAGCAATCTCATTTCCATGACGAACTATTTGTGCATTCTTCCTCAAATATTTTCTTTTACTGCAGATGGCTTTGACAATTTCACTAATTATGGCTAGGAGGTTTGAATTAGCCTTTTGAGCAAACTTAGATTTGTGTGTTTCAAACTATTTAAACCAGCCAAACTCTAGAGGGACGGGAGCCAATTATAAGACAAGAAATAGATAGCAAGTGACGGAATCAAGGGCTAGATAAGGGGCTACTTTGGAAAGGGATCCAAAAGGTTTAAGGTAATGCCCAGACTAGGGAGAGGCATATTATAAAGGTGACTATAGGCAGGGTGAAGGTAGATTGCCCTGTAGTGGAAATGGGGAGATAGTTTGATACATATGGTCAAAAAGCTGAATTAGAAAAGTGGGAAGATGGTTTCAAAATGAAAGCGGATATTTAATTATTTAGATTATATCCAAAAAAATATTCCTAGTATAGCCATCACAACAAAAGGGTGAGAATGAGGTTTACCTTTACATCATGGATGATTTATTCTTCTTTCTATTGATATGAGTTATAAAGAGCTAGCGGAATGCCTATGTTCTCTTTTCAAAATGGCACTTTGATGTTTCATGATGCCTTTCCTCTTCTTTGGATTGCTTTGGGGATGAACTATAAAGGTAGTTGATGTCCTAGTGCTCCTCAGAGCAGTAAAAACAAGATTTACAAAATTAGGTAAGCACAAAAAATGAATGAAATATTCATAGTAATCTTACCCAAATAGTGGAAATGGGGAGTTTCAGAAAATCATTAAATTTTTCTTCAAAAAGTCTAGGAAACAAGTGGCACATTTCAGTGCAAAAGTAAGAAAATAACTTGAACCTATCTCAACTGCATCTACACACCCAAGGGATAGATCTTGATTCTTATCCTATACATTACTTATCCTGAATCAAATCCACAAGCATGGAATCAATCTAAATTGCAAGTGTGGAAATCACCCAAAACTTACAAATTCAAATTTAAATCTTAGGCCTAAGCCAAATTATTCTAACTAATTGTTACAAGCCAACTTAAGTATAAAATATTTTAACATTTTTGTTAGGATGTTGTGTTTTAGGACACCCTAATCTCACTTTCATGCATTGACGAATCAATCTAGGATCACTTATGTAGAGCATCAGTATTGTATTATTAACTTACATCACTACATATTTGCTTGTTCTCTTCAATCATAGTACCAAACTATTAAATTCACAATAGGGGTTTGACCAAATGACATCAATCATAACCTAGCAAACTCAATGATGTCTATCAACACCACCCCTTTAAGACCTAGTTTCCAAACATCAGGGCAAGCAGATCTCTTGCATCAATTTTAACACAATCTGATCCACACACATAAATCTAATCTAGTTCATTTCCACCCAAGTGGATTTCACCCTAGCTAAATTTTGGGAACAATTGAATTCATATTTCATCATTACCCCTCCAACAAATCCAAGAATAAATGACTTCAAATTATGGTGCAAAAGTCATGATCAAAACAATGGACGTCTATCTATCAATGACCAAAACTAGTTAAGTACTTTTACTCCTTTAAATTTCCAATTTACTAAATTCCATAGTTACATGGGAACCCATCCCTCTTGAAAAACCTTCTTTCCAAGAGTTAGAAACTTTGGGGACTTGAGGATGGGGACAAACTATCCCCCTACTACCCCTTATTGCCACAAAAAGACAAGTATGTTTCCAAGATGCCCTACAAAGGAAAGGGATGTCTCTAGGATATCCCCTATGTTAGGGACAGTAGGAGATACATTACCATCATTCCAACTAATATGCATACACATATCAAATTGGTGACCACTTGTACAACATTTGAGGCCCCAACCTCCTCTATGGCTTCTCTCAAAACATGAAATTGGAAGTTTGCATCCTTCAACTTCCTTGAACAATAAAAAATGCTAAGAAAATAAGAGCTAGTTGAACATGTGACTATGATGTTGATGAGTAGAAAATGCCTAATATTCATCCATTCATCCATGATAATAGAGAAGCCCATCTTCAACCAAGTGTCCCTCGCCTCCTCCATCACCAAATTCCCTTTAGAATATTCTATATCAAGGAGGCCAATGCACATTTCATGTTCTCCTTGGGGGTAAGTGATGGACTAAAAAAAATTGCATCTTTAAGCATTTGTTTGAAATTGGGAGAACATGCCACATGAGGGATGGCATGGGTGTAATGTCCCCTTTTTGTATTTTTGTCTATTTTCTTATTTGGAAGAAAAAAGAAACTAAAATAGCGAACTGAAAATTTATATAAGTGGTTGGGAACACAAGAATCAAACCTTCATATGCTGTTATAAATGCTCAAAAACATCAATATCCTTGGATCTAGCATGCAAACAACAATCTTCCATAAGTATGCTTGTTGATTTGACAATGAACAACTAGTATGCAGCTTTGAAATAATAAAGATACATAGATCTGAGTATAAATAGTCATCAACTACTTGAAAATATCATTTAGAAGATTCAAACTAGAATTTTATTAGTTGTAGTTGTTGTAGAAAAATTACAATGATGAAATTACAACTTGTGCAGCTGATTGGGAATGGAAAATCAAATCTGAAATCCTTGAAAAATCCTTCAAAAATGCTAATCAAACCCTACAAAAATTGTTGATGACTGATAAAGACAAATTAGATCCAAAGCCCTTAATCTATTCCTTGCTAGGGTGGAAAACAAGGCTGAATAGATAGTTCTAGTGTAAAATTTGCTGAGGTAATGCTGGCACAACAGTCAACCAAGCAAGTATAATATATGAAAGTGATGTGACATCTCCAAATTCATTGTGCAGACCTAAGTTTGATGTGTGATCCCATAAAATTGATGATTGACCAACCGGTATGACCTTTGAATTATAGAAAAACCTTCACTAGAAGGTGCATCTGGCTACAAAATGCAATTATGTTGGTAAACAATAAAGAATAGCGAATGTTGCTAGATTTTCCCTCTAAATGATCTTTCCCATGATATATGGTTGTAGATGTGGATTAGAACAAAGTAGAGGTCTAGAAACACATTCAAAATGCCCAAATATGATTTGTACCTTGCTAAAACTGATGGTGTTTCACTGTAATAGGCTATTTTCTAATGTGTGGTAGCTGAAATGATGTAAACCACCAGCTATATAACTAATCTCATGGTTTGGATTGATATATTTTACTCCTCCAAAGGTAGTGCTCAGCTAGGGTTGACTAGAAATGAAATAAACAATTCAAATCCAACAATTTTTGATGTACAATAGATCTCCAAAATACTAAAAACCAATGTATAAACCCTCAAATATGATGGGAAACTCTACAACAGCACAATAGCAGCAACATATAACCCTCCAAAGGATGAAATTTCCAACAAATCACCATAGAAACACTATAGAAACAACATGCAAATTTGAAAAATGTCTTTAAATATTCAACAAATCAACACATTTGTGATCCCTACATGAAATCGCCCAATATGGGAAAAAAGGATTTCATCCCTGATCCCAAATACGAAATCCAAGAAGGTTTTCATTCTCTCAGACCTTGAACAAACCAATGGTTTTTATGCTTGGATGAAAAAACTCAAATGCTAAACTTCACAATAAAAATGTCAAAATCAAAATGCCAAATGAGGCTAGGCAACCTTTTCTCATACTTTTCCAATTTGGGCCCTTGATTAAATTTTCCTACAATTATTATTTAAAAATACCTTTTAATTTATTTTATTTGTAGTATTTAAAAATAATTTTTATTTTTATATTATTGTTATTAAAATGATGTTAAAATTTATTTCCCTTGCTTTTCCCTTTAGCCTATGGGAAATGGGAATAGGCCAGAGATCTTCTCCATGACACTATTTCCACAAACTAAAAATGACAATCCACCCTTCTCAAAAGTGTACTATTATCCCCAACAATTGGAGCCTTCCACAAACATTGCCAATCAACGAGACTCTTTCAAAATGTGAAACTTGCAACTATTCATGACTAGTAACAATAGTTCAAGGTTTGATATTTTCAAAACCAACAATGTGACAATGGTACAACAATTGCAAAATTGATAATTCCTTGTAAACATGATCAATGCCAGCAATTTAGAGGCTTTGAATAGCCATGCAAAGACTAAAAATACTCAATTACCAGTCACAAACTGAAAAATACTCCCTCCCATGACTAGAAACACCTATAACAACACTTCTAAGAATGCAAATGGAATAATGTGGCAGATGATAAAGATGATGATAGCAACATCAATGCTGGAAATTATACTGATGACTGTCCTAGATACATTTTCTCTATCACTTGATGGTAGTATGCAAGACGAGAGAAAATAATAGTCACTAATTAAGAAAAAAAGGGTGGAGTGCATGGAAAGGTAGGAATTGATGATTTCAGAAGAAGGAATTCACAACATATTAAGTCAAGAGTGTATTTTTACATAATATTTCCATAAATGTTAATTTTCTCTCTTTTCATACTTGAAGATTGAACATTAAAATTCTTGTATTTATGCACTCCAAATCAATTTTTGTATGATCGGATTATCCCTCAATCTCTTCCTAATTTTTAACAGTAATATATATCAAACTTTAGAAAAAAATGGGGTTGGTCTTCAATCTCTTCAAGAAGAATTTGGGCAGAAAAAATTCAATTACAATAAAAGTTTTGTCCTTGTACAAAATTACGAAATTGGAATAACAACCAACAAAGGGTCATCTTCAACAGTCTAAGATCACAACCTCATTTAAAATTTTCAGTCAACATTGGAGTTGAATAGACTTACCTGACAGATCTGTCAAATCCAAATCTTGCACCAAAGTAGAATGAAACTTCAAGAAGCCATGCATCACTATGAACAACAACCAATTATAGCCAATCCTTTTCTTGAATGCCATATCTTGCAAAATTTATACCCAAAGCTAGCTCAGGAAGCTCTAGAGGGACCTCCTCAGTAGAAAGATTGACTTCCCATGTCTTATTTGGAAATCCATAAAGGCACAAATTATCCTTGTCTGAAGAATATAGAACACATTTGTTAGTCATATTAAATGCAAGTTCATACAAATAATTTACCAAAAAATCATCTTCATGCATTTTGCAAAACATATTAAATATTTTTAGTTTGAAAGTTTGCAAGAAAGAAAAACAAGATAGAACTGGAGAATATGTTTATTAGTTATTACTATTAGATAACAGAACAAGAACAACATTCATCCTTTTGAAGTCAAAATTAGTCAACATAGATATAGAAGATTTGTCGTCACCCCAGCCTTAACATAATGAACACATTTTGGAATTACAAATACATTAGATTAAAAGTTTTTACATGCTAAAGTAATCTCTACAACATCTATTAATACCGAATGAGATGTAATTTACCTTCCTTAGAAGAGTTCAATCCATAGTTGACATGCTTGCTCGGGATAAGATTTTCTGAGAATAAGTCAGTGGCATTAGTTAAGTTTACTTGCTTGGCATGTCTACTCATTATCTTTGGCACCATCATCCTCTAACTTGGTTGAAAGCAAATCGACTCATTTAATTACCTCCACAATGTTAGCTTGATCATATTATATTTATATTTGATTCTTTATCAAAAAAAATATGGTGTCATTGAATGATACAATGAAAGATCAATGTTCTGGGGGATGTATTACTAGGGCCTAAACCCCATCTTAGACATCCTGGAGATGGAGGTACTGGAATAGTACATCAGATGTTTAATGCAATCTATAAAGATGATCAAGGTTGGGCATGCAAGAAGAGAGAAAAATGTAGTCACTAATTTCCTTGTGACTTCACTCTTGAATAAGCATTCATGAGATAGAGAAACTCTTTTAGAGTGAAAAAATCCAATAACACCGAGCCATATTACTAAGCATTGGGGACTTGGCTCTCAGTCATCAACTATTTTACAATTATCTTTTTATTTGACCCCTTAGTTATGTTATTTAATTATCCATGGGGTTATATGTCAAGTTGATATCCAGATTACCAAAGTTTGGCTTAGGGATTTAATTTTAATCATTCCCTAAGAAAATTATTCCAGAGAGAATTGCTCCTTCAAAGTGGCCATTAATAAAGTTTTTAAGATTCTATCAGATTTTTTAAGCCTTCATAGTTCATCATAAATAGAAGAAGTATTCTAGAAATGTGATAGACAACATCTATATCACTATTTTGATCTCAGTTTGTGCTCCATCATCAGGACGACGATGTAGCTATTATTATTTTTTATGCTGATATAATAGATTGGAATTCATATGCTTGAAACATTCTCGATAGTAGTAATAGATATAGTACATAATGATGACTGGAGAAAGGCCTGGGAAAACTCAAACCTCACTTGCATAATCTCCCTCAGTTTCCCACTAGTAATATTCAATGTAGTAAACAATTGTTGTATAGGTGTCATTGTAAATAGTGGCTAGTTATCTTTCATTTTTTCAATATAGTTTTGTTCATGTTACACAGAGATGCATACTCCCCCAAACATTGTGTCCCCATACCCACAACCATTTCTAAGACGCAGGGATGGCAAGGAACATTCTCTATCACCATGATTTTGGGGATGTTTCCTCTAAATAGGCTCCTTCAAGGCACACCATTGAACAATAATTTTTTTTTTTTCTTGTTACTTGAAACAATGAGCATTGAACGTTGAATCTTAAACTACAAGCATTGTGCAAATGTCTAAATTTGAATCTTGATGTCATGTACTACTAAACTTGTAAAACCCCACCCACCCCACCTGTAGACACCCCCCCACACACACATATACATATACATTCAATGAGGCATCCAACTCGATATAAAATTGCGATATACAATTGTTAGATAGTTGTTGTAAAAAGGAACCAGTTATCTTTTTATTTTTTCAACGCTATATAGATATAAAAAAATTGTTTAAACCCTAATAATTACACCATAAACTGTTGCTTCAATCTATTCACAGTAAATTTTTTTTTGAATATGTTAGGGTTTTAGGGCTTACTTAGATTCTTGAGTTTGAAAAAAGAAAACTTTGAAATGGCATCAACAACATCAAATACAATACAGTCCATAGCCGTGGTTGGAGATAGGTGACTTGTTCTCTAAAACCCTGACTGAAACCTTATTTTCAAGATGCAACTCGCCAAATTGGAGAAGTGAAAGGTCAATACTAGCAAGGAAGAGTTTAGACTGAGTGGGCAATAGTGGCGGGAAAAACAACAAAAATTGGTGAAAATAACCAAAAAAAAAAATGGCAAAAAATGATGAAGGACTAATCGTCTTACATTGATACAGACTCAATTTTAGATCGATGATAGACACAATGAGTTTGGAAAAGTATAATTATTTTTTTATATAATGCAAAAAATTAATATATAAGTATAACATAAAATATAATTAATATATTATATATATTTAATATAATAGTAAAATAGATTAAATTATATATAATATAATTATATTTATTATGATATGTAATAGTATATATATATATATATTATATTATTATTATATATTGTATTCTATAATAAAAATTACTAAATATAAATATAAAATTATTATAATTAATAATTAATATATAAAAGATTTGATATTTTAATTGATCTTTAGAGAGATTAGGAAAAAGAAAGGGAGATAGAGGGGGAGACAATTCTATATAGAGAGAGGAATATATACTAACACTTGCACCTAAAGGAGGTTCAAGGATTGCATTGAGAGAAAATTATATGTATACTAATATGTTAGAGAGTATGTGTTTGTGCATGGATGTGCTACAAATTCTAGTTGCATGTGGCTAGCTTAAACAATTAATAATAAGTGCTAAATAATGGAATGAAATAAATTTAGACAAATCTATATTAAGACTCCCTAACATACTTTGTGCTCTTGGGATTAGATGTGGTGAAGTTAGGGTTCCCTAACATGCTTCCTCTCTGACCCCATCATGGTGGACTATGGGAATAGCACTATTGATTCTTGATTCATCAAATGATCTATTCAAATGGATTGAAATAATTGATAATATATATGTATTATATGTACCATAACTCTTATTGAATCACTGGTAGAATTATATGTTATCAAACTGGCTTCAAATGATATTTAAAAACATTAATGATCCATTAACATAATGAGTAATAAAAGTTAAAAAATGTAAATGTTAATTTTTTTTTATAAAATATGTGAAGGCCTTAAGATTGCACCGAGAGACAATTCCTTCCATGCAATAGGTATTTTTGGTGCACCAAGCAACCTAGGAAACCAAATGGCCCGCTTAGGTAGGGGTCCCATGAGGGGGGCTTAAGCTCTATGGATTATGATCAAATTTGAAAGAAAAAAGAATACAGGAGTAATAGTCATTTATTTAGTCATTTTTATTTGTCTGATATTAGTCATTTAGTTGTGATTTTACCTAATGACCAAATTAGTCATTTATTTAGTCATTTATACTTGTGAATTGTAAAAAATTAGTAGAATTTAGTCATTTTTAGTCATGAGACTAAAAGTTTTAGCCATGTGACTAAACTTTTTAGTCACGTAGTCATTTATTTGTCAAATTCTACTAGTGGTCGTCAATTGAAAGAAATATTGAGAAATTATCATTTTGATGGCTATAATTGCTATCCAATAAATCCATAAACCACCATAAAACACCTTATCATGTAGTATTTGTAGAACATTCGCTTCTCACTATTATGTGACCCTTCCCACCACCTACCTCAGCTCATTCTTGTCTTGCACTCATTGGGGGAAAGAAATTGCTAGCCTTGTCCTAGTAATGCATTTTTTGTTGTCCCTTAGCAGTGTTATTCATCTTTCAAGTTTATACCAATTGAGATTGGGAGGTGGATGACTTGCTCGGCAGTTGAGTTACATTTTCCTTACTAGTCTTTTGCAAGTTTTCATTTGTGTATCATGTTCGCCCATTATGTGATGTTTGTTGTTCTCTCTCTTTGTGACATTCCTCTATTTCTACCTTCATTCTTCTATATGTCATGCATTTATTTCACCTTTTCTTTTGTCTTTTTCTTGTGTTTTCCTTTTGGGGATGACACAAGGCATTGAGACTGAAATGTCTTTCATGTTGACTCAAAAGGCCCTGTTTTTCTTTTTCTTTGACCTTTTCCTTTTTTTATTTTTTTAATTTTCTTTTTTTGTTTTCCTTTTGGGGATGACACAAGGCATTCAGACATTCATGTCTCTCTCATGTTGACCCAAAGGCTTTTCTTCTTCATTTTCATTTTTCTTGTGTTTTCCTTCTAGGAACAATGCAAAGCATTGATACATCCTCTGTCTCTTCCATGTTGACCCAAACAAATCTTTCTTTTTCTTTTTTTTTGCTCTCTTCATCTCATTCCTCCAATTCTTTGTATTCAGGGAATGATAATAGTTTTGAGCTCTTTACAAAACGTTGCAACAAAGAACATAGTGACCACAAATCCATAGATCCCTTATGTGTTTGGTGTTTCTCATTTTGGGGGAAACCCCTTCTTTTTCTTTTTCCCTTTCCTTCACATGATGCATCCTTACTTAGAAACATATGAGTTGGCATAGGGGCTTTCCAAGTTGGCTTTCATGTCTTCTTCTTCTTTTGCATTTTTCATTTGCTACTTTAAAGTAATTTCTCACAATACGGTGTGTAGCAATTCCTTTAAAGTGGGGGCATACATTGACATTATTCATTTTGCATTTTTCTTTTTCTTCATTCTTAGTGCAGCCTTGTTACTTCACATGATGCATTTTTTTCTTTGTGGATGACATTGGGTGTGATTTCCTTCATGAGCATGATCTATCTTACCATTTACATTCCTCTTAGTGGCTTGATGTGACACACTGTATCCCCGAAGTTGTGAATTTTCTATTCTTTTATCGGTCCTCTCTTGGAGACATTATACACAATGTTCCCTAAATTATAGACCTCACATGAGCTAAGAAAAACTCCTTTGAACATCTTTTGCATGTTGCATTTTGAATTTGTTATATGGCCATCGTATATGACATAGCTTGCATGCCTATGGTGTATCATGTTTGTTCATGAGCTCCAAGAATACAAAGTTTTTCTTGCCTCGTGAAGCTCAAAATTTCATTTTATTTTGTGGAGCCTTAATAAAGTTATTGGGAGGTATAACTTTGGTATGGTTGAGTGGGAAGCCCATTTCGATGCATGACTTTCCCCATATCCACCTATGTCTATGTGAGTACATACCAATCATGAGTGTATGTTTCTCACCTTCTAGGCCTTCTCACCTAGTGGAAAACCATGAGTTTTGTCACCTCAGATTGAGTATACATTTATTTCTTTGGAAAAAAAGCCTAGATCTAATCCACAATGAGATGGAAAAACAATCAAATCTTGATCTGGGTCTCTTTTCTTTCTCCTTTTCTCTCTTTCATTCTTTTTCATTATTTTCATGTGTGTTCCTTTGTGCTTATGTTTTTTTTCCATGGGATTTTGATCCTAGGGGCTTGATCATCACTCTTAATTATTGTTGCTTCATCTTACCAAGCATCAGTGCATTTCGATCCCTCTTGATATGCATTTTGGGCTACTTTACTATGAGTTTGAAACAAGTTCATCCTCTCACTAAAGTGGGGAATTAATGTGTCACCAAAAAATATATAGTTGGAAATTTTTATGCTCACTTGAGTCTTTCTTATGGACTTTTCCTTGATAATGCCTAGATTTAATGATGTAATGTGGTCAACACATTCACATTAGGTCTTGGACCCTTGTAAATGAATAAGAATTCTAGGATGTCTTGTAAAAGTTTTGTGAATTGTTGTAACCCACTTTCAAAATTTTTGAGGACCCTTTCATTATAATTCACTTAATAAACCTCTTTTTATCACTTACCAAGTCTTATTTTAGAGTGTTGTAATGAGTTGTAACAAACTCTCATGCTTTTCTAGGTTTTTCATAACTAATTTAACCCTTTATTATGTTTAAATGACCCCTTTATGTACTTCCTAGCCCTACTTAAGTGTGTTTTAGAGAATAATCCCATTCAACACCATTAAATTTACTTTAATTCCTGACACCTAGTAAAATTTCCTTGGTGGGACCAAGTCGCCACCTGGGGTGACTTAGTCCCATTGGGCACAAAAATCAAAATTATTTAATTTTTTTGGTGGGATTTTATTCTCTTAACCTTAAGGTCAGCTTTTGATTTGTTATTTTCAAGAAATATTGTAAAATCAAGTATAAATAAAGAATTTTCCTCTCATTATTACACCCATTAGTCTAATACATTCATTCATACATTAGCATACATTCATTCATAATTCTCAAGCATCCATTAGAGCATCTAATTGCATATCTTCAGATTTATACATCAAGGGTTTGGTGAGTTGTGACATTAGATGTTGTTAATTCATTATTCTCTATTTATTTCATTTCATTTTCAAGAGTTTGATTATCAAATTGGGGTTTGACTAAGGCAAACCCCTATTCTCTAACCCTTAACCCTTTTTGCCCACTTTGCATGTGTGTTTTGAAAGTCTTGTATGAAAATTTGGAAAAGAGAAAGGTGTTAAAAGGTGTTGTCAATTCATCAAAGGCATTCAAGTCAACAAAGCCATAATTGAAGCTTAGAGACCTCTTTCAACTCAATTTTTGTAGAATCAAATCCGAACACCTGACAAGAAGAGGATTGTAGACTGAGAGCTATAGATTCCTGCCCTGAGTTTCTCAATATTCCCAGGTGGACTAAGTCACCATCTATGGTGAATTAGTCCCACTTCCAGGCCTAAAAAGTGATTTCTACATTTTCAAATACGCATTTGGCAGAAACCTGTTTCGACAGAATCTCCCCAAAAAAGGACTAAGTCACCTAGCTTGGTGTAAGTGTTTTGGTTGGCTTCAACAACAAAATATGTAGGAATCCAAAGCCTCTTTACATGACATTCTATTTTCTAGGTACACCTATCCAATCTCTTTCATTTTTGTTATTGTCTTCTTACATTCTTAGGTCATTCTTGAATAGATCACAATGTGTTTTCAAACAACTTGCATTTCCTAGGTTTTGCATTAATAATTCATATCTTTTGTATGTTTATTTCCTTTAGACATCACATTTAGGTATATTTTATTCATAATTGCATTATTTTTGAGTGGGGAAATTACATATTTTGGTCCATCTCTCTTCTTTTAGGTGAAAACCCTATAAGTGCAAGAGAACATTGGATACCAAAATCAATGTCCATGGAAACATAATGAGGATATGATCAACCTTATGAACACAATTACTGAAGCAACACTTCAATCACAATGAAACCACTCTTTGAAACAAATTTGTGATAAGAAACTTTGTGATAGATACCATCATACCACCAGTACTATGAAAGGTCAAGAGAATCTATGATAGAGTGATCAACAATTACTTTGTCTTGAAGCAACACATTGGATGATATTTATCCTGAGGTAACTTTGTGAAATATAAACCATAAGATGATCAATGTTGTAAATAATGTGTTAGAAGAATAAAGGTGTTGTCATTAATGTCAACTAGTGATGCAAGAGCATCCAGGGGTACCAAGCAATCCTTCATCCCCAAAACATTTTATTTTAATTTTTCTTCTTCTTTTTTGTGTGGCTTCTTGTTATAGGAAGCCTTTCAACACTTGATTTGGGACACTATCGGCATAAAAGAAAAGCTTATTTATTAAATTGGTTGGGTATATTAATGTTCAAATATTAAATTTGGATGAAAATTGGATCCAAAATATTGTAACCATTATTTTATTATTTGGCTCAAAGTCTATTATTTGGGTGAATTGTTGGTTGCACATTTAATATGCTTAAATTGCCAAAATATGTAAATTAAAAGAAAACCCAATGCCCAAGTTGGAAAAACTAAAATTTAGAATATTAAACAATAGATTGGAAGATAATTTTAATGCCCATGTTCAGCCAGAAAATTAATTTGGCACCAGACATGTTACAACAAATGTTACATGCAACAAGGAGTTACATTTGAATGCATGCATATTTTTCCTAAATAGAGATAGTGGTCTACAGGGGTTTTCAAAAATATATTGGAGTGATTTCATTTCTTAATTGACAGCTCTAAAAATGAGAAATTGAAATGCCTAATTAAAGAAGAAAGGAAAATGCAAAAATGAGTTGTAGAAAGAGTTTGAACTAGTTTTCAAAAATGGATTTTTTTCAGATTTTGGCTCAAAAATTAGTATGGTATGTTGGTGGAAAAAACATAGTGGCCATGTATTGTTGTAGATGAATGTGGGAGATTCTATTGTAAAGGTTTTTAGGATAAATAAAATATTTTTGCATCTTCAAAATAATTTCCAAAATGTGGCTTGCCAATAAATTTTTGTGCATATTTGCAACAGTTTAAATAATTTGAATTTCATATCATTTGGGTTCACATGTTTCTTTTTTCTTGTGAGTATTTTTTTTGTTTGAAGAGGTTGAATATTTGAGTGGTGGCTCCTCCCATTTCATTAGTGGTACCAAAGTGATAGTTCTTGAGTGTGCAGGAAAAAGCATCGATGTGAGGTGGTTTGCACCAAGACCTATGGTGGTGTGTTGTGATTTACGTGTAGACAGATCACCGAACATGAGGCATTCTATACCAGAGAGGATGGGATGGGTCATGAGGAGGCCTGCAAGAATTTTGTTTTGGGAACATTATTCAAAAGAAGTGGATCAGAAGTAGCATTAAGAGTTTGAAAAGCTCTAGGCTAAAGTGAATATATTAGAAAAGAAGTTTAAAGAGAAAATGAGAATGTGGGAAGAGAGATATGGGAAGAACAATGTTCTCTTGAAAGAGGACAGTGGAAATAAAAGAAGCATAAGGGAAGGATGGAGAAAGAAAGAAGAGAAAATAATCAATACAGATCATAAATTTAATGGTAATTTTAACGATTTTGTTTTACCTAAAAATGTTCTATTTGTAGGATTTAGCAAGGACAAGGAAAATAGTGAAAAGAAGAAGGATACTGCAACAAAAAAAGAGGTATTATTTAATTATGTTAGTGAAAAATTACATACAAAATAGGTAGATGAATTTGTAGATGTTGTAGCAATTCAAAGAATGGATTTTGGTAGTATTAGATTTTACAAAGGGAATGATGAAGAAGAAGATATTCTTCTGTTGAAAGAGGAGATAAGAAAATTAGAAAAATTATTTCAGAGATAAATTATAGAATAAGATTCAGAAAAGAAATAGGTTGCAAATAATATATTCTTCTTTGAAGGAATTAAAGTGGAAAATAAGAATTTTAATGCATAAAAGAGGCGGTTATTACAGTGGATGATGAGGTAAAATCTAAGGGTATGTGTAGGATCATGATGGGCCAAAAAGTGGCAATATGATGGGTATTTGTAGGGTATGTGGCTGATGAATTTTTTTTACCCAAAATTGATGAAATGAAAAGGGTTTTTAAAGGAGATTCTCAGCTTTCCACCAATATAAATTATGTTTTACTTTGAATTTAATAAATAATTATTATTCATTTTCTATTTGAATTATGACTAAAGTCCTGGTTGAAATTTTTTAAAGATGGTGATGATGCTGATTTTTTTAATGAAATTGTGAAAGAATGTGAAGTAGAAAAAATAGTAAGGTGTAGCAATAACAAGTTAAATGTTGAACTACATTTAAATGATGAAGATGATGAGATAAAGTTGGAATATAAATCATGGAGGGATTTGAGTTATAGAGAGATTAATTTTATGAGAGGAAGAAAGAGAGGAAAAATGAAGGAAGAGATAGCGAAATTCAGAGCATAGTGAAGAAGAAGAAACACATTGATAAGGAAGAAAGACAGTTGAAGGAAAAACATGAAATATTCAAATTTTCATGAGTTCAAACTCATGGAACATTTCTTATTACCCTAGGTGTCTAATGTAGGAGCATCTAGGGGTACCAAGCAATTCTACATCCCCAAAAACATTTTAATTTAATTTTTATTTTCCTCTATGTGGTTTATTCTTATACGCAACCTTTCAACACTTGATTTGGGACACTTTGGGAATAAAAAAATAAAAATTATTAAATTGATTGGGTAGATTAGTGTTTAAATATTATGTTTGGGTGAAAATTGGAGCCAAAATATTGTAACCATTATTTTATTATTTGGCTCAAAGTTTTGTTATTTGGGTGAATTGTTGGTTGCACATTTAATGTGCTTCAATTGCCAAAATATGTAAATTAAAACTAAATCCAATGCCCAAGTTGGGAAAATTAAAATTTAGAATATTGAATAATAGATTGGAAGATAATTTTAATGCCCATGTGTAGCTGGAAAATTAATTGGGCACCAAACATGTTACATCAGAGGTTACATGCAATAAGGAGTTACATTCATGCATGCATCTTTTTCCTGAATAGAGGTAGTGGTTTGCAGGGGATTTAGAAAATATATTGGAGTGATTTAATTTATTAATTGGAAGCTATAGAAATGATAAATTGAAATGCCATGTTATACAAGAAAGGAAAATGTAAAAATGAGTTACAGGAAGAGTTGAACCAGTGTTTAGAAATGGGTTTTTTTTCGTATTTTAGCTCAAAAATTAGTATGGTATTGTTGGTCGAAAAAATATAGTGATCATGTATTATTTTAGGTGAATGTGGGAGCTTCTATTGTAAAAATTTTCATGATAAATAAAAGAGTTTTGTATATTCAAAATAATTTCCAAATTGTGGCTTGTCAAGAAATTTTTGTGCATATTTCCAATAGTTTAAATAATTTGAATTTCATACCATTTGGGTTCACATGTTTCTTTTCTGGTGAGTATGTTTTTTGTTTGAAGAGGTTAAATATTTGAGTGGTGGATCCTCTCATTTCATCAACTAGTCAACTAGTTATCAACTAGTTGTTGTCATTGATGTCATGAATAGAAGTTATTGGCCAGGTATATGTTGAGGATATTGAGATTGTATTGAAGATTTTAGGTGTTCAATGGTTACTTCAGGGTTTTCTCTGGTATTTGCTTCTATGTGTGTGTGGTTCAGATATGTTGATCATGGTTGTTTGAAGTTCTTATATCCATATTTTTGGTTTCTGATTAATTGTATAGTGTGACTTATGTTCACCATTTGTGAACTATGGTTTTTTGTGTATATGGCTAAGATCTTAAAGAAATTTTGTTGGTCCAAATTTTTGTTTGGTTGATTATTATGACTTGTGGTTCTAGATTTAAATCGTTATGATCGTGTTGAAGATAATTTTGATATCTAGAATGATTTTGATTAATTGTTCTATGTTTTCTACATTGGTTTGAATGACCTTGTGCTGAACACTATCTTTGGAATTGATGAAGCATGCTGAGACCTATTTGGGTCCTCATCAAGTTTGTATTAGGGTCACCCTCATTCTAATTCCACCCTAGGATGTTTTGGTGCTGACCTAATTTGAATTGATTGATGAGTGGCTGACTTTGGATATGTTTCAAAGTTGGCGATTGTATAAATACAAGATGAGTGATTGGTGAAAGTAAAACAAAAATATAAATGCAAAGAAGTAAAATAGATAGATGTGAAATAGATGCTAATCAATGGGTGTATGTGATATGAGTGTGGAAGATTAGTGCAAAGCATAAATGTTGACTTTTCAGATGCACTGAGCTAAAGGTGGACTCTATCATTCATGCATGTTTGGAAGTGATTGAGTAAATTGTGTTGGATTTATTGGTTGCATTGAGATTATCTTCTCTCTATAACTTATCTCTTCTATCTTCTTTGTATCTCTATGGCAGTGAGCCCTTCAGGTGGTTAACCTTGTATAATAGTAAGTCCTTGTTTTAGTAGTGATCTTTTTTCTCAGGAAATGATTATTTTGTAATTGGTTTTGATATTCTCTATAGTGTGAGCTAATCCTCACTGTGGTTTTTCCCTCGTAGGGTTTTCCACGTAAATCCAGTGTTAATGTGTTTTTGTTATGGTTTTCATTTTTTGCACTTACACTTAATGTTTAATCATTTTAGTAGATTTAAAAATTGTGATTGATCTAAGTTACAGTGAATATTTTAATGTTTAAATTTTCTACAACTGAATTCATTCCCGCTCTCAGTTGTTTTGTTTAGAAATTGGTATCAGAGCTTGGTTCCTTGGGGAAGAGCTTAATCACTTAAGGAAGGTCCATGATGACTAGCATAATTACTCATTATTATCAAAGGTTCAATGAAACTAAATATGCTATCTGTGAAATAGTGATGGAATAATATCAAGAGTACTGTGGATATGATGTGGAGAAAGCTTACAAGAATCCTTACACTCCTCCTACTAATGGTTTGAGTACAATTGATGAGATTAGGGCACATGAAGTGAACAATAAGGAAAAGTAAATTTTGAAGAATAGTCTTGTACATTTTGAGTTGATTAAATTTCAAAATATGAAGACTACTAAGGAAGTTTGGGATGCTATGGAAAATGTGAAAGAAAAGAAAGGTAAGAAGATTAATAGAGCATATTATGTGAATGAGGATGATAGTATATCTTATGAGGAATCTAATTATGGAGATCTTGATGACAATGAATGATTTTTTTGCTATAAAAGATTAACATACTTTTGCTAATTCTAAAAAAAAAGGTGAAGGAATACCCTCTAGAGAAGTAAAAAAATTAAGGTATTGGTATCTCTTCCCTACATCCTAAACATGAAAAGAACTATTAGGTTGTTGAAAATGGTTGTTCACTTCACATGACTAGTGATTAGAGTAATTTTTTAAACTTGAAGTATATGATGGAGGCTTAGTTATGTTTGGATATGATATTGGTGCTAAGACTTGTGTGATAGTCTCAATAAGTTTTGATGGAAACCATAATATTGATGATGCATATTATGTTAAGGGTTTAAGGAATAATATTTTGAGTGTTGGAAAGATGTGTAGTAAAGGATATAATCTTTTTTTTGAGGATGAAAGATGATAGATTAGGAAAGGATCTAGAACAGTGATTGTTATAGGAAATAAATCTGAAGGAAATATCTATCAACTTAAGGGTGTTGATGAACAATGCTTAATGACTCATATTAATGATAGTTGGTTATGGCATCAGAGAATGTGTCATATGAATTTGGATAACTTGGAAAGGATTAGTGTAGTTTAGGCTATGAGATATTTACCAAGGATTACAAAGCATGCTAATGCTATTTATAGGAATTTTTAGTTTGGAAAGCAAGCAAAAAACCATTACAGATCAAATGAACAATATACTACTAGACTACTAGATTTAATTCATATAGATCTCTATGGTCCTACAAGAGTGAGAAGTGTACAAGGTGAAAGGTACTTTATGGTTTTTATTGATGATTATTTTAGATATATAAGGGTTACATTTCTTGGAGAGAAATTAGATGCATTAGATAGATTCAATACATTCAAAGCTATGGTTATAATTGAAGTAAATTTGAGGATAAAATTATTAAGGTTTGATAGAGGTGGTGAATTCACTTCTCATGAGTTTAATATGTTTTGTGAAGTAAATGGAATAAAAAGAAAATTATTTGCTATGAGAACTCCTCGGTAGAATGGAGTTGTTGAAAGAAAGAATAGAACAATTCAAGAGGCTGCTAGATCAATGATTACTGAGGTAGGCTTACCAGAAGTTTACTGGAGATAATATATTCACACTACTATTTATGCATTCAACCAAGTTCAATCAAGATCAAATAGTACAAAGACCCCCTATTAGCTATGGTGTGGAAGAATTCCTACTGTTAAATATTTCAAGGTATTTGGAAGAAAATGTTATATCAAAAGGGATGAAGAAAATTTAGGAAAGTTTGATCCAAGAAATGATGAAGGAATTTTTCTTGGATATTCTACTAGAAGCAAGGCTCACGAATGTTTCAACAAAAGACTAAGAAATATTGTAGAAAGCACAAATTTTAAGGATGATTAAACAATGAAGAATTCAATTAATGTGGATGGATATCCATCCAATGAACCTGATTGCATAAGAATTACAGAAATTATGGAAGAATAGGAAAAGAATGAGCAAGAGAAGTAGAATGAAGAATAAAAAAGGAAGAATAAGCTTTGGTGGTGTCCCCTAAGACACCTAGATGCATGAAGAAGAATCATTCAAATAATCAAATCATTCGAGAGAAGACAAAAGGTGTATTGATAATAATTAGAGCTATTGTTGGTGAAGTAAATATATGTTTAATTTCTAAGATTGAACGAAAGATTGTAAGTGAAGCATGTAAAGATTAGAATTGGATGGAAGATATGAAGGAAGAACTTATGTAGATTGAGAAGAATCAAACTTCATAATTGGTCCCAAAAATGGTAGACAATAACATTATTGGATCAAAGTGGGTATTCAAAAATAAGTTGAATGAGAATGGGGAAGTGGTAAAAAACAAAGCAAGGCTTATGTGTAAGGGTTACGCACAAGTAGAAGGCATAATTTTTTTAGGAGACTTTTTCTATAGTGGAAAGAATGAAAGCTATCATAATGTTCTTAGCATTTGTTTCTCATAGAGATTTCAAAGTCTATCAGATGGATTCCAAGTCTACATTTTTGAGTGGTGAGCTAAAAGAAGAGGTATACATGGAACAACCGAAATTATTTCAGTTGTTAGATCAACCAAATATGGTCTAAAATTTGAAGAAAGCTTTATATGGATTGAAACAAGCTTCTAGAGCTTGGTATACAAGGTTAGATAGGTACTTGATTCAACAAGTTTTCAACAAAGGTACAATGGATAGTAACCTTTACTTTAAATTTAAAAATGACAAAATCTTGATTGTGGTTGTTTATGTTGATGACATAATTTTTGGAGGAAATGAAACTATGTGTAAGATGTTTGCAAAAGAGATGAAAAAATAATTTGAGATGTTTATGTTTGGATAGATGAACTTATTTCTTAGGTTCCAAATTAATCAAATAGAGAAAGGAATATATATTTCATATTCTAAGTATGTGAGAGAGATGTTGAAGAAGTTTGGCATGGAATGTTCAAAAAACCAGTATGCACTCCTATGGTGACTAGTTACAAATTAGGAAAACATGGTGATTCACCTAAAGATGATCAGAGCAAGTATAGATCTATGATTGGTGGACTAATGTATTTGACTCTACTAGATTGGATATTATGGATGTTGTTTGTCTTGTGGCTAGATTTCAAGAAGATCCTAAGGAAACACATGTTGCTACTATTAAAATAATATTCAGATATTTGAATGGCACTTTGAATTATGGATTATGGTATTATGGGGATATTGACTTTACACTAAGTGCTTATATAGATGTAGATTGGGCTAGATGTGTAGAAGGGAAAAAAATACAAGTGGTGGTGCATTTTTTATTGGTTGTAGATTGGCACCATGGTTGAGTAAAGAGAAAGATTTAGTTTCCTTATCTACTATTGAAGATGAGTATATTACTATTGCATCTTGTTGGACACAAGTTCTATGGATGAAACAAACATTGAAAGATATCACAGTTTTGTATGATGATCTTATTTCTATCTTCTATGATAATCCAAGTGCAATTAATATTTAAAAGAATCTAGTGATGCACTCAATGGAAAAGAATATATCTATCAAGTATCATTTCTTGAGAGAGAAGGTTGTGGCGAATCAAGTAAATCTTGAGTATGTCTCTATGAAGGATCAAATTGTTCATATATTTATGAAGGCTCTTCCTGAAGATAATTTTTAGTATCTCTAGGAGAAGTTAGGGGCAATTTCCCCTCCTTTCTTGAACTAGATGCATATCAAGATGTATCAGTCTGGTGGGTCTACAGATCTTTCTTCTAGACTAATGTTTTGGTGGCTACCTCTCAAGGGGAATAGGTAGTGTCATGTGTTTTCATTGATTTTTTTTTTTAATGTCAAAGGGGAAACAATGTGAAACATCTAACTTTTCCATTGATGTCAATGAGGTAGATGACAAAGATGTGAAAAAAATGAGAATGAGAGATGAGAGATGGTAACAAGAAAAGAGAGATTATCTTCTAATGGGGAGAAACAAAAAGAAAAATATTGAGACGTGTCTTCAGAGCTAGTATGTTATCTTTGAGGTTTTTTCACATCATGTGTTGCCATCAATGACAAATGGGGAGATTGTTGTAAGAATGAAGGTGTTGTCATTGATGTCCACTAGTTAATTGGATATCAACTGGTTGTTGTTGTCATAGATGTTATGAGTACAAGTTATTGGTTGTATATGTCAAGGATATTGAGAAAATTGTATTGAAGGAAGATTGTAGGTGTTCAGTGGTGGCTCTAAGGTTTGCTCCAAGATTTGCTTCTATTTCTGAGTGGTTCAGATATGTTGATCATGGTTTTTGGAAGCTAGTATATCAAAAATTTGGTTTATGATTCATTGTACAGTGCAAGTTATTTTCACTAGTTGTGAATTGTGGTTTTCTTTGTATCTGGCTGAGGTTCAAGTTAAATGTTGTTAATCAAGATTTCTCTTTGGTTAAGTCTTATGACTTGTGTTTCTAGAGTTAAGTTTTACTGATCGTGTGGAAAATAATTTTGATATTTGGAAGGACATGTGCTTAATTTTTCTATGTGTTTTACATTGGTTTGAATGACCTTGTGTTGGACACTAACTTTGAAATTGATGAAGCATGTTGGGACCTATTTGGGTCCTCATCAAGCATGTGGTTGTGTCACCCTCATTCTAATTCCACCCTAGGATGTTTTGGTGCTAACCTAACTTAAATTTATTGATGGATACTGACTTTGGATATGTTTCAAAGTTGAAGATAGTATAAAGATAAGATGAGCAAGTGGTGAATGTAGAATAAAGAGATAAGTGAAAATAAATAGAGCAGATAGATGTGAATTATATGTGAATCAATGGGTGTATGTGATGTGAGTGTGATAGATCAGTGTGAAGCCTAAATGTTTAGTTTTCAGATGAATTGAGCTAAAAGTGGACTCTATCACTCATGCATGTTTGCAAGTGATTGAGTTAATTGTGGAGGTTTTCTTAGTTGCTTTGAGATTGTCTTCTCTTTGTAACATATCTCTTCTATCTTATTTGTATCTCTATGGTAATAAGCCCTCTAGGTAGTTAACCCTATAGGACAATGAGTTCTGATCTGGACAATGAGTCCTTATTTTGGTGGTGGGCTTTTTTCTCATGCAATGAGCCTTTTGTAATCAGTTTTGATATTCTCTATAGTGTGAGTTAATCATCACCATGGTTTTTCCCTCATTGGGTTTTCCACGTATACTAGGTGTGACTATGTTTGTGTGATGGTTATCAGATTCTCCAGTTGCAATTAATGTTTAATCATTTTAGTAGAGTAAATAATTATGATTGATCTAAGTTTCGGTGAATGTTTTAAAGTTTAAATTTGAAAGAACTAATTCACCCCCCTCTTAGTTGTCTTGTTCAATAGAATGAAAATAATCCAACTGTTGATATCAACTCTTTGGCATGAAGATGACATGAATACATTGAGACCACCTAAAAATAGTATTACACCAAACCATGTATCTGTAATGACAAATCCATCCACCTTTGACATGAGTAAGAACATTTGAATCACCAAAAACACTTGCATCAAGCACCAACACTAACATATTTGACATAAATGGCAAACAATGCCACTCCCAACAAACTCCCCCTTTGGTATTGATGTTAACATACAAAACTTTGCACCCTTTTTCTCCATCATCAAATACATTGAATATTGTTCTCCCACTTTGAAAACAATGACAAAGGGACTCATTAAAATATGCAAGAGAAAATTGTCACCATAAAATCATCTATATAGTGAATGAAACCATTTGCATACAAATAAGAGCATTTATATCATTGTCACTGATTATTGATGATATAGAATTACTCCACCTGCAAAATAGATCTACCTTTACTGAAAGAACATGATCTAGCAGCTTTTCTTCACACTAAACAAAAAAAGAATAATGTAATCAAAGCATATCCTACCACTAACTTCCAAGATAAAATTTCTATATCACTATATTTCTCAAGGAAAGCAATAGTCTCTAAGCATCAAATTAGTTTCCAAAAAAACCATAGCACGTTGTCTATCATGTGATATCATTGGTTGTTATGTCATTTCCCTTATTTTGTGTGCAAACTCAAGTCACTATTTCAAGGAAAATTACTATGTCAAAGATATCAAGGGTGCCCTTGTCTCAAGCAAGTATTATCAACAAGGTTTCAATGGAGATTAAGTGATCATTTTCCCTCACTGTCTAAGTGCACTAAACACTAGATTGAGCAACATGCAAGACAAGCATTCTAGAAAGAGAGAAGTGCACTATGATAAGTATCATAAGAAAGTATAGGTCGACATTACCACTATTTCCTAGATGAAAACCTTCATGGAAATGCATGAATACTATGAAAGATGAGAATGGATTGGAAACCTCTTTAATTTACCAAGTGCTTAGGCAAAAAGAATTGATAAGAAGTCATTAAAAGAAATTTCTTAATATTATCACTCTGTCATCAACAACACATTGGGCTATCAAACAAGGTGTGGTGACACTATCCTCAGTCACTATCAACATTCAACATTACATTGCCATCAAAATCATTAATCACTATCAAAGCATCAAAGCACCAAGACTGCCAAATATCATTGAATCACTATCACTCTAAAAAAATCATTGCCAAAACATCAAAGAAGAGCTAAACCATTGTCATTGTCAAAGATGCAATCCACTACCAAAAAAAACACATTACATTTTATGTTTCTCCAAAAATGCATATAATATCACTATCAACCTTTGGAAAACCATAAAAGGTAATAGTATTGCTAAGATGATTCGATAGCAATCAAGTCACCACTATACCCCCCTCAAAGACTGAGAAAGTATGCATTGAATATAAGCATTAAATAATTTTCAAAGACATTCAACCTCTGTAAATAGCCAACACTCAAATATCAAAGCATCATTTAATTGTCTTCTATATCCTTGTAACAAAAACTCTGTCAATGTGATTAGGCACTAGTTATCACTAAACCAATGTCTTCATGTAGTAGTTTATGAGTAAACCATCACAAAAGTCATTAATCAAGATACACACAATCACACCAAACATGAACAACCCATGGACAACATTTCCCATGCCACTACAAACATGGATTGAAATGAAAATGATAAACACTATATGTTGTTCAAGGCACACTATCAAAGAAAAAAATGACATTTGAATAACACTTCAAAAAGGAATATAACAATAATTAAACAACTTTACTGAGCATAAGAGGAAGTTAAAGCCACTTCACTATGCAATATGTGCTCACTATGATACTCCACCACTCCATTGTGTGTATGCAAACCAAATAAATTTTACTTTACCTACATCCACATTAGCAATACACAAGCAACCTCCTTTTGTAGCAAGATACCTCATGTTCCATATCCATGATGTCATATCGCAAGATATGCCAGAAGAAAAAAAGAAGGAAATTTCATAACAAACTATCACTATTAAGAATAAGATTAGCATGCAACACACTGTCACCACAGATCATGAGTTAGAAGAAATAGAGAAACCAATGTGAAGAAAAACCTACTGTCTACTATTTATCAGTAACTAAGAACTATCCTCTATGAATGAGAGCATTTGCAAGCTACAAATGAGAATGTTGTTCTTTGTCAAAATCAAAACATCAAAACATGAAAGAATGGTAATTGAAAGCTTGGAACTAAAATAGAAGTTGAAAGAAGTAGATCACTTGTTAAGGATCACATCATTGTCCAATAACTAGAGAAAAAATTCCACAAATTTTAGAATCAAACACTATATCACTATAGGTTGTCAAAGGTACAACACCAAGAAACTGGTCATGGAGAAGGAATATCACCATTGTACCACCATAACATTTTCAAAATCCATATCACACAATCAAATGGAAATAGAAAACATGGAGTATCAGTAACTTCTGTTAAAAAAAAACACCATAACGCAATACCACTATTACAACATATGGAAACAATCAAGTCACTCTCCCTTGGAATGATAATCTTTGACAAGAAACCATGTTTAATCACCTTAGGAATATTAGTGACAAGGCCTTGATATTGAGATGATGATTAATTATTTCATGCTCAATTTCTAATATTTATTTTTCAAGAGAATAACATACAATATCTACCATATTGAGTGAATACCATATAATATTACCAATCACCTTAACACCAAGAACAAAACATAAGTGAAAACAAGTCTTCAAACTAAATACTTATCACCTTTCTCATGAACATCAATTTAAGTATAACCAAAACTAAACTTTATCAACAATTATCAACATGAACTATCCTTATAAAATACCATAGTACCTTCTCACTACCCTTTGTCTACCTTCATTTTTCTTGGGATTACTGTTTGGTGCAAGGCACCATAGGTCTTATTGTGGAAAAGTTGCAAAAGTTGCAAAATGTTAAGCATTTTAGTTTTTTTTTGTTTAAGTCATGATTTTGTGTGTAATAAGGTCTTTAAGACCATTTTATTTTTTTTAAGTGTTTTGGAGTCATTTTGGAGTCACTTGGCTAAAATTTGTAAAAACTTGCTCTATGTTGCAAAAATTGCAAAAATTGTCGAGCAACTTTGCATTTTTTCTTTTGTAGGGAATTTGAAAGGTTGGGAAGTTGAAATTCAGTTGTATTCAGTTGGTTTGGGTTTTTTAAATATTAAATAAATGTAGGGAAGTTGAAGACAAGGTTTTGGAGGGGTGATTCCACAATACTAGTTTACAATTTCTGGAAGATCTAGATTTTGTTGAAATCACATACTTTTAGAAAATATAATGATTTAAACCTTGAAAAGCTCCATTTAAAGTCCATTCCAATCGAAGATGGTTTGATCAAACCACCTTAGATCAAAACCCCTTGGATAGAATCCCACTAGTTTTAAACCATACCTATAACAGAGTCTCCTTTACACCTATTAAAATGCTGATAAAAACCCCTTTTGATTTACCTTTTGGGGGATCAAATGAATTAATTTAAAATTTATTTTTTGTAAATATGTAGTCCTTATTATAAGCTTCCCAAAAAGTATAAGTTTAAATAAATTTAATTCTATTATTATATTTATTTTTTATTTCTTTTGAATGTAATTTTTTCATTGAAAATCAAACTCTCTATTTTGTACATACATGTGGAAAAATATATTTAAATATATAATTTTACAAAATCTTGGTTCAAGTGGGCATACTGGCAGGAAAGAACCAAGAAGAAAACCCCCAGTTATAGCCCAAGTAAGACCACTAACTAATATTTACAAATCGACTCGACAGTGACAACCATGACCTCAGACTTTTACAATTTGACTGGTAGACCATTACAACCATACTGGATTTTGCTATATCCAATAGCATTCCCAATACAAGGCCAATTACAAAAATATAAAACCATTACAAAATACTTATACATCCCCATTACAAAAAAAATAGGTAGACTAGTGAAGAAATGCATATAGAAAGAGGAAAAATAATATGGCAGCATAAATATTTTAGTTTTCCTCTAAAAATGGAAAGAATTTAGTATTTAAACAAAACTAGATAGTACTTTTAGCAATGCCTTTATTCATGGTTTTTGGGACAACCTTTAGATGTGCAATCCTTACAAGATCTATCCAAGCATGCATAATATATGTGTGTTGTCTTAAAATTCACATTTTTATAGATGCTTCATGTAAGGGGAGTACTTTTAGTGCCATGAACTCTTGTGAAACACATGCTAAGTATGGCCCTTGAAATATAAACCTATGGTTAGATCATATCCACTATTTAAAGAACATTCCAATAATTTTGATGCCACAATATCAAAAATTCATATGTGTCGATATAATATCAAAATTTATATGTGCCGATGCATAATATATATGCTAATATTTTGAATAGCACAATATCTTGTAATCCCACATGCCAAAATATACTTCACCAAAATATATTCTTGCATTATGAACATAAACAGTATTAGAAGTACATGTAATATCAAAATTTATATGTGCCGATGCATAATATATATGCTAATATTTTGAATAGCACAATATCTGTAATCCCACATGCCAAAATATACTTCACCAAAATATATTCTTGCATTATGAACATAAACAGTATTAGAAGTACATGTAAATATGATATATGACAGCCGATGACAATATATGGTGACTATACAATACAAAATAGCTTTGGAAACTTATTCAATTTGAAGGCACTTGAAAAATATTCCCACACAAAAGGAATTTTTGTTTTGCAACTTGTATGCCATGTGAATCTTACTTAATTAATTCAAGCAACTATGGGAGTTTTTTAATATCTATCAAAGTATTTGATTATTTTGTAACATTTTGTTCATTTCCCAATACCGCTAAGAAGTCTACTACCTTGTTCCCTTCACGGTAAGTATGTGAGATAATTGGTATTTCTAATTTATCTATTAGGGACCATACTTTATTAAGCACATATTGTAAATTCCAATTTTGAATCTTCCTCTCCCTAATTGTATTTATAATAATTAAATAATCTCCCTCTATGTGTTTTTTTGAAAACCCAAATTATTTTCCAATTCCATACCATGTAAAAATCCTTGAGCCTTTGCAAAATTATTTGTTCCATTTTGCAAATGGAAAGAATAGGCTGCTAGTACTTCTCCTTCTTCATTTCTGAAATAGGTTCCTACTCCCGATGGGCATGGATTGCCTTTAGAGGCACCATAAAAATTTAATTTCACTAGGCCTTTATGAGGTGGTACCCATTTGACTGAAGATCTATCTACTTTTGTGATATCATTTTTGAGAAGACTACCATCAAAAGGAAATCTAATGAGCTTCTAGTTTTTTAGTATTAGAGTATCCCAGCTCGTGAAGGAAGAGTTGATGATTTTTCTTTTTGAACACATGCATTGACACCCTCTGAGATAGCTTTCTCTATTTTTAATATGACCAATTCAATTGGTGATTTGATTTTCCTAAAGATTCTGATGTTTCATTCCCACTAGATATTCCAAACTACCAGAGGTGGAATGATGAGCCATATACATGCAAAAGAAGAAGATTGATACAAAACTGGCCAAGCCTAGAATAAGTCCTAGATTGAGTATGGTAGTGGAAATGAAATTTGTAATCTACTTTTTACAAAATTCCAACACTAGTATGCCATTGTGCATTGCATAAATAGATGATCCACTATCTCAAGTTCCAAGTCACATAATGGACACTTGAAGGGGCCATCAATTTTTAGTTTAACTAGTCGATCACTAGTTAAAATCCTTTTTTGTAAAGTAAGCCATGCAAAGCTACCAACTTTCGGAAGGACTTTATTATTCCAACAAAAGGTGAAGGCACGTTGAGGTTCAGTGGAATATTTATCTTTTTCTAACATTGTATAACCTTCCTTAATAGAGTATGAACCCACTTTAGATGCTGTCCATATTATTCTATCTTCCTTTGAAGACAAGTAGACTATTCTTTCATTGACACAATTATTAAAAAGGTCTAATTGTTGGTTATTCAATATAGAAGATTGGGGTGATTTCCAAGTTACTTTACCTGTTATTGGATTTGAAAATTGAACATATTGTAAAAAATTGTCACCCTAATTTTGGCTCAAAATCATTCTTATTTCTTCCAGGTCCTGATTGATTGCCAAAAACGGTTTTCCTGACCAGAAATCTAACCACAAATTGACACTTCTGCCATTAGTTATTTCCCAGGAAGAGTACTTTGTAATGAGACCCTTGCTACTTATGATAAAGTTCCATATTGTAGATGTCTTTGGGGGGTCTGCAACTATAAATATTCTAGTTGGGTTTTCATTATCTAGATTTTTTTTTGGTAGTAATTTTATCCATTTGGCATCTGGTGTTGTATACATTTTCCATGCAAGCTTGGCCCCAAAAGCTTTGTTTCTCAATGTGATATTTTGCACTTCTACCCCACCTTGCTTTTTCCCTTTTGCTAACCCTTCTAAGGATATTAGAGGAACCTTTTTCTTTTCATCAATGTTTCCCTTCCATAAGAATGTTCTTATTATCTTTTCTATCTCAAGAATCACTATTTTTGGTTCTTAAGAACTGCTAGGAAATAATTGGGAATTGATGATAAGACAAATTTTATCAAGAGAATTTTTCCTATTAATGACAACCACCTAGCTTTCCATGCAAAGATTCTTGATTTTAATCTATCTATAATCTTATCCCAATAAACAGATTTATTGGACCCTTTGAAAAAGGGTATACCTAGATATGAATAGGGAAATTCTACCTCTTGAAATCCTAATGTCTTAACAATTGTTTTCCTCAGATCTTCTGAAGTATTTAGAACATAGATTTTTTATTTAGCAGCATTTATTTTCTGCCCAGAAGCTGACGAGTTTTTATCCAACACTTCTTTTACTTGCTTTTGTTCCATTACTAAAGATTTATTAAACAAGGTATCATTCACAAAAAGATTTTGTGTTACTGAGATTGGTGTATTTGGAATTTTGACCCCTTTCCAAATATTTTAATTATGCCTCAAGAGAATGAATCTGCTTAATGTTTTAGCCATAATTGTGAAAAGAAAAGGAGAAAGAGGGTCTCCCTATTGTACACCTTGAGTGGACCTGAAAAAGGCCACTAGACTCCCATTTATTATTACCAAAAAAATTTCCCTAAAAGGGCATGCCATTACCCATCTTCGCCATTGAGAAGAGAAACCAAATTTTAATAAGACCTTGTTTAGAAAACCCCAATTTACTTTATCATAAGCCTTCATCATATCCAATTTCACAATGAAAGTTGGAAATTTTGACGTAGTAATTGAGTGTAACACTTCATGTGCTGTTATTTCCCCTTCGGGTATGTGCAAAATCATGATGGGCCAAAAAGTGGTGATATGATGGGTTTTTGTAGGGTATGTGGCTAATGACTTTTTTTTACCCAAAATTGATGAAACGAAAAGGGTTTTTAAAGGAGATTCACAGCTTTCCACCAATATAAATTATGCTTTACTTTTAATTTAATAAATAATAATTATTTATTTTCTATTTGAATTACAACTAAAGTCCTAATTGATAGGTTGATTGAAAAAAATTATAGCTTTCAAATGGTATCACATTTTTTGAATCCAAAATATGCATCACATTCTATGCTTCACATACTATAGGATTAAAAAAAAGAATTTCATGAAGTTTTGACCAAGTTAAGGTGGTTAGACATAAGAGTTTTTTTATTTTTAAAAGTTGTAATAAAAATTCATAATTAATTATTTACTTGGAAAAACATTACAAAAAAAATGCATCACATTGAGACATGAATCCTCTACTTATATCTAAAATCTTAAAAAAATATTATCATTTTATTGTGGTTAGGGTGGTCAGACATACACCTACTTATTTTTTCCTAAAATTTAAGTACTATTGCATTGAAATTTCAAATTTTCACCAAATAGATTTTTTTTTAAGATAAACCTAGTAGTTTAGAAATACATTCAATTTGTTACAAATTCTATTCTTACATATTTTTGAAATAATATAGAGAACTTATTCAAATTTTTATGTCAAGTTGCCTAACTCTAATTTTTCTAAATTTGTTGCCACTTAAGGGCCTATTTTCTCCATGATGATCATGTACATACCCCTTCATGAGTTTCTCTTCTAGGAACAAAGCTTCCTTGTTTAGGAGAGATGATTTTAGGAATGAGATATTTTAGTCTAAGATAGATAGCTTTTGTAAAAATCTTATATAGTGTATTGCATAAGGAAATAGGTCTAAATTCTGTAAACGTTTTGGGCTCTTTTACCTTAAGAAGAATAGCTATATTGGTAACATTAAATTGCTTAAGCATAGTTCCCATTCTTCTAGACTCTTCAAGTTCCCATAATTCCTTGATCCAACAAAAAAAGGGAATTTTGATACATACAAAAAAAATTATGTTGTATATAGTTTTCTTATGTCTAAATTGTAATTGGTTTGACTTCGAAAGTTGATTAAGGAAAAAAATTCAATAAAACACTATGAAACTAAATGAAAGTGCTAGATATTGTAGTTACAAATATAAATTTGAAAAAATTATAATTTTATCCTTCATGGAAAAAAGGTTATGTTGTATATGGTGAGAATCACTCCTTAAAAATGGTGTTTACTGAGAAAAATAGTTTTCAAAGGAGATGGAAAAATAAGTGCAATATGATTCTAATTTTTTTTTTTAAATATATTTAGAGTCTATAGACAAAATGTCACAAATCACTAGTTTGCATCATCTTCAAATTCCTCACGTTTTAGCCACTATAGGTGCCTAAAAGTAAAGATTTAGTTAGAAAAAATTAGTCCAATGTCTAGTTTGGCCAAAAATTGTAAACCAATATTGTGGGATCACTTGGAGATCATTTTGAATATTGAACATCAATAAAACAACATTTTTCTGCATTTTTAAATCATACTTTTCTACTATAGTGACTTTTACAACCTGGTATGGCTTGAAAATGGTCTGAGTTTCATTTCATTTGATGTTGAAATGAATCTTCTAACTACTATTTTTGGTTTCATTTGATTTCATTAAGATTGAGGAAGTTAGAGTAGATTTACTGAAAAACTATTTGAAACCCTCATTTTTGTGAGTTTTCATAGAAAATCATGGATTTCCCCTCATTCCACCATTAAATAAACCTTAAACCTGGTGGAATTAGGGTAGACATGTTATTTTTTGTGTTCTTGAAGTTGTAGGAGTAGGGGGGTGAAGATTGGTGAAGATTTGTTGATGCCCTAGGCTGAAAAATCATGATTTTGGGAAAATAAGATGCATAGGAGGTAGGTTTGGTAGAAAATCTCTTGGGAAAGGATTTGTAATGGTTGGAAATGTTTGGGCAAACCATTTTGGATATTTTTAAGCCATTTGTATAAAATTTTGAGGCTTGGAGTGTGAAAACTATGTTTTGACATAGTGGAATAAGCCTAAATAGGTCTAGTTTCAAGTGTAGCATTAATTTTTTGACCTTTATGTTTCAAAACAACCCCACCTAAAAATTTGGTATGTTTTCAAATGCCATAATAAGTATCTAAATCTATAATTAGTTTCTGGGTATGATGTCTAGTTGGAAAATTATGCAAGAAAAACAACCCTGTTTGTTGTCCTACAAGGCATAGAGGAAGATTGTGCAAAAAATCACCTTGTTTATTGTGTTAAAGCTCTTAAACTGTAAGTTTTTTGATTTGAGATTGAGTTGATTCCATCCACCTTTCTCTACATCAAATTGGTATCAGAGAATAGGTAGGTTTATGAAAAGGGAAAGTGTGAAGTGAGAAAAGAACAAGATGCCTCTAAAGAATAACACTATGGCTAGGGAAATGAATGGGATGAATGAAAAGACTACAAATGAGCTTAGGAGATTGAGGGAAATCTAGGATATTATGGTAGAAAGGCTTGGGGCTGTGGAAATTAGTCATAAAAGATGTGTGGTTTTAGGTGATGAGAGTGGCCCTGATGAAGAAGGGGAAGATGAGAATGAAGAAGAAGAAGAGGAAGAGTTGAATCCTGATAGGTAGAGGATGGCCAAGCTACTGAGGGAAGTAAATAAATATAAACACAAGATAAAGATGGATGTACCTATGTATGGAGGTAATTTTAATGATGAAGAAATTTTAAATTGGATTGTAGCACTTGAAAACTATTTTGAATGTGAAGATGTATCTGAGGAACAAAGGGTGGGGATTGCAAAAAAAAATTAAAGGGTTATGCACTATTATGGTGGGATTATGAGTAGACTGAAAGGAGGAAGAAAGGAAAGCCAAAAATATCCTCTTGGTATAGAATGGTGGCTAAACTTAAGGGTAAGTTCTTATCAACTAATTATGCAATTCAAATGTACAAGAAACATTAAGGTTTGAAACAAAGAGAAATGGATGTTAAAGCTTGCACTGATGAGTTTTATAAGTTAAGTATAAGAGTAGGTCACATGGAGGATGATGTGGAGAAGGTAGCTAGATGTATTAGTGGGTTAAGATTCAACATTCAAGATGAGTTAACTTTGGAAAATTTAAGAATGGTTAAGGAGTGTTATCAAATGGCAATAAGGGTAGAAGAAAAGATAAAGAGAAGGAAAGAAAAATAAACCAAGGTTAGAGGTATCACTTCTCAATTTCTACTCCAAGAAAATCATATGAGAGCCAAGAAGATACAAGAAAATTCCAAGAATAAGTTGTTGATCAGAGAGGTGGATTTAGAGGTGGTAGATTAGGCTTTAGAGGTAGATTTGGAGGTCAAGGAAGAGGTTCACAAGGATTCATAGGAAGGTGTTACCAATGCAACAAGTTTGGGCATCAAGTATGAAAATATAGTGAAGGATAGGATTCTAGTTCACATGGAGGTGAAAGGAGGACTCAATTGGTGCAAGAAGAAGACAATGAGAGTTTCAACTCTCCATCACAACATTCTGCTCTGGAGGTTGGAGAATCACTTATGGTAAGAATAACACTCATCAAAGCATCAGAGAAGAAGGATCCAACACAAAGGACACTCAAAAAAACTTGTAAGTGCTTGGGTAAGGTATGTAAAGTTGTAATTGATTTGGGAAGCACAAAAAATATGGTTTCAATTGAGATGGTTGAAAAACTCAAGTTACCTAGAATACCACATGATTCCTCTTATAAAGTTTCTTGGTTGAATTAGGGTCAATATGTTTTGGTAAATGAACAAAGTTGGGTGGAGTTCAATATAGGAGGGTATAAGGATATAATTGTATGTGACATATTACCTATGGATGTGTGCTATTTTTTGCTTCTACTAGGGAGGCCTCGACAACTTGATAGGCATGTTATTTATGATGGAAGGAGGAATACCTATGAGATAGAAAAAGATGGAGTCGCCTATACCTTGACACTATTAAAAGAAGAGGATAATGGAAAAACCATGAAACCTAATTTGATGATGGTAGGTAGAAATGAGTTCATAAAGGTAGAGGAAGAAAAGCACATGGAATTTGGAGTCACTTCTAAACTTGGAGATAGTATGACAATAGACATGAAGAATGAATTGATTTTTGAGGTTCAAGGTTAGCTTAAGGAGTATATTGCTATGAGGATAGAAGAAGTGTTTCATTCATTGCTTTCAAAGGGGATGTTGATAATTATTTTATAATATAATTTGGAATACTTGATCAAGCAACAATTAAAGAGACACAACAACAAATGGAAGATATGGGAAACAAATGTGTAAAGGTTAAGGAGAAACTACAACAGAATATGGGAAAGTTCAAGCATAGACCTAAATTAAGGAAGATGAAATTCATTTCAAGGATGAAGGAGATATGGTAGCGGGTAACTATGTTGGTTCCACAACATTCGCAAATGAAGCATAGGTAAAAGATAATCCATCAAGTAAGTTTCTAAACTTGGATCATAGCGAAGGTGCCAAAGAATTCAAAAAGATAGGGGATGATGCATATTTCCAGTTTTTTGTTCATTGGAAAGGTCTAATAGATGGAGATGTCACTTGGAGGTTAGAGGATGATAGGAACAAACTTTAATCTATTGTTACAACACTGTCCTCAAGGGGACATGAGTTCCTTTTTCCTGGGGAGTATGGTGTAGGGCACCATAGGTCTTATTGTGGAAAAGTTGCAAAATGTTAACCATTTTGGTGTTTTTATGTTTACGTCATGATTTTGTGTGTAATAAGGTATTTAAGACCATTTATATTGTTTGTAAGTGGTTTGGAGTCATTTTGGAGTCACTTCGGTAAATTTTGTTAAAAAATTGCTCTATGTTGCAAAAATTGTCAAGCAAATTTTCATTTTTGCTTTTATAGGGAAGTTGAAAGTCAATTGTATTTGGTTCATTTTGGTTTTTAAAAGCTTAAATAAGTCTTGGGAAGTCAATGAAAAGGTTTTAGAGATCATTTTAAAGATTGAACATCAATAAAACACTATTTTTCTACATTTTTAAAGCATAATTTGTTACTACAGTCACTTGTATAGACTAGTACAGCCTGAAAATGGTCTTATTTTAATTTCATTTGACATTAAATTGAATATTCTAACTGTTATTTTTGGTTTCATTTGATTTCATTAAGATTTGAGGAAGTTAGAGTAGATTTATTGAAAACTAGTTGAAACCCTCTTTTTTGTGATTTTTGATAGAAAATCATGGATTCCCCTCATTCCACAATTGAATAAGCCTTAAACCTAGTGGAATGATGATAGAAATGTTGTGTTTTGTGTTTTTTAAGTTGTGGGATTATGGGGATGAAGCTTGGTGAGGATTTGTTGATGCCCTAGGCTAAAAACTCACGATTTTGGGAAAATAAGATGCATAGGATTTAAGTTTGGTAGAAAAGCTCTTGGTAAATGTTTTTTAATGGTTGGTAATATTTGGGTAGACTATTTAGGACATTTATGAGCCATTTGTATGAAATTTTGAGGCCTAGAGTGTGAAAACCCTATTCTGACCTAGTAGAATAAGCCTAAATAAATCTAGTTTCAAGCGTAGTACCAACTTTTTGACCTTTATGTTTCAAAACAGCTCCACCTAAAAATTTGGTAAGATTTCAAACACATAATGGGTATCTAAATCTATAATTATTTTAGGTTATGAGGTATTTTTGGGAAATTATGCTAGAAAAACCTTGTTTGCTACCCTACAAGGCATAGATGAATATTGTGAGAAAAATCACCTTGTTTATTGCATTAAGGCTCTTAAATTGTAAACATTGTTGATTTGAGATTGAGTTGATACGATCCACCCTACTCTATATCACTGTTGTAGTATACCATTTTCATGAGGGTTTCTATATTCATGAAAGACTTGTTAGTACACAAGAACACTGTCATATCAAGATAGTTGATGCATATCACTATATTCTAGAATCACTTTTCTTAACACTTGCAAATTATTTACAGAGACACAACCTCTTTATTGTTTTCTAAGGTGTTTGTTGTAGTGCCCAAAATTTACTCCAAAACAAAACATGGCTAATTTTTTTTAAAAACACACATTTGTAAATTTTCTATCGATATACTAACCATACACAATATGATGATGTATTACACGCACTTAATGATGTTACCCTTACAACGAGATCAACAAAACGTCACTCGAGGGTGAGGGTTGGGTACTTAGAAGAGCGGGTATGTGTGGAGGCCATCACACATACCCTCAAGCGATCATGAGAAAGGACATGGCCCAACACTTGAGTATGAGTAATTTCTGGATAGAAGTAGGGATTAATCGATATTACATGGTTATAATTTTTCACGACACACTAATTAAGCCACCTAGCCAAATTTGATGAAGCCTATATTAACATCTAAATTTTGAAGGTAAAAAACGAGAGGAAGTAGAAAATTTATAATTTACAAACTAATTAATAATTCCTTTTCGTTTTAATTTAGTTATTATTATTAACATTATTTAATTATTATAAATTTAATTCTTACTATTGATTTAATCTTTTAAGGACAATTAAATTAATATATAATATATTATTTATTTACTACAAGAATAAATTAAAAGATATAAAATTCAAGAATAATTTATACAAATAAGCACTTTTTAAATTCCTCTATATATACATATTTTTAATTTCCTTAAGGGAGAGGAAGAAATTATATAATTAGAGAGATATTACTTTTTCCCAGATTTTCCTAATATTACGTGCTCAAACATCCTTATTTCTTTATTTAAATTTATAGAATCTTTCCTAGGTGAGGGAATATATTCCCCTCTTCACATTGTTTTAAAAAAATTCCCCACTATGAAACTATATTAACTAGAAACATGTAAATCTAGTTGTTTTTTTTTTCATGCGAATTGACTTGATTTTAGAAGGCCTAAACTTTTTAGGTGTAAACGGAAAGTATAAAATGAGATGACACAAGTGCTAAATGTCTAAGGTTAAAATTAAGGGCTTTGTGCTGCCATGGATATAAGGGACGGTTTATTTTTTTTAATTCAAGATATAGCTTGTCGTGAAACAAAACAACCTTATTTACTTTTGACAACTAAAGCGAGTAACTACCTTATTGTGAATGCTACATTTTCTTTTGGAATGCAAATTCGTTAAACATAGGCCTCAACAACTTTTACCATCCATTAAATTATTTTAAGTTCTCTAAGTCTTAAAATGGCATTAGAGTTAAGGCATTCAATGGAAAGAGGAGGCAGAAACCAAAAGGACCAAAACACATTCTTTTTCATGTCCATTTTGAAATATGGAGCCAACTGTATGAACCCTAACAATTTTATCCTGATGATTTCATGAAGCTTCCCTAAAACATATCACTGCATATAACCTTATTTCATATCACTGCATATAACCCTTTTTTTTTTTTTGCTGCATTTTTACGTTGTAGGAAATAGGGACATGCAGAAAAGAGGCAATAAATATGGGTGTGGTACTTCACCTGAACGCGCCTTAGTCACTCGTACCATTCAGATGAGAGATTAAACGATGGTTTTAGCGAATGCAAAGTGCAGATTCAGTGGTCGATTACAAGGGAATAAGTTATGTAATAAGTTTGATTGTTATATACATATATATATATATATATAGCTTAGATGGTTCTCAATCTGCACATAATGTGCATTTTATGTGACAAAATTTTCTCGTTCAAGGTTCCCTATTTCATCTAAACTTGTATATGTTTTCTCTTTTGCTTCCACTCTTGTTTATAGGCAGTGACCATGATCATACCAATGACCCATCCATAGAAGGGTCTCCACTATCGAGCTACTGGGACAAGATTTGTGTTGTTTCCTGACATTTTAGGTACAACCCTATTGTCTAGATCATGCATTTTCTATTTATTTTTGTTTGGAACAACCTCATCGAGGCGCTAGTGGAAAAATGGGGTGGAGGGAAACTATTTCTCATACTTGTTATCTATTTCTTTTATAACTCCTTCGCTCCATTATAACTGTATCAATGAAAAATTAGATGGTTAGCTTTATCAAATAGTAAACATCAAAATCCAATGAAATAACAAAGCACAAAGGAAATAAACATGAAAATAAAAGGAACAATGTTACCAGAAATCTTCATCTTCCATGGTTCACCTTTGTTACACCTTCTAGTTTGCAGCAAACAAATGAGGCCCTTAGATTTCAAATGAGCAACCTATAATAATGTCAAAGTCCTATGCAAATGTTGAAGGATTTATGTAATTATGCCTATGTCTATGACAATATGCTTACAAATGAAATAACGACTACTAATGCCAAATGACTATAATCCCTATATTGAAAATGAAGTTGTCAAGATCCCAAAATTATGAGCAAAATTGTCTTTTATAGAAAACAAAATTTTGAGTGAACAGATGAGATTGAATTCTAAGAAAGACCTAGAACGAGAGGTCTAGATTAAATTTGAGAATCCCTAATTAGGGCTAGGGAAAATTCCTTAATCGAAGGTCAAGATAATATCTCGATAAATGGATCACTGGAGAATAAATGAGGAAATTAATTAGAAAATAAAGATTTTCAAAAAATCAAGAAGATAAGATTTGGATTGAAGATTAGATTTGAAACATCAAGAAGATAAGATTCAGTGAAGATCAGATTTGAAAAATCAAGAATCTGCCCGATTACTTGATTTTTGGAAGAATAATATCTTTTTGAATTTAATTAATTCAAAATGATGATTTTGTGTGACAAGTAAATAATCTTTTTTCAGATTATTTATTAAAAAGAGTGAAAGTAAATAAAATGAAATCATTTTAAATATTTTCATTTATTTAAAATGAGAGAAAAGTGAAATTAGTAATTAAATAATTAAAAATAATTATTTAATTTGGAAGATAAGATGAATAATTAAATAAATTAATAAATTTATTTAATTGTGACAATTAGTGACATATCAAATAAATAAATGAAATTCATTTATTTAATAATCACGAAAATTAATGAAAAAGGAAATTAAATAAATTAAGAAATTTATTTAATTAAGGGAAACAGACAATTAATGACGTATTTAATAAATAAATGAAATTTATTTATTTAATAATCATGAAGAATAAAAGGACATGAATTAATTAAATAATTATGAATTATTTAATCAATAGTCAAATGTGGACCGAAGGACATAATTAAATGTATTAATTATGCTAGGACGAAAGTGGTAAAAATGAAGCTTGCAGACCTAGGTCATTTTTAGGTGTCTACATTTTGCCCCTCTTTGTCATAATGTAGCATGTCACATTGTGACAAAGAAAATAAGTCAAAAAATGCCCCAGTGCAAAATAAGATGAGGAAGAATGACGAGGAGGGTAGCGGTATGCCCCCTTGAGAGGACAGACAGGTTCCAAGAAAACGGGTGTGCTCTCGAAATTAATGAGAAGACTAGAATATGAAGAGACAAAGAAATGTTAATGGAAAAGATATGGATGATGATATGAATGCAATGCCTATATGAGACGAGTGAGAGAAGATGAGAAGACTAAAGAAGATGCATGTTAGTTCCTAGACCAAATCCTTCAAAACTTTAGCATAAGACTTTAATTATTATTGCTCTTAATCATCATTGGGTAGTAAAAATGACACAAATGGACAACAAACACCATGATATGACATAGACCAAGGTGTGCAAGGTCATCCATTTGAAAAACAGACAGTCACAGACAAGGAATGTCCTAACTCATACTAAGGGCGAAGTTGCCCCAGTCTTTTTATCAAGACAATCCATAGACAGTAGTCAAAGAAAATAAAATAGGCCAAGAGACATCATCGCACCTCTAAATCCTTCATGGGACATCCTCGAAGTAGCTAGTAACATGACCACAAAGAAAATACAGTAAAAGGATAAGACAAAATAGTCAAAATATAAGACAAGATAGACTAGAAAAATTAACAGCCATTTAATTTTGTTTGCCAATGTTTGTTTGCCAAAGATTGAATTCTTTCCAGTATGATAGTTTTGATAGTTTAAGAGTTTTGCCAATTTGACGGTGTTGAAAGTTTGACGGGGCCTATTATTAGGAAGGAAACATCCTGAAAAGGAAAAGGACATTTTGACGAGGTCTACCTCCAAGAAGGACACATCTTGAAGAGGACCAAAGAGTGACGAGACTGACATTGTTTTGACTAATATGTTTTGGCAAGGTGACTGATGTTGACTATATGGTTGACTGGGCTGTGCTGTCTGATTTTGACCAATTTTGACATTGACGTTTCAAATGATTATCTTGTGTCCGAGTTTGACTATGTCTGACTTATTTGACCGCTGTGATGATTGTGACAAATGCCATGATTTTATTTGGACCAACCTAAAAGGACTGACCTAATGTCTCGGGGACTCATCGACTGATGGCCTTGGCTACGTACCAAATGCATAGAGACAATGTAGTTCGACAATGACATGGACTGACTGACATGATTGACTTTGACTCCATTTTTAGGATTTTGACATTGATTTGAATTTTTTTGTGTTTTTCTTAAGGATGTTTTATGATTTTTTTGTTTTTTTTTTTCAGAACATTTATATGATGTTTTTGGTCTTTTTGTCATTTTATGATGTTTTTGGATTTTGGTGTTTAAGAGGATCATGACAAATGCATATGACTGATTCCTACACATGAGAATCCAAGGAAAAACATGATTATGCCCCTAGTCAAGTTGAATACCAATTGACAGGTGATGACAACGTTGTTTGATGTGGGAAGGACGCATCCTGAAACAACGTGAGGACGATAACAAAAATGTGACGAAAGTATGGAGGTCTACAGCTGGGCCAGGAATGCAATCAAGTAAAATTTTGGATAATGTGCTTGTATGGATTAGACTCATTGCATTTGGAATGACTTGGTTAGGACTAGATGGGATGATGATTATCCTTAGACCGTTTTTCAAGGGAAAGCCAAGATAGGTGACAGACATGAAACCTGATAGGTGGTGACCTTGGTAAAAGATGGGAGACATGAGACTAATGGAATTGTCATATAAATTTCAAAGACTATGACGGTCAATGACATGATGTTTCGTGAATCGCGTATGACCGAAGGATAGACATGTCAAGAGTTTTCTCAAAGCATGATTTATGTGTGCTAGTTTTATGTCAAGACTGAGGTAAGTGGGAAAAAATGCATGGAAATGATAGGGCTTAGATGGATGGATGTCAATGTCATGAGGAAGGTATGGGAAATGAAACGACTTGCCCCCAAGTGTAAGAGTCCACATAGACAATTTATTTTACACATGACGCCTGTTTGCCAGGTTTTCATCATGGTACTTATCTAGGGCGCCTGTTTTCTAGGTTTTCACCATTGGATGAATTTTTTCTCTTTACTACTTTCTTGAATTTTTGATTTTTTTGGGGTAACCAAGATACCTGTTTGCCAAGTTTTCATCAGGGTGATAATTTTTTATCATTTTTCAATTTTATTTTTTTTGTATTTCTGATATGCCTGGATGCTTTAGATGATCACTAACTATTTTGAATCCACTGACGATGCCGATGTAGATACTGGTGCTGTGATATGCCAATAATGTCCTTGTTGAAGGAGTTCTCTTTTCAGGATCATAGCACTTGTGTACAACTGATTGATGTCATTGTGATCATTTCTGATACTAGAGTTGGCCTTATCAGAATACACACATCGCGATAGAGTGCCATGAGAGTCCTTGTGGTAAAGAGTTGCTGCCAATATGTGATGGATGTGTGACATGGGATTTTTGGACTTTAGATGAGATGTAGGATTATGATGAATGCTGGTGGACATGGAAAGTTTTTTTGGATATTTGGATGGATGACTTTTTATTTTTCAAACTTGGGATGGTGGATGACGGATTTTGGAGGGATGGTGTCTAGAACCAACACTTTTATATTCCTTGATTGATAACCATTTTGAAGGAGGTGGACATGTGTTATATGTGGGAGTCCTCTTGTATTTTGGTTCCACATTGTAATTGACTTTTGTATTTGACTTGGTGTCTTTGTTTGATCTAGCTTTCTTTGGGATCCATTTTAATTTCATTTGTCCACTTTTCCTTTTGTTTGATTCAATGGCCTTTGACATTTGATTTTGATCTTTTGACTTGTAAGACTTTTGTTTTTGTTGGTTCCAAAGGGAAGGTTTATTTATGATGGAATGACAATTCATGGTGTGGATGGATAGGGTGTTGGCAACAATCTTATGACAAGGATTTCTCATGGACTCCATTTTGACATTTGTATCTGACAAAGTTTCCCCCAATATCGAGGAGGTACCATTGACATCATTTGATTTGCTGTCTGAGGAATAGCCAAGACCTTGATGTATGTAATTTTCCTGAAGTTGTATTAGTTCTAGAATGCCTTGCTCATGTATGCCTAGTCCTTTGCCTTGATATTGCATGCTTTGAAAGATTTTGTTTGCGATGGGGTATTTATTGTTTTGAAAGCAAGATGCTAACCCATCATGATGTCTATGGACACTATCACTTGTAATATTTTCATCTGCAAGAAAGCTTGCTCTGACAAAAATAGATGACCCTAGTTGATAAAGTGTCTTAGCTTCATTGTCATGTTGGACATATTCCTGACTGATATCTTTGGTCTGATCGTGTGACATGTTAGGTTCAGATGATTCTGTTGGTGCTTCCAAGGTAATGTTGAATCCATCATTATTTTTAGTGTCATAGAGCCCAATGGTTTTAGCTATAACTTGATCATATGCGAGCATGTCCCTAGTGGAAGATTTTTGTTCTGGATGAATATCATCTATGTGTCCCATGAAGGAAAGTGTCTCATCGTGGGGAGTGGATGTTGATGAATCATGGATAGGACTAGGTGGAGGTGAATTTGGAATTTCTTTCTCATGGATGTGTATAGGATCAAGTTTCTCATGGATAGGATCTTCATCATTATGGATATCATCTTGATCATAAAAACGATATAGATTATGGATGGGTTGGATGAAAATGATTTGATCTTGATTGGGACTAGGGCTTGATGTTTCCACATGCTTGGGATTAGGCTCTTGATATAACTCTTGGGTTTCTTGAATGGAAGTGGAAGGGGACTTCTCATGGAGAGACTTGACATGTTCTTGATGGTCAATGACATAGGAGCATGAAAGAGGGTGACTTGGACTTATGAAGGGAGACTCTTGAATTGGCTCAAGGGGTTGTGGATGACATGGTTGACTTGAAGGACTTGGCATGATGTTTGAGGACTCTTTTGTATGTTCAAGTATATGTGTTGAATGACATGGAGACAATTGATTCCTTGCTTGTAGCCCTTCGGTCACATCCTTTATAGGTGGATGGGTGGATTTAAATAATGCCATCAATTTATTTTTTAAATGTCTAAATGTAGGGCATTGATTTGAGGGAGGATTAGATGATGGTGGGGGTAATGAATATTTTGATTGGTTAGAAGGTAAAGAGGCCGATGAATTAGGAATCCAACATGGTGTCTTATGGATAGGAATTTGATTGGATGGTGGTAAGGGTGCATGAACCAGATTGGTGTTCCCCTTGTCAAAGGTGGCGTTAAGACTTAAAGGCACTTGATTTTGTTGCCAAGGTGGACTTGGGGTCCCATGTTCTTGTTGTGATATGGGTGGACATGTTGATGTGGCTTGTGAGGGGGTGACTTGAAAATGATTAATGACCAAAAGACTAGGATAGGACGTGGGAACTTGGACTGGACTAGTATATGAAGGACTAGGATAGGACATGGGGACTTGGACTAGAGTAGCATGTGAGGTACAAGGATAGGACATGGAGTCTTGGACTGGATTAATTATTGAATGGAAAGGATATGACATGGAGACTTGGACCGGATCGGTATGGTGTGATGTGGGGACTTGACATGAGTTGGTAGATGGTTGATAAGGCATGTAGACTTGGATGGGATTGATAGGTGAAGGGTTGGAATATGACATGGAAGTTTGGAATGGACTATTGGACAGTTGGCTTCCCTTGTCAAAGTAAGGATAAGGGTGAGCAATGGATGTTTGTTGTGGACTAATGTCATGAATGGTATTAAGTGAATTTTGGTAGTGAGGGTAGATGGATGGAGGATTAGGACTCATGGATTGTTGGTACGAAGGACATTGATTGTCGGTTTGGAGGAATTGTCTCCTAACGTCTAAGGCTTGTTGGTATTGACCTCTACAGAGTAATTGGTATTCAACTTTACTAGCAAGCCTATCAATATGTTGGTGAAGGGAAGACAAGGTGGTGGATGTCATGCTGTTAAATGCAAAGTGATAATGGTGTTCATCCAAGGGAAATGACTAATGCAAGGTGATAAAATTGTCAAGAAAGGATGTCAAATGCCAAGATGACAATGAAGATGTTGACTAAGGAAAATGACCAATGCCAAGTCTAGATGCCAAATGAGGACTATGATGGATAATGCCAAGTCTAAGTTCAAAATGAGGACTGAGATTGTTTTCTAATGTCTTGTTGAAAAGTCTGAGTTGTCCAAGGTTGACTGTTTTTGTCTAGATTTGTGAATATTGTGCATAATGTTTGAAAATCTAGAAAACACTTGAAAAGCACGATGTTTTTGTGTAAGCAAGCACACATGAGACAAGTACAATCCTAAAAGGCCAATAGGCCAAGGGTTTTTATACTTGGTATAGCCCACCGATATACCCCGGATTGGTGATAAACACCTTTCCTTCTCGAGAGGAGATAGATTAGAATTTTGGTGGCATTGGCTCCCCTCCACGACTCATTAACGTCATTCGAGCACACCAAATTTGAATTCTTGGGTAGTGACTTCCCAAGAACTGCTATCTCTACTCAAGGGGATCAGTAGTGAGTGTCTTCAGGCATGATACTCTACCCTGCACTATACCAAGCAATGGCCAAAAAATGGTTGGACACTAAAACAAGGGGTATTTAATTCGAGCATTATGTTCATGGGGCATGATCCATGTGGTGAGAGTCCCCTTTCGGATCCATCTCGTCGGAACCACACTCGTGATTCTTGGGCTTTCCCCAAGAACCCACTTTTATATACCGGTTGGAAGTCCCTTGGTGTCAGGGTGCTACTGGTCTGAGTTGTCCTGGGGTGAGTACATTTTTCCACCAGAACAGGCCTAAGTTCTAGAGTTAGTAATTGTTTCTCTTACACCCAGGATCGCACAAGTGTGCAAGGGGAGAGGATACTTCGATATACCAAATCGTGAGGGTGTACAACAAATAAAATGGGTCTGGTTTTCTGATCATCGAGTTTTCACAAGGTAAGAGCATAATCACCTACCATTTGTTCAAACACAATCAGACACTTGCAAACAAAATTCATTTTAGAGCACCAACGGAAATGTTCCTAGATTAAAAAATGCAAACAAGTGGTTTGAGAGATAAATATTTTACAAATGTAGCTACAAAACCACATGTCAATAGTTTGAATATATGTCTTTGACCCACGAAAAACTCCAACGCCACATGCTGCCAACAAAAATTAGTAACCAAATAAATAAATAAATTTAATGACAACAACAAATTAAAATAGTGATAACTTTCTCAAAACTTAATGAAATTTTAAATTGTTTGAAGTTTCAGAAAGCCAAGAATAAAACCTTCCAAACCTAGAAATTATTTTCCAAGATTCTACACAAAAATAATGTTATATGCAAAAGAAAACGCGGGTTTTAAAAGCGCAATTAAAAAAAATAGCGATCACTAAAATAGCCATAACTTTCTCAAATCTTAACGAAATTTAAAACCATTTGATGTTATGGAAAGCTGAAAGCGAGATCTACAAAACTTAGAATTTTTTTTAAAATATTCTATATTCCCATTTTTCTGTGCTCAAAAGAAAAAGACGGGATTTCGTATGACTTCTTGGCTATAACCTGCAAAACAGTGAAAACAAACAAGAAAACACAATTTTTTCTACAAAATGTCCGGTTCACCAAATGTATCAATGAAAAATTAGATGGTTAGCTATATCAAATAGTAAACATCAAAATCCAATGAAATAACAAAGCACAAAGGAAATAAACATGAAAATAAAAGGAACAATGTTACCAGAAATCTTCATCTTCCATGGTTCACCTTTATTACACCTTCTAGTTTGCAACAAACGAATGAGGCCCTCAGATTTCAAATGAGCAACCTATAATAATGTCAAATTCCTATGCAAATGTTGAAGGATTTATGCAATTATGCCTATTTCTATGACAATATGCTTAAAAATGAAATAACGACTACTAATGCCAAATGTGACTATAATGCCTATTTTGAAAATGAAGTTGTCAGGATCCCAAAATTATGAGCAAAATTGTCTTTTATAGAAAACACAATTTTGAGTGAACAGATGAGATTGAATTCTAAGAAATACCTAGAACGAGAGGTCTAGATTAAATATGAGAATCCCTAATTAGGGTTAGGGTAAATTCCTTAATCGAACGATCAAGATAATATCTTAGATAAATGGATTGATGGTGGAGAATAAATGAGGAAATTAATTAGAAAATAAAGATTTTCAAAAAATCAAGAAGATAAGATTTGGACTGAAGATCAGATTTGAAACATCAAGAAGATAAGATTCGGACTGAAGATCAAATTTGAAAAATCAAGAATCTGCCCAATTACTTGATTTTTGGAAGAATAATATCTTTTTGAATTTAATTAATTCAAAATGATGATTTTGTGTGACATGTAAATAATCCTTTTCAGATTATTTATTAAAAAGAGTGAAAGTAAATAAAATGAAATCATTTTAAATATTTTTCATTTATTTAAAATGAGAGAAAAGTGAAATTAGTAATTAAATAATTAAAAATAATTATTTAATTTGGAAGATAAGACTAAATAATTAAATAAATTAATAAATTTATTTAATTGTGACAATTAGTGACATATCAAATAAATAAATGAAATTCATTTATTTAATAATCAGGAAGAATTAATGAAAAAAGGAAATTAAATAAATTAAGAAATTTATTTAATTAAGGGAAGACTTAGACAATTAATGACGTATTTAATAAATAAATAAAATTTATTTATTTAATAATCAAGAAGAATAAAAGGACATGAATTAATTAAATAATTATGAATTATTTAATCAATAGTCGAATGTGGACCAAGGACATAATTAAATGTATTAATTATGCTAGGACGAAAGTGGTAAAAATGAAGCTTGGAGGCCTAGGTCATTTTTAGGTGTCTACAATAACAGGCAGTCATCTATAAAATAATACTAATAATGCATCAGCCTCCCACAAGTTACGCAAGTTTCATACTACCTTGAAATGTTGTTTCATTTATTTTACATATATGTATTTATATATTCCTATTTGTTTTCAATCCTCTTTTGTTTTGTTTAACATCAAACAAAGTGATGTTTTTTTCTTTTATTCTGGCAGATGGGTCATTTATGCCAGCTTCCCCCAAAACTCGCAGGGGTAAAGAGGGGGAATCATGCATACGCTAGTCGATGTGAGGCCATAGGGTAATTTTGAGGAACCATGTACATAGAAACAAACTGAAATTTGTTCTAATGTAGTCTACTCCTGTTTCCATAGCACAAAAATAGTCACTTGAGGGGAACATAGTAACAAATGAGTAAGAACCAGGTTTAAGTGAATACATCCTATATTTGCAATTTATCTTACTCCATTTACAAATTTGAAATGGTGTATTCCCATGTTCTAAACTTATTTTGTTTACTTCCAGTGTTGACATACATAAAGTGAAATAATAACAGATGCAGATTTACACCCATTTTATTCTGGGCTTTATTAATAACCAGGAAACCCAAATACCATACTTGCATATATTTAATTTGAAAGAATGAGCAGATTCAAAATATTGCACAATTTTGTAATGCAAAGTTAAGTAAAATACCCCTTAGAGCTACATATTTATAGTAATCAACAGAATTTAAAACAACACTTACTCTGCACAAAAGAAATTACTAAAAAGGTAAGGAAACAATATTTTCTTGACCTATATGTATCGTTCTAATTCTTCACATAGTTTCCATAGTATGCACATCTACATAGACTTCAAAATAATTTTCTTCCATATTCCAAACACATTTAATATCAGTAACAACAGATAGAGTCTATTTTTCTTAAATAAAATCTGCATCTACTCATTTATTTATAGGTACATAAGAGTCTTCCTTCTCCTAATAGAACAACAAGGTGCAAATCTCTTTTTTTAAACAGAATAACAGAGTAAGATATTTATTTTAAAACAAAATAACAGAGTAAAATATTCCTTATTTCTTTTTTTTTCTGCAACATTGACTCTTGTAACTCTTCTATCTATACTATACAGAGTAGCAATTCTATTCCTTAAAGATACATTTCATACAATAGTTACATATTAGAAATCAGATTTTTCACAAGCTCATTACAACAACCTTTCATGGCTATAACATTTAATAATAAAAACATGACACATTCCTTTTGACATATTAGAACCAACACTATCCACAAGGAACACGATTATTCCATGAACTCTTTTGCTCCCTTCAATCTGCAACTTTCATACTTAGCTCCAACCTAAAAAATACACACAAAACTTTTCTCTAGAGGCCAATGGGGTGCTCACCTCCCAACCTTTGGTTGGAAAACCAACCACCCTCGAGCTAGGAGGAAACTTAGGAACTGGGTACAAACATTTCCAAGACCAAACAATCATTCAAACACACATTTATGCACACAAGGGATTCACACCCACCCAAGGGAATATTTCACATAACAATGAGTTCGTTATTATCTCAAAACGGGGAATGGAAGTGGACTACACACTCCATTTTGGGGGACCCAAAAGTAATATCATGAATAGGAATCGCCAAATTTTCAATCCTTCATTTCAAACCCTTCCTCCACATCTCCTTATCTAGCCAACCATCCTCCACATACATAACACATAGGGGTACTCATACCCATCTTTGAAACCTCTCCTTTTAAGGAGGAATAACATGTCCCCATGGAGGTTCCTACTCCCACCATCCCCAAACTTGGGATGCTCTTCCCAAATTTGGGTGAGCTTATTCCACTACAACCCTTTTTCCCCAACAATATACACAAAACAACAAAATTTAAAGGAAGCATTTCAAAACACTCAAATAGATGTACTTAGCTTACAAATTCAAAACACAAGATACAAATGGGTATGGTGATCCTACCTCAAATCTTGAAGCTTTGGAAAGAAGTGGTGAGGGTGAGAACAACTCCTTCTCTAAGCTTGATTTCCAATCCCTCAAGCCAAATCTAAGAGCTCCCAAAAAAAATCACAACTCCAAAAGCAAAGAATCCAAAAGAGAACCCCCAAAACGCTTGTTCTTAGTTTTTCTTATGGAATTTCAAGTTTGAATTCCCTTGAATGGGGAAGTGACACTTGTCACTCACCCATTCACCCTCCCAAGCACATTCACCCATGTGTTCTCTCACATGTGTGAGAACTTGGGGGACTTCCAAGACAACATAGAGAAGTGGGAGTGGAAAGGGACTAGTCCCCATCCCACTTCTCAAAACCTTATTTTAGCCAAACCTCTTTACGGCCTCAAAAAGGGTGCCCAATCATGAAACAAACTAAAAATTTTAGGCTGAAAAGGTACTTAACCCATAGATACTTGACCTAGGGACCTTAAATCAATAAAAACACTTTAAAAACTCAACTTTCCAACCCTCAAAAAGTTCCCTAAAGATCAAATCCGAGTTTGTCCACTTGGGTGGACAACTCACCACTTAAATGGATTGACATGGGAATTAAAACCATTTTACAAACATGCACGAATAACATCACAAAGAAAATACATTACAAAATGGAGCTATAGTCCCTCCATATGGACTATAGCTTGGCTTCACTGGTAAATTTACTCAGGGTTCCCAAAGGTTACCTCCAATTTCCATTGGCCATTGAAAGTGTACCTGCACACTCGATGCACATGTTAATCCATCCAATAAATCATATATCAAAACATTTGAATCACCATTTCATATACACAAGCTTCCATCCAAACAAATAATATATCAAAACAATTGAATCATCATTTCATATAATTAAGTTTCATAATTTTACATAGCATATATATCTCATATCATAATTGCAACAAACACTAATCACATATCATATCCAATTCTTTTTACCTTAATTTTCACATATTTCATTTGTTCATCATTTCAAAATTCAAATTGAACAACCATAGTAACTAGCATAAATTTAGGTCAACCGTCATAGCCATCTAATTAAGCATGCCATCTAATTAAGCATGTAGTGTAGTGCCCCTTCATTGTGGCCTTGTCAAATATTTGAGTAAGTGGTTATTGGTGGTTTCATTGTGTCATGTGTTGTTGGATTATGTGATAACACTGATATTTTGATTAACTTGATTTAATTGGTTTAATTAGGTCAAAGTTGATTTACATGGTAATTTTAACTAATATTTAAATATAATATGTTTTGGAAAGGTGTTATAGGGTGATATTGATTATTGTTTATTAAATTAAAATTGTGAGATTAAATGCTAAATGATTAAGAAATAAATAAAGATAAGTACTACTATCATTTGATTTTAATTGATAATATGGGAAAGTAATTTAATTTAAATTAAATTAGTTTGGATTGTCATAGGATACTATAAATGGTATTGACATTAACTTAATTTTATAAAGTAGTGGTATATGAGATTATTATATAATGAGATTAAGGAGATTAATAGAATACTATAAGGATAATATTATTGTCACCACACTATTCAAGCATGAAAATAAATAAATAAATACAGATATGATTATACTACATGTTTAGGATAATTTGGATATAAGTCCAAATTTACTATTGTAAAAGTATTGTTTCTTATTAAACTAGGAAGCTACTCATGCTAATTCGAAATAATGGTTGTTGTAAGAGGATTAAATATTATCGGTATATAATACTAAGTTCATGTTAATTGTTATCTGCTTGATTTCATGATCATGAAAATAACAATTGTGCAAGTTGTTTTATCATAAAATTAGTATAACAAATATGATTAGGTAAATAGAAGCCTTCTTCACTACCAATCTGTGTTTTTTCTATTTTAACTCTTATATAGATGATACTCATCAAAATGTGCTTTAGGAGCAGGCTTGTGGAAATATAGTATTATATTAATATTAATGGTAGATGTCAATTATAGTAATAAAATTTTTGTTTATATTTGGGGATTCCCTAGATCTATCCATTCTATAGTGTCGGCGCTAAAATTATTGCTAAGAAATTGGGGACGTTGGTCAGACAAAGTTCCAAGAGTGGAAATGGTAGCAAAATAAATGCCATACCAACTGATACGTTTGAAGGAATGTCAACTGAGACGTGGATGTCTGCTCATGCTTTAGGTGGTGACTAGATCATATCGATTGTCCACGTTGAACACTGGGAGTTGGGCAGAGGAGACGTGTTTTCTTAAAAACAGCAGGGGGTACCTTATGCGGAGGGACCTTCTGCTCACTTCTCCCAAAGGGCACTCTCTCCAACATGGGTTGGCCGCTTCCTTCTTGGCGCAGGCGTCAACTGCTGGTAAGAATATGGAATGTGGTTTTACACCTGTAAATGATATTTGCTTGAAAGTTTCTAACGCTTTTCTTTTAACAAACCCATTTTGTATGTATCATTCAACCTGATGATGTCCATGAGATGTAATTTTGTTTTCATTTTTTGTCAAACAGATCACGTACCATGTTTATGCTTCCACTTTTTGCATCCATGTTGATCAGGGCAGTTGCAAGTAGAAACTATAATATCTGACAAAGTTCCTCTATCCTTTAGGCTTCGATGGATGTCCATACTACTCTAAAGTTCCCATTGTGGCATGGGCAGGGATTGTGTTAGCAAATGTTGTGGAGTTTTGGCTTTAAACCAGAAAAATGCATATTGCCTTAGAAATTTTCTAAAGCCTTCTCAGCGAATCCAGTAGTGCTTACCCTATAGTTGGCATTCCATGAGATCACTTTTCTTAGAGGCATTTGGTGAACAGTTCACGTGCCTTGCTGCGGCAGTGTCCAGCCTATGGAGGGTGTATAAATTTATATAATCTCCCTAATACCATTCAGAATCTGTCACAGCAGCAACACTTGAGAATAGAATGTTGTAGAGATTCAGATAACCTTCCTGATTCCTTTGTCAACCTATCACAGCTGCAACACTTGAACATCGAAGGGAGTAGATGTTTAGATAAGCTCCCAGTTCCATTCGCAACCTATTGCAACAGCAATGCTTGAACTTGGTAGGGCATATAGATTAAAATAACCTCCCAAACTCTTTGGAAAACTTTTCCCATCTACAACACTGGAAATAGAATGTTGTAGAGGTTTTAAATGATCTCTCTGATTCTTTTCGTAACCTATCCCAGCCCAAGAATGGTAACACAAAATCCTGTGGCTTCTGGCTTTTCTTGACTGATGCCATGTAGTATCATTCTACAGTGTCATAATCACTTATACTATGATAAGGTCGTGCAAGTTATAATATGGATGAGATTTCATGAGAAGGCGGTCAGCTGAGACTAGAACTATCTCAGTCAAGTGTTCCATGAGCTGCCTTTCTTAAAATTTCCAAAAGCCTTCTCTGTCTACCCTTACTAGCATATATATGGCCTATAGCTTTTAAGCTTTCACAGTTCTCAGGGTGGACCTCCTGAACTTTTTCAAATTTGAGGGAGAGCTCTTAAGATCTCCTAGCTTCATTGGAACCTGTCTTAGCCGCAACACTTGAACATCATAGGAAGTTTAAAGTCTTAAAAAACTTGTTGCTTTTCACTTGCTAATTGCATTCGCTTGGAAGTTTCTTAAGCCTTTTCAAGAAATCCATCTTTTTCCTCCTTGAGATGCTCGATTTTCCTCCATTTACCTCGGCCTTGGGTTCTTGTCTCACGGCCTCTTCTTCATCATCGTTGTTAAATGAGTATGCAACATCTGAGTATACTTTGGAGCTAACCCCAGTTGAATTTTCAGGCCCTTTATCCTTAACAAACACAATGTCAGTACGGAGCAATGAATAATTTTGTGTTTTGGGTTACCAGTCTACAACTGCAAATTCTAAAACCCAAGTGATATCATTCGCAATCTGTAATAGCCGCAAGACTGGAATAAAGAAGGTTGTAGAGATTTAAACAATCTTCCTGATTTCGTTGGCAACCTCTCACATATGCAGTGTTTGAAAATAGAATATTGTAGAGGTCTAAATAACCTCCCTGATACCATTGTCAGCATGTCTCAACCGCAGTGCTTAAGCTTATAGGAAGTTTAAAAGTTTAAATAACCTCTCTAGTTTTGGCATCACCTTCCAATTGCTTCTTTTTGTTCTAGTCCATAAATGATCTATGGAAGTCACAAATTCAATTATGAATTTTTCTGATTGCTGGTTACTCTTGTGATAATGTGTTCTTTTGTTGCATCCAAATTGGGTTTTCTCTTGGCGTTTAGGGCACAAGAATTAGGATTCAATTAAATTGCCAAATTTTCACCTTTGGGATACATGGTTGCTAATAAATTTAGCTTGTTTTTGCCATGTACTTATTTATATTAAACTCCCTCTTATGCAAATCATAGCATTATTCTTGGGTCAAAATGTATCTGTGCGAAAGGTGGAGACTAAGTGTGAGAAAGAAACTTAGGAAATTTTCCTTATATAAGTATTCCTACGTATGATTCCTTATAAAGACTTTCAATAGGAAGGATATTAAAAGATAAAAATAATATCCCCAAATAAAGGTCAAGCTAAATTAAAATAAAATATGTATAAGGGTAAAGATTAAGTATTTACCATTCTGTTTAGAACAACAATAAATATTCTCTTGTTTATTTTAGGTTTAAGTTTCTTCAAAATAAAATAATAGATAAATGTTCATATAGATTTCTTTAAAGTGAAGTAATAAATATATATACTCTTTTAATTACATAAGAAATAATTTGTTTAGCTTTAAAAGATAATCATTATTATTATTTGAAGATAAATATTTTTAAAGTATGGGACTTACATAGGAGGATGAAAATAAAGGAATTAACGATGAAAATTGAGATTTTTGACCATACACATTATTCCATCCATTGTGTCAATTAGGAATAGTTCCGCATTGAAATAGCATGTCTTTAGGAGCATCTTTTTAGCTTTAAAATCTGATTGTCTAGACCCAATTCCAAAACTTCCATTTTGGCACAATTAGCGAGGATTCTAGCGAAGGATGTGAAATTTGGCTTTCACCTACCGAAGTGCATTTACTGATGAATACATTTCTTAACATATGTATATATGTTGTTTAGGGAATATGATATATACTTATATGTGTATATGTGTATCGTAGAGTGTATTGGATAAGTAGAGTTGGAATATAGATTTTGGTAAAACTAAATGGGTATTTGAATTATATTTATTTAGTTAAAAGTCAACAAAAGCAAATATTAGATTTTAATTAAATTCATTTATATGAGGTAAACCATTATTTTGCATTTTATTTAAATTTATTGTATAACAAATATATATATGATTCATTTTAATGTTAATTATTTTGAAGTAAATAAAGGTATAAGTTAGGAATATTAAATTAAGAGAAATCTGAAGGTTTACTACTATAGGGTTTTCATAGTGCTTATTTAATTAAAATATTTTATAGGGGAATTACATTTAATTATAGTTAATTATTTTCTACATTATCTTTAGTAGGATTAGATTGTGTCTACGTCTAAGTGAATGGACATTTATAGTTTATCTTGAACATGTAGATGGTTATTTATTTATCCTGAATACTCTTTGGATTTGATTCCTTATGCATACTGGTGAATCTATGTTGATCATATTTTCCTCTTGTTTTATTTTTCTTTTGAGGTAGTTTTATGTCTAGACATGATTTGGATATGATGGGAACTCGAATGTTAAGCTACTTTTTGATGGATAGTCACGGGTGGTATGTTGTTAGGCTTCCAGAGGTGATGGGAAACCCGTTTTGTGTTGAACCTGCCCATGTATAAACCTTTGTGTTTCCTTTGATCGTATTTCTATTTTAAGTTTTCATGGGTGTACTTTGTTCTATGATTTGGTTGCCTTAGTTATGACTATGAGCGAGATGGGTCATGCCTCGCTCACACATTCGTTTGTGATTTTTATGCTTGATACATCCCTTTCTTTTCCTTTGTTTGCCTCTGGAAGCAGTTACCTTGTAAGTGGTCATTGAGATTGTCATATGTCATGTTGAGGTTGACCTTTTTAGTTGGTCTTGTGATCATTTTTCTTGTCTGTCTTGGTCGTGGGTCCTTTCTTGTCATCTCCTAGCACGGGGGGTGGGCCTTCAGGTCCACGTGGTTGGGTGGAACGTGCTATGCACCCCATTGGGTCCCCTATCTGAGTTCGTGTTGATGTTGTTGATCCAGGACTCTACCTCAGATCTTATTGTACCATGTTCAATTATGTAACATCTTTTTATTTGATGTATCTTTTCCCCTACATGACAAGATGCATATGGACTCCTAAAATAATGTAATGTACTCCTAAAGTAATGTAATGTACTCTTTAAGTAATGTAATGTACTCCTGAAGTGACGTAATGTACTCATAAAATAGGAGTAATGCATTATTTTACCTTTGTAAACCTTATGTGGTAGTCGTTATCTGATATGTTGTATCTGTACTATTGTATTTTGGAACTATGAATTGAATTGTTATAAAATGATGTATTGTTTTCTTTGCATTTGATCATTAATGATTGTATGTTACCATTAGGTAACCTTGGTTGTTTATTCGCTTTTATTTGATAAAAGTTATGATTCGTAATGACTATTTCGTGTACCCCAAAGGACATGAATGACTTTGTAATTGCATAATTTCTTTTCATGTAACACAATGTTTCGCTTTCAAAAAAAAAAAATGTGTAGTGTTTTGTTGTCCTTTCGGGGTTCACACGATGGGGCATTACATGCAGTATCATAATCAAATCATCATAAGAACTCAAATGTCTAAATACCATAGTCAAATCATCATAAGAACTCAAATGTCTAAGTATCATGTCATCAAGAGTATCTCTGAGCATAATCAATAACCACAACTCAAAATAGTCTAAATACTAGGTGTATCATAGGGGTAGGCCTCACATTTGTATGATAAAAATATAAACATCTCCCTCTAACCCCATTCTTCTCTTTATGCACTTATATATGTCACTTGTGTAGTATGGACAAGCTTAGGTTCTTTTTTCTCTTTCTCTTGTTTCCTTCTCCAAACTTTCATAGTGCCTATTTTCTTGCGATGACTAAAAGGTTTCACCAAATTACTTTTACACAATAGTGCTTTATATCCAAACTTATGGCATCTATAGAATATGACCTTGCATATTTTATTTGACCATTCATAAGAGCTCTTATTACTTCCAACTTTCTTTTCATGCATCCAACACTCTATTGCTCTATGAACAAATTCATAACAGAAATAACAATAACCATAAAATAGTTTTCAAACCTAGAAATTTGATGTTGTTCTAAATGACAAGATATTCTAGACTTGTGCTTGTTGACTTGTGCAATAGTATTTTCTTTTGTCTTCTTCTTGTCTTCAGTTGTAGAAGAAGCAACATAATAGTTTAGGTCTATTTTCTTCCTTGGTCTTTCTTTGACATTAGAACTCTATCCATGCCTAGGATTATGAACTATTTTTTATCCTTCTTCATTGCTATTTTGATTTGCAAGCCTTTTGGGAGTAGTGCTAGATTCTCCTTGCTTATATATTGCCTCTTTTGATGAGTTTGAATCCATTGGTTCTTTTCCAACATTCTTCTTGAGTAGCAACATCTTTGTAACTATTTTCTATTTCATATCCTAACCCAAACTTGTTTGATAGTGACCTTTGACTTATAATCATTATCTCAAACAACTCAGTGCTATACTCCTTTTGAAGACTCCTCTTCAACTCCCGATTTACCTTCTCTAGTTGTTTTCTTAGAGACAACATTTCATCCTCTAGCATTTGATAATAGTCAATTTTTGTTTCAAAGTTTGTGCTAGTGAATTCTTCAACTCTTCTAGATTCTACCAGCTACAACTTTAGATCCTTAATAAGCTGATTAGATTCTTCACACTTCACTTTTAGTTTTTCTACTTCTTTAAAAGTTGAAAGTTCTTTGACCTTGCACTCCTTTTTCTTCTTGAAAATTCAACTCTAAAATTTGATTCTTCTTCTTGAGTTTCTTAATCTCATCTATAGCATAAATAAGTTTACCTTCAAGATCAATTTCACATTCATCTTCATCATCATCTTGTTCATATTCACTCCCAAAGTAGTATCCTTTGTTGTCAACATTCTCAACTATAAAATAATATTTTAACATTATATCTTCTTAAATTTGTAAGTCATGGGTATGTGTAGGATCATTATGGAAAAAACAAGCCCTTAAGTGGCAAAAACTTCAAAAAAATCAGAGTTAGGCAACTTGACATAAAAATTTGAATAAGTTATCTATATTATTTCAAAAATATGTAAGAATAGAATCAGTAGAAAATTGAATGTAGTTTCTAAACTACTATGTTTGTTTAAAAAAAAAAAAATCTATTTGGTGAAAATTTGATATTTCAATGCAGTGGTACCTAAATTTTAGGGAAAAAAAAGTAGGCATATGTCTGACCACCCTAACCACAATAAAATGATAATATTTTTTTACAATATTTTAGATATAAGTAGAGGACTCATGCCCTGATGTGATGCATATTTTTTGTAATTTTTTTCCAAGTAAATAATTAATTATGATTTTGTTATTACAACTTTTAAAAAATATAAAAGGTCGTATGTCTAACCACCTAACTTGGTCAAAACTTCATGAAATTCAATTTTTCTTTTTTTAATCCTATAGTATCTGAAGCATAGAGTGTGACACATGTTTTGGATTCAAAAAATGTGATATTGTTTGAAAGCTATAGATGTTGTTCAATCAACCTATCAATTAGGACTTTAGTCGTAATATGAATAGAAAATTAAAAATAATTTCTTATTAAATTCAAATTAAAGCATAATTTATATCAGTGGAAATTTGAAAATCTCCTTTAAAAACCCTTTTCGTTTCATCAATTTTGGGTTAAAAATAGTCCTCAGGCACATACCCATCATATTGCCAATTTTCGACCCATCATGATCCTGCACATACCCTCATTTCTTACAACTACTTCTTCCTCGTCTTTTGTATTTGGTTTAGATGGTGCTTGTTGTTTAGAATTTTGCTAGGTATTTCTTTTTCCCTTGTTTCTTTTACTTTTTTCTATTGTATGTACTCCACTACTATGATCACACAATTTGATTGAACTTGTGCAAGGAACCCAATGATCTAATACCACTTGTTTGAGTATAGGACCACTGAGAGGGGGGTGAATCAGTGGTCTAATGAGAAACCAAATTAAAAAAATTAAATCATTTTTATTTTGTAAAGAAAGCCACTAAAACCACTTCAAACATGATATGAAATACTTGAACAAAGATGAAAAATTAAAAAAATATGGAAAACTACCAAAAGAAGTCAAAACATGGGTTTTATGAGTGGAAAACCATAAAGGGGTGAAAAATCACTCTAAAAATATGTTTCATTAATCCTCACTTGATAAAACCTTACTGATTACAAATTTCATGCCTCAATGGCTACTCAACTTGCCTCACTAGCAATACAACTAGCCTCACTAGCTACTTAACTTGCCTCACTAGCCACTCATCCTACGTCACTATCAAAGTACTATGCATAACTAGAAAACATAATGCCTCACTAGAAATACAACATCACTTCAGAAGAAATTAAGCACAAACTAGAGGGTCACTCTATTTCCATACATATCACTATTCTTTCTCTGCATCATTTCAACAAACATCATCTCCCTTATACAAAATTTAAAGATATAACTCTTCTTGAACAAGAATCTCCTTATTTCATCAAACACAAACTCTACTACACATATGGTCTATCACTCCATTCACTTGTGATCTCATTTATATCATACTTATATGTGAGGAGAAAAAAACAAAACACATTTCATGCATTTTGTCCTTTACACATTCAGAGAATTATCATACAAATCCACCATACTATCCTTTATAAACTTAGATAATTTCCATAAAAATCCACCATACTCTCCTTACCTCTAGTTAAACTACGATCACCAATGATTTCACTCACAATATAATAGTTTGTGCAGTGAAAACACACTATTGAAAAAATTCATACATAGTTCATAAACTATTGTTCAAATTTTCTTCTTTGTATTTAATCTTGAAAAAAAAATGATGTCAATGCATTCAAAAATCTCTCATAGAGCCAAAATCCTAATGGTAACATAATCTTGAATACCCTCTTAGAGATCACATAACTCTTTCATGTTTTGCTATATAAATCTTCCTCTCTCTCTGTGCATTCATGAAAATGAATCATTTCATAGTCTTCAACACATTCTACTAGAGCTCACACCACCATTGAAATACAAAAAGTTTTCAGTCTTAAACATATACCTTCAGTTTGTGGTGTAGGAGCACCTATTTGATTTATTGCCTCCATGAGGCCATTTGTAAATAGTTGCTCTATTTTGTGTATTAGGTATTATAATAAGGTTTATCAAACCATTTTATAGGTATTTGAGTCTTAGGAAGTCATATTTTAATTCATTTATCAAATAATGTTTAAAGTTGTTCCATATTGTAAAAATTGTAAAAGTTGCTCAAGAAAGTTGTCAAGCAACTTGTCAAAAAGTGTCATTAAGGTGTTTTATCAACAAAATAATCAAAAGGTAGTTTAAAATGGTTTTTTTTGGTTGGAAATGTATAAATAAACCCTCAAAAACTCGAAATAGGGGTTTTGGAGGCATTATTTTTTAAGTTTGATGAATGGCAACCTCAAATTTTGTGTGCATTTTTTGATTTTTACATTGTTTTCAGTTTGAAGTTGTGCATTGTACGGCTAGGTATGGAATCAAATAATGGATTATCATATATGGATGGTAATAAATCTATTTCTAGTTTCCAATTATTTTTGTCTCATTTAATTTTATTTAGTTTTGTGGGAGATATGACTATTTTGGTGAAACTACCCTATTCTAACAATATTGTGCAGAATTTTCAGTCTAAAAAATGTGACGGTACAAATTGTAAAGTCTATATTCTAGATCTGAAACCAATTGTATTTTATTTTTTTGTGACTATACTTTCATTTTATTCAAGTCTCATCAAATTTCATTAATATTTGCATAAGTTATGATCATTTTAGTGACGGTGGGTCTAAACCCTACCTAGGGTTTGTAGTTTTGCGAAAAATGCAATAACTTTCTTTTCCACCTCTGGATCTTCATAAAAATTGGAGGAAAAGTATATAATTGTGTTTTCTTCAATCTCATTGGATTTATTGGCTTCATTTTATTTTTTTTGGAATTTATTAATGACTATTCGTTGCATTAAATTGTGGGATTCCATGACAATGTTTCCAATGTGATCTAGAATGCTTAATAGCATGTGTTATGGAAAGATTGTTTTAAGATTTTGTTGAAGGTTTTCTGAGACATGTTTTGAATACTCCTAGCTCTACATCAAATTTGTATCAGATCCCAATAAGGTCTGGGTAGAGGAAGATTTTTTTTTTGTGGTTGTGGTTGTGTGTTGTGTTGTGCAGGTTGAGGAAATAATTTGATTGCCTAGGTGACGCAAAGTGAACAGGAAGAAAGGAGATACTTGCTTGTGGATATAGATTTTTTGAGAATATTTTTGTAGGCAGAGGAGGAAAGGGAGAGACAAGAGATGATTGTCAAAGAGATAGCTGAGTTAAAGCAAGAGATAAGAAGAAGGGAGCATATTTCAATGATTTTTATGCAAAGTCCATGATGAATATGGAAAAGTGGATCAAACAAGCAACAAGTTGGCACTTGACCATGAAAAAGAAAGTTTAATTGTCCATACAAAAGATTATTCAAAGAAGGAAAAAAAAAAGCAAGGACAATAGCACATGAGGTAGAGGTAAAATTTGTTGAGCAAAGTGATATTCCAATTGTGTTTTAAGATGAAAAAACTTCTTTGTTTGTTGATGAACATATTGATATTGAGATGAATGATATGTTTGTTGGTAATCAAGTAGTTGAAGAATAAGTAGAGAAGATTGTTGAGGTTGTTGATAAGGTTGGTACTATTCCTCAAGATGTTGTTGATAATAAGGTTGATAATGACATTGTTGCATATTTGTTTGCTAATCAGATATATGCATATTTCCAAGGATATGATACAGGTTATAATATATGGTACTCTAATGATGAGAATGAAGATATAGATGATGCTATTGATGTTTATACACAAGAAATGGAGTTTTGGATCCTAGAAGTTGAAAAGATGATGGAGAAGAGATGGTATAAGAAGAAGAGGAATAAAGGGCCAAAGAAGGTTTAAAATACAAAGGACAAAGTGAAAAGGAATTGGAAGATCAAGAAGAAGAGAATTCAAAGGGGCTTGAATTCTTTTTCCCCCAGGAGTTTGGTGTAGGAGCACCTGTTTGATTTATTGCCTCCATGATGCCATTTGTAAATAGTTGCTCTATTTTGTGTATTGGGTCTTATAATAAGGTTTATCAGACCATTTTAGAGATTTTTGAGTCTTAGGAAGTCATAGTTTAGGTCATTTGTCAAATAATGTTTAAAGTTGTTCCATATTGTAAAAATTGTAAAAGTTGCTCAAGAAAGTTGTCAAGCAACTTGTCAAAAAGAGTCATTAAGGTGTTTTATCAAAAAACTAATCAAAAGGTAGTTGAAAATGGTTGGTTTTGGTTGGAAATGTATAAATACACTTTCAAAAACTCAAAATGGGGGTTTTGGAGACATTATTTTTGAAGTTTGATGAATGACAACCTCAAATTTTGTGTGCATTGCATGGTCTAGTATGGACTCAAATAATGGAGTATCATATATGGATGGAAATACCTCTATTTATATTTTCCAATTATTTTTGTCTCATTGAATTGTATTGATTTTTGTGGGAGATATGACTATTTTGGTGAGATTGTCTCATTTTAACAATATGTATAGAATTTTCAGTCTAAAAAATGTGATGGTATAGATTGTAAAGTCTATATCTAGGAGCTGAAACCAATTGTATTTTTTTTACATGTGAATATAATTTCATTTGTTTCAAATCTCATAAAATTTCATTAATATTTCAATAAGTTATGACCATTTTAGTGAGGGTAGGTCTGATCCCTACGTAGGGTTTGTAGTTTTGGGAAAAATGTAATAACTTTCTTTTCCACCATTAGATCTTCATAAAAAGTGGAGGAAAAGTATATAATTATGTTTTATTAAATATCACAAGAGAAATTGGCTTCATTATTTGTTTTTTGGAAGTTATTAATGACTATTCATTGCATTAAATTATGGTTTGCGTTGACAATGTTTCCAATATGATCTAGAATGCTTAATAGCATGTGTTATGCGAAGATTGTTTTAAGATCTTGTTGAATGTTTTGTCAGACATGTTTTGAATCCTCATAGCTCTACATTAGTTTGGAACCATAGAGATCACCATTGATCTATTCTTATTCAAGAAAATACATAATGAAATGAATTCAGGCCTCCCATCAAATTGAGGCAACTAGAGATATCTATTGTTAGTTTCAAAGATCTTCAAAACTAGACCATTGATCTTTGAAAATCAACATGTTGTGAACTAAATAACAACCATTTTTTTAATTTTCAGTGATGAAACAAAAAGTATTAACTTGTTAAGCCAGTAATAAATGTAATTATACCCTTAAAATTTCAATTAAGTGATCTTTAACTTATCATAGTAAGTCAACTACAAGATATAACAAAAAGTAATTTTGTATTGATAGTCACCATGAAAACTAAACCCTGCGTCCTTAGGGTTTTGAATATGCTTAGAAATTGGGATTAAAGGATATGAAAATTGCTTCAAACAAACCCTAATCTTAGCTTTTTATCATCTTCTTATCCTCTCTATGCTTCTGACATTTGATACCTTGAAGATCAATGACAAAGAATAAAGACTTTGCATGCCATGTTGCATCAACAGTACCTTTGAATAACTTGGACACCAATATTGCTTTTATATTCTTCCATATATGAAAAGCAACATGAAACTTCAATGCACGAACACTTTTGAATGAATGAAAACTAATGAGGAGATGATCAACCCCATGAACACCATTACTAAAGTAACACTCCAATCACCATGAAACAACTCTATGAAATAGATCTGTGACAAGACACTTTGTGATAGCTACCATCATACCACCATGCATGTTGAAAGATCAAGACATTCTATGACAAAGTGATCAACAATTACTTTTTCCTAAAGAAAAACACTGAATGATCTTTATCCTGAGGAAACATTGTGAAACATAAACCATAAGATGATCAATGATGTAAACCATGAACAAAATCCAACTTTTGATATCATCACTTTGGCATGAAGATGACATGAATACATTGAGACCACTGGAAAACAATAGCACACTAAATCAAGTATCGTTAACATCAATTGGAAACACTATTGAACCGTAGATTTTTGGCACTAACGCACTTCTCTAGTTCTTCTAGGGTTTTTCACCTAAAAGGAGAGAGGTAGGGCAAAAAATTCCAAGGGGTTAATTCAAATTATGTTATGTATGATGTTATCTAAGCTAAATGAAGTGCATTAAATGCAAGTGATCTATATGAATTATTATGAATGTAAAACTAAGATTTAAACTATGCTAGAAAACACACTATGATATGCAAACTATGAACTAAAAGATGAATTAATGCACAATAAAAAGAAATGGGATGAAATCAAGTGCACCTGGGTAAGATTTGAGGAATCTAGAATGTCCTAAATTTTGGCTAAATTTACTAAAAAATCAACAATGGGACTCATTTTCCTAGGGCGGCAAATTAGTCTTGCTACTGGTGAAAAACTTTCAGGAGCTAGTTTCTAACTGTTGGGATCCAAAATCTGAAAAAACCTAGATTTTCAGTCTTAATGTGGGACTCATTCACCACTAGTGGAAAATCAGTCATCTCCCAAAATTTTGAGAAACCAGGAGACAACTTTGCAACACCAGATCTAGAAATGTCTGCTTGTTAGGTTGTTGAAATCAATTCTATAGGAAAAAAATAGAAAACCTTCTCCAAACTTGAAATAGAGTCGATTTGACTTGAAGCACCTAGTTGACTTGTTGAGCACTCTTCAATCACCTAAATGCTTGTTAAATCTACATACAAAGGTCTACAAACACACATGCAAGAGGGGGAAAATGGTTGAGGGTTAGCAAATAGGGGTTTTCCTTAGTCAAACCCCACTTTGGTAATCAAACCCTTAATAAAATAATGAAATGCAAGAGAATGATAAATAAATAACATGCAAATGCTATCAACTTACCAAATCCTTGTTGATGAAAATATGAAATTGTACCAATGAATGCTCCACAATGCTTGATGAATGCTTGATTTGATGTTGTAAAGTACTTGAATGCTTGAGTGAATGAAAAGATTGCTTGGATGTGATTTGTGATTGTAGGAGACTGAATGCTTGAATGAATGGGGGTTGAAATGGATGTAAAAATAGTTATTTATACATTCTTGTGCCTTAGTAACCCATTAATACCTCATCACAGGCCAACATCAAGTGATTTTGAATAAAAACTTGAAAGGAATTTAAAATATTTTGAATTTGAAGCCAAGGGGGACTCATTCGCCACCCATGGTGAATGGGTCCCACCTAGGACCTGAAAATGGGTGTTAGGAATTATCTTGCATTTAATGTTATTTGTCAGGTTTACATTAAAAAATACACTTAATTAAAGCTTATAACGGCATAAAAGGAGTCAAATAAAGCGTAAGAAAGGTGTAAATAATGAATTTATGCCTAGAAAAGTGTGAAATCTTGTTACAAGACTTTACAACACTTCAAAATAGGACTTTTTTAGTGATGAAAAGGTGATTTTTAGGTGAATTCTAATGAATAGAGTCTAAAAGAGTGTAGAAATATTTTACAACACTTCGCAACACCTTCACAAGACATCATTATTTGAATTTTAGTACATAAATATGCATGTTCAAGCCACATTACAATATAAAATCATATCAAATTGGACCAAACATCATGAAACAAGACCTAAAAGGCCATGAAAATGACAAGGGTCCATTTTTCTATGGCACAACTACCACTACCAACACTTTCAATGTATCCCTAGACTCTAGTCATCTCTTGGAAAATCCTAATCTTCCTTTCCATAAACACATTTTGTTGTGGGGTTCTAGGATTAGATAGATGTCTCCTAATACCATGATCTTAAAATAAAAATGAATTCATTTTAAGTAAATTTAGCTCCTTTATATGGCCTTAAGAATTTGATCTTAGCATCTATTTCATTTTCAAATTTTTCTTTGAAAATATTAAACTTTTCAAGGTTTTTTTATTTATCTCTTAAAAATGTAACCCAAGTAATTCTAGAATAATCATCAATAAGCAACATGGAATACCTTTCACCTTGTTGACTCCTTGTTCTTGTTGCTCCATAAAGGTCAATGTGAATCAACTCCAATGGCATTGTAGTAGAGCACTCCTTGATTTTGAAAGTTGTCTTTGTTTTCTTTCCCATTTGACATTCATTGCATGATGTGTTTGCAAGCTTAGTTATCTTAGTCATATCTCTCATTGCATGAGCTGAAAGAATCTTCACCGTGCTATCAAATTTTATGTGTCCCATTCTTTTATGCCATATCCAACACTCACTAGATTGAGCTAATAATTTTTTTTTTCCATTTGTCCTTGTACCTTCAGTAATTAGTCTTCTAGACCTTGCCTTCTTCATCTCACAACCATTGCAATGAAATATATGGTTATATCCTTTTTGGAACACATGAATGACATTGGGAGGATTATGCTTTATTCCTTTGACATAAAGGACATCCTTAGTCATATTCTTTCCATCAATTGTTATCTCACCCTTTCCATAGATTTGTGTTGACTCATCACCACCAAACTTAATAGCTCCACCATTACACTTATTAAGACTAATGAACTTCCCTTGTCACTAGTCATGGGGTTAGAGACACCACTATCAATCACCCAAGTATTTTCTTCTTCCTTTGAATGAGCATCATGTTAAAGCTAAAAAATCTACCTTGGCTTTCACATGCCTCCATTTTAATTTATCATTCCATGTGCATCATCAAGCCCATTGATGTTGATTTTCACTATATTTGACATTAAAAATAAATACTTTGATTATCACCTTGAAATAAACCCACTTATTAAGGTACTTCCTCGACAACACAAGGTGTGTCACCAAGAAAATTCCATATCAAAGAAAGCTACACCATAGTCTCCTTGACAATATCAATAAAAGGTTGATGAAAATGTTAATGATGCCCTCATGCTTTGAGGTGACATACTCGAATGTCTCTCTAAAACCCAAAGAGCAATATATTGAAGAGGCCTGGATGCTTCAGAGAGAAAATTTAACTTGTCTCTCCGACAAGACACAGTAAAATCGAAACTCTAAGAAAACAAGATTATTTTTCATTCAAGAGAAAAAAATCTCTTAGACATTGAGATATTAGTATAAAATAAATGGTAAATTACTGAGAAGAACATGGTTGGGTGAGTACAATGTTAATATCGAAGAGACATTAGTGTGTTGGAGTGAGAAATGAAGAAGTCTCTTCGAGACCGCAAGAATAAGTAAGAACAAGATGTCAAAGAGACACAGAGGCATCAAATAGACATTGATAAAATTCTCTTTGACTTTCTAACAATAGGAATACAACTAAAAGCATACAATGTCGATGACACTATGGGACATCGAAGGGAGATAACCAAGAATCTCTTTGATATTTTAAAGACACAAAAGAGGTTATTTGAAGAAATTTTGTTGAAAGGAGGAACACAGGTATGTTGAGGAGACATAAGCTTATCAGAAATAAATATTCTCTAGTCTCATCAACATTCAGATATCAAAATTTCAAAGAAGGATGAACTTAAAGTGGAGCCATTGACAAGACCTTGTGAGATCGGAGATAGAAACTCAAATGTCTCTTTGATATTTTGAAAAGGGATCAAAAACACATTGAAGATATAAAAGGACATCCTTAACAATATAATTAAGGTCTCTTTGAAATTAAGAAATAATGTCTCACCTAGTTGACATGACTAATGAGGTCATCGAAAAGACAACTGCCATTAATATTGGATTTGATTAGAAAGGTGGCGCGAGTGCCATTTATGAACTAGAGCTGCTTCAAGTGATCCAAATATCGATATACTTGACTCTTGAGAAATTAAAAACACTGCAAATCATGGTTGAAAATCAAGAAGGAAAAGTTATAAAATAGCAAGCATCTCAAGAATCACAAAATTCGTTTAAGTTCTCTTGTCTCAGCTTAACGTGTCCTATAATAATTTTCTTGAAGTATTGTGCAAGTAGGGTTCTGAGATGGATAATACCCCAAAGAAACCAAAATTAAAGAGGAAAAACATAGAGGCTAGGCCATTAAACCAAGAGTTAATAGATCAGTGTCCCTGGTTTGGACAAAAATCTAGGAGAACTCAATTAAATCCTTCATGCGGAACATTGGAAGATAAGCATAAAAGTCTTGGAGATGTGTAGACTCTGTGGAGAGGCTATGATCTATTTATATATCATTACAAAAATAAGTACATACATAGACCTATCTCAAATCCATGGAACATGAATTTTGAAAAGCTTGTGATGCCTAATGTGTTTGTTAACATGGAACTGGTTAAGGAACTAGCTAAAAACTACCACCCTAAAACAAGGACAATTTATTCCCATGATGGCTTATAATTTATTATCATAGCACAGGATTATATCTGCATGGTTTTTCAACTTGACACATCCATGAAACTAAAATTGAGGATAAGAGATTCATTGGAAGAATATCAAACTATGGATACAAGTTATATGATTTGTAATTAGAGTTTACAAAATTAACTTGTAAATTAAATCTAATTATAGTAATTTCCCGATCTAATACAAAATTGCATGATTATGCTTTTTAACTATTGAAATTACAAAATAAATAATTAGAACTTCAAATACTGAATTTAAACTAGAGAGAAAATTGAGACAAAAGAGAGAAGAATGAGACAAAGAAATAGAAGGATCACAAAGCGCAGATTGATAACGGAGTTTGTCCAATGTGGGCTACATCTTCAGGTCCACTTCTCAATGTTGGGACTGCTTTATTGATATCATAAAGAAAAATTATGCTTTGTTACAATACCCAAGCTCCAAGAACGTGCAATAATCTCTCTACAATCTCTCACTCTTTTACAATTTTTGGTGTATGCAAACACCTTGTAATTTTTGTCCAAAATTCTCACACTAGAATTATTTCTCCAAGTAGACTTGCTTCAATAATTTCTCTTCAAGAAAATTCTACCCCCTTTACAAGAAAATAAGACCCCTTTTATACAAATTTATTTGCTAATATGGCTTTAACCATATTATTTTGCAAATATTGCATATCTCCCATATATAAGTAAAAATTCCAACCATTTCCCCCTTTTACAATAAAAATTATCAATATCCCATTTAAAAATCTTCAAAAATAAATTCCCCTTTGGATTTTATAATTCTAAGCCATATAATAAAAAAATGAACCCCTTTAATTATGAGTCGTTATAATTTTGGATAATAAAATCCCTTTTAAAAGAATGCTTATAATTCAATTTTTTAATCCTTTCGGGATTTATTCCTTTAATAATATTTATGAATTATTTTAGTTCTTATTTAAGCCCCTTATAATTTGTGCTTAAAGGGGTTAATTGTTGAAATATGATTTTACAGATTTTCTCTCTCCTTGTTTTATGGGCAAGGCAAGAGGATTTTAAGGGATAAAATCCTACCAAATCTTCTTTTTTTCTTTTAATTTTTAAGCCATATATATATTTTTTAACAAATATGGTTTAATCCATATTTATGCCATGTCATATACTCTTTCCATGTCACTACCTGCCACATCACCATGCTGATGTCATCAAAGTCAACCAGAGTCAAACTTTTGACCAACCTTTGACTAGCCGTAACTTTCACATACGAGCTCCATTTTTGAAATCGAATATAGTTCTAGAATTAGTATGGAAAGCACTATGACTTGGCATCATTTTTGTTTCATTTTGACACAATCTTTTTTTGCCTTTTTGAACCCCTAATTCGCTTGTTTGACCAAACCTTTGACTGAGCATAACTTCTGTATATGGACTCCTTTTGATCCCATTCAAGTTGTGTTAGGATCGTGTCAACGAGCTCTACGCATTGATGTTGCTTTGGATGAATTCTGATACTATGAAATTTTTAGGTATTTTGGATTCACCTAGATCATTATAAGAGGTGGAAATTACCTTTGCACAGATCCAAGTGCCCAAAAGACCAATTTAGAAAATTATTCAGTGATGAAAGACCCCCATTTCCTATGGATTCATTTAAAGAATACTACCAGTACACCTACTATTCAATTGGACAAGTCCTAGGAATTGATGCTCCTACTTTGATGACTATAGCTCCCATGGTTCTAGCTAGATATGTCCAAAGCCAAGATGCTAGGCCTTATGATTATGTAGAAAACCTGTCTAAGGTCATTAGTACTTCTCTTGCTTCCATTAAGAATAACAGTGATTAAATCAAATTCAAGTACTATTCTCTACTCATGCATATGATATTATGTGAAGGAAAAGCAATGGGAATGTGGCGAGAGGAATGAAGAATCAATTATTTGGATAGTGATGAGAACTATAGACCAGTTCAAATGTGGACATCCATATGGGATGTAGATATGGGACATCCCACTATTTATATTTTGAAGAATATTTTGTCAAACCCTTGTATAAGTTGCTTGGCCATAAACGTGATTACAATTTGTCCCCTCGGATACAAAGATTCCTTAGGCCAAAGGAGAAAAACCCTAAGGGAAAGGTAAAACATAATTTGCGGGATTGGTATGCATTTGAGGATTGTACTAGGATCAAAGTATATGGATTCAAGGAAGCTCCATTTTTTCTACCTAAAACTATACCTAATAGGGTTGCATACCTTGAGATTGTAAGGAAATTATCCTATTCAACCTTCATGCACCTCAAAAGCTATGGAAGGAAAACTTCATGCCTTCTAATCCATGTTTATGTGACATTACCATCATTGTTGATACATGGTATGAATTAATTAGTAAAAAAATAGATTATTATGGCTTACCATTGGGAAATAAGAGGGAGAAATTTGACCGTGAGCACTTTATTTATGATGCCAAGATCTCACAAAGACTAAGAGGATATGAAAATGAATTATTCATGGATGATGTCATTAGGAATTGTGATGAAACTCAAGTGATGATGAGGAAGGTTGCTTACAAGAAAATAGTTATGGCAGAGGCTTGGAGAAGAAGCTATAATCCATTATATGTAGAATCCTTTCTTGAAATACAAGATCCTATGGAAAGGATTGAGAAATTGATCCTACACACTAGTAGAAAAACAATAATATATGACTAAATAAACTACTAAAAATTGCATATAAATAACTAATTTTAGTCACGAGACTATTAGTAGTGTATTTGTAATCATTTATAATGCGACAAAATTTATGACTAAACTATTTTAGTCATTGATTTTTAGTCATTAATTTGGTCATTGATTTTATTATTGATTTACTCATTGATTTAGTTGTTAATTTAGTTATTTATTTAGTCATGGTAGTGATTTATTTAGTCATTGTACTCATTTATCTAGTCATGGTAGTCATTTAATTTAGTCATGGTAGTCGTTTATTTAGTCATTGTAATCATTTATTTTAGTCATGATAGTCATTTATTTAGTCTCAGTTTAGTCATTTATTTGGGTGAATCAGTGATTCAAGTTACAAATCAAATCTAAATTAATCCTCAAAAATTTATGCATATAAACTTCAAATATCATAGATATTCAAATGTTGAGAGAAACACTATGAAATAAAGACTAAAATTCTTGAACAAATATGGTTGATCACAAATATATCACAAATTAAGAGGAGCCACAACATAATATATATCAATCTAAAATTTACTTCATTAAGCCTTATTGACAAACCAAAACATCAATGGTTACAACCTCAGTGATATGTCAAAACCTATCAATGAATTTATTTTCTTCAAAACTAATTTGGATTTGAAACTCAAAAAAATTTACAACAGTTATACTTTACAAATTTTTACAAATCAAGGATTTTTGTTTTCCATATATTCATAGCCTTGAGAAAAAATGAACATTTTAGATGAGCTTCACTTCAATTTTGAATTGAAGTTAATGAATGGCTAAGTTGAGAATGGGATAAAGGTAGCTTCTTCATTTCCATTACTTTTCTTTTCCACATTTGAACGTGCCCTGCAACAAAACAAATCATCAAAAAATGTACCCTTCATACATGTAAATCTGTAGTCACAAAATAAAGATGATAGTTCAAATAATAAATTATCAAACTCTCCTACAAAATTTTAAAGACTCCTTCAACTTCATTTATTTTTTGCATGAATGTTACTTTAGCTTCATGATTTAATGCCATAAACATTCATAGGGTAGGAACACTCATACTTTTGGATACAACAATGGCTTCTAGCCTCATAATGAATCCATTATCGGGGCTCATAACTTTGAAAAAGAAAACATTTATGGAGATAGCTCCAAAAACCATCTAAAAAACTTTAAAAAGGAAATCAAAATTGCATGCAAAATAAGATTGTTGAAATTTATAAATGAGACTCTTAACAGAAATAAGCATAACTTGGGGAGATAAAAGAAAGAATAAACAACAATTAAAGCTCAATTAAAAAAGAAACATTTGAGACTAAATGATGCCAAATGACAGAATGTATCAAGACTTAGCATGCAACCTTGAGAGTGAACTAATCTTAAACTATCAAGTAGCCATAAGACAAAGCAAATGCCCAAAAAGGTGAAGTAACATTCATGCAAAAAATCATGAATATTAACCACATAAACTTCATTCTTGCAAGTGGGAAAAGTATTAGTTGACTGTTCAAATAATAGAGTATGTTTCTTTTAAATGAAAATTATAGTCAAATCCTAATAATAAGCACATATGAGGTTTTAACATTCAGGTTCCTTTAAGCTATGTAGATAAGGTCGACTACCCTTGCAAATACCCAACAATGAATAGAATCAAACACCAAAAAAAAACCAGTAATGGGTAATATATTCATGTATGTAGTTAAGTTGAATGGTATCTCCAACATATTTTGATTACTTACCTAAAAAAAATGCAACCAACAAAGTTATCTTTTTAGAGATGGCAAAAAACTTGTCAAAATATTTTCCATATGCATGGAGAATGGATCACAAACTTGATCAAAAAAGGTGTACTTGTTCAATGCTTGGACATGGAACCTAGCTTGATCTTTAGTTTTCAGAATGTTATCCCACAATGAGATCTGAAATGACCACATACATAATCATATCGCCATCAATTCCTTTTCATATGTAGAAAGTTGAAAATATTATAGCCTGTGACTAGGACTACAAACAAATGAAGTTCAATATAAATTAAGTTGTACCAATGCACTCTTTGGGATGTTTAAGGACACCGATAAAGAAGAAAATGATATAAATTGCACACTACAAGAACAAAGAATCACTAGCTAGAAAATACTGAGTGCTCAATTTCTTCAATAATAGAACACATAAATATTATCAATTCTATAATTCATATTGGAGAACTTGAAACATATATATGAGAAAAGCTACTAGAGGACCTGATTTACAGAGTTTCTTGGTGTTACATACTCTGCAGCTACAAACAAAAATATCTACAAAACCATATAAGATATCAGATTACATATAGTCCTATGTATAAAATGTTTTCTATATAATCCACAATCTTTCAAATTTCATTTTAAAAAAATGATTCCTAGTGAAAAAGTTTCTAGATATGCTCATTCACCTGCTTTGTATTCCAAGAAAATAAGGATCAAAAATTTGTTGTGATGCTAAGAGCTAACAAAGTGGTGAGGGTGGAAGTGTGGGTTGTGAAAAATGCCTCTCTTCATGGATTCTCTTCTTGGCATCGACTCCCATCTATGCTACAACCACTCAACATTATGTAGCACCGTAATGGGAAGGAGACCAAAGAAACAAAGATGCAAGAGTGTAGTAGATGTAAGAAAAAACATCTTCTGGTAATGGCCTTTCACTTCTCCAATTTGGTGAGTTGAGCATTGTGGCAACCCTTGTTGAATATGGCTTAAATTTTCAGTTTTCATTGCTCTAGAATTTTGTCAAACAACTATTATACAAACTTCATCTAGCTAGATAATGATTTTCCCTTTCATCTTTTTTCTCATACAATGATAACATATGCATAAAGAAGTATGCAAATGATTGCAATTTCAAAGAAGACTCAAATGCAATGCCTTCTTGATTTAATAAATGACTAGAACTCATGCCAAGGTATAGTTCTAGAAAAGAGGAATTTTATCAAACACTTTTTATGCAATGATTGAACTTATTGTTTATAGTGATGAATATAAAATTACTTGTAATTCACATTTATCATGCTATTCAAACAGCTGGGAGTAAAGATAGTTCAGAAAGCACTATTCTCAAACTGTGCTAAACTTTCTATCAAATGACTTAAAACAAACTGACTCTAGCACTATCGACTTGTAGTAATGAATAAGTTCAATGAAATACACCTTACAATAGTAAAATCGCCTTTACTCTCACAGAATAGTAAGTACAACATGTATATCATAAACTAGGAGTAGTATTAAAAATACCTAGATCTAGAGTTTAATCAACTGAATCTTTGGCTATAAAAGATGTCTTCAGGGCCTTCCCAATTCTACATATGCAACAACTAAATATTCTTTCTTCCATCGAACCCCTGAGGATTGGTTGGTAAGAGTCTGGAGGTGATCTCTCCAACATTAAGCGACACCCTGATGAGTTGATGTTGACTGTGAGTAACTCATCCTTCCCTTGAAACTTGGTATAAAAATCTCCAAACTAGTTGAGAGGTAGCAAATGGAGTGTCCCAATGATTCATAGATGATCATGTTCTTTGTCTTATTAAACAACTCCCAATATAAATGTAAAATGCAAATCGATAGAGAATAAGGTTTTGACAAGGGTTTTAGAGTATGTTTTTAAAATGAAAATTACGACCAAGATCTTCATACTAAGCACATTTAGGTTTTAACATTAGGTCATTCTTAAAATTATTGCCAAGATCCTAATACTAAGGACATTTAGGTTTTAATATTAGGGCATTATTTATCTGCGAATTTTGTTGCTTTCCCCACTGCTATTGGTTTTGGCTCCTCCAAACTCTTCCTTGCTAGTTTTGACCTTTCACTTCTCTAATTTGGCAAGCTACAGCCTGAAAATAAGGTTTCGATGAGGGGTTTAGAAAATTATGGTGGGGAGTTGTTTATTAAAATGAAAATTATGGTGCCCATTATGCCTGTCCATTAGGGTATTTTCCCACTAAAAAAAAGATTGAGATGAAATCAAAATTAAATAAATTACAGTTTTTATACAATAGATATTATTAAATATATTATAATATTATATTATTATATAATATTAAATCTATTATAATATTAATAATATAATATAAATATTATATTATAATATTTATACTGTATTATATTAATCTAGAAAACTCCATAGATTACAAATCAAAAATTATAAATTTAAAAACATAAATTTAGTATCTTTTTTATGTAAAAATAAAAATTTCTTAAAATAAAAAAATAAAAAAGAGTTACTAAAAATTAAAAAAGAAAATCCATAAATATCTTTCTAAACATATATCTCTATTATTTATTTAGAAAAATCCATAGATTAAAAATTAAAAATTAAAAATTTAAAAACATGAATTTAATATCTTTTTATGTATTTGGAAAATTTTATATACATATTTTTAAGAAAAACAAATTTTTAAATTAAATAAAACCTAAATATAAAAAAATAAAAATAAATAAACAAAGCATAAATCTAAACTTAAAAAAAATTAAAAATTTATATACATGTTTCTAAAAAAATAATATTATATAATATAATATAGTATTTATTTATATTATAATATAATATTTATTCGGTATATAAGAAACTAAGGGATCTCTCTCATCTCCACGACTTAATTCTTAGAGGTTAGAAATTAATTTATTTCTTGATCTATCTCTTAAATAGGAAGATTATTAACTGTAAGAAAAGATGGATAGTTGAATTCGGTTTTTTTTTTTTTACTTGATCACATGCAAATAGGCAGTTCCTCATGTAATGTCTTAATTGAACATTTGAGAGCTATGCCTCATTACCTTAACCTTAAATCAATCCCCTATTACTTTTTTATTCTATCTGAAAATGGATAATGCTTATTTCAAATTTACTTTTTATAGAATTTATAATAGTAAAGCCAACTATGAAATTTGTGAAATAGTTTGCCAACACCCTAAGGTAAGGTATTGTTAGAAAGTGATTTTTTCCCTCAAGTTATCTATAACAGGGTCCAATTAAAGCCAAAGTAAGTCATCAAAACTTTACAAAACCTCATCTTGTTTTGATGTAACGTTAGGTAATTGCAATTTTTGTAGTCTATACATGTATCAAAAACATTTTTTTTGTGTAATTCTAGGAGCTTTTGTGCTGGTTTGGAAACTTCATTTATCTTTGCCTATTATTGTTGTGATTTTGGTGGAACATTTATAACTTATATAAGGAATGACTATTAGAAAAATTTTAGGCTTTCCAATTTTTTAGTCCTTGCCAATGAGTGGATTTTTTTTATATGTTGTCCCAATCCAGCATGAATACACAAGGTTTCTAATGGAAAATAAGGACCTTCTTTTTAAGTTTTTTATGAAACAGTAGGGAAAATATTTAACATACACCTATATATTCTATCAACTATTCGTACCAGATTTATTTGATGGATCAACTTCATTTTCATAGAGATCCACCTAACACATAGCTTCTAATTAAGGGCCAATTTTATACAGGATTGATGTGAATCTTAGGAAAATGTACTAGATAAACTACCAGAATTCAATTCCATAGAATTATACCATTATACCTCTTTGAAGTGTCTACTTGTAATCACTGCTCCTTTAACTTAGTTTATCTGATTAATTGGTGTTTTAAGTTGATTATTGTAAGATTTATTATAGAAATTCTTGTTTCTACATTTCCCTATTTGGTATTGAATAGAAATCACAAAAAAACAATTAGATAGAAAAATTAAGTTTACCATGAAGATATTTTATTTGAAAAAACATATTAACAATATTTTGATAATTACATTTATTGAGGTAGATTTGATGGAACGGATAGAATGGCAATACAAAGTTTACTCTTTTAGCTTTTAATAATCATAATTTTGAATATTTTTGGTAATGGAGATGTTCCTATTTTTGCTATTGTTCCATGAGAAAAATGAAATTGTAGAACCATGTGAATTTCAGGGAAAATAATATTCTTGGAGTTTACTGCTACAGGTACTCTAAGCCTTAAAGCTTGTTAGGATTGAACCTTAATTTCTATGTTGCATGTTTAATGCATAGCTATGCATTCTTTGTAAGAATGGTTTGTGCACTTTTAATTTCTTAGTACAAAGAGATGTAGTTTCCATTAGTATCTCCATTTCTATATGGCATTCATCAAATGAAACCTTGATATTATACTCTTAGTTGTTTGATTTGTATTTATTTGGCTTCTTTTATAATCCCAATCAAGCTATTGATTTCAATATTATTTTTAGGCAAGACAGAGAGAAGAAGTAGATATGATAATTGGAAATGGAATCAAATTCAATACAATTCTTCATGCCATTCTCTATAACATTTGGCTTTGGAGATAAAATCAAATTGCCCATCATCCTTCAATCAGCTATCCATTGAGGGAGCTTTAGATAAAGGTCCTGTGTTTTTCAAACTATCTACTGTTGACAAGCAATAAACTTTGCGTTTAATAGAACAAAAAACAACTCATTTAGGAGTTTTGGAGTTTACTATATCAGAAGGCTTTGTTGAACTTCCTTCACAGGTTTGGAAAAATTTATTTCCTCTACATAGACAAGCAGCTTTCCTCGAGTGAAAAAGAACAATTCAAAAATTAATTGCACTTGTTTTCTACCAATGATTTAGTTAGACTTCACAATAGAAGAATGTTAAAATTGTTGATCTATCCAATTGTAATAAGTACCATAACAATCACTAGGACTGAAGCAGATAATGCAACTACTAATGAACAAATTAAAAAACAAGTATTGCTTTGTAGAGGGAAACACATCATGCTCACAACCAACATATGGAGTTCCATTTCTTCCTAGTGAAATATTCTCACATCCCCTCGTCAATTGACTTTTGCTATAAATAGTTAGTCTTAAGAAAAATAATTTACATTATCTTGCATTTTTTTTCCTTTCCCTTCAATATATTGCTAGAGTATATCCTGCAATCACCATAACCATTGCACCTCATTGAGGTGCAAGGACTAGTATTTATTATATTATAATAATATAATATAAAATTTATTTATATTATAATATTATTATGTTATTATATTATAATACCACCCACTTTCTCAATTGAAAATATATTTTTTAATTATCCACTTTAATATCATATTGTCTAATTTTTATTTGTGTGACTAATTATTTAGTTGTGTTATTAGTGAAATTGGCCACAATTTCTCTTTGATCCATTTGACATGCTAAAAACAACATGAAAATCAAACTGGCTTCAAATCATAGTTAAAAATATTAATGATTCATTAACATAATGAGTAATAAAAGTTAAAGAATGTAAATGTTAATTTTTTTTATAAAATATGTGAAGGCCTTAAGACTGCATCGAGAGGCAACTCCTTCCATGCAATAGGTATTTTTGGTGTACCAAGCAATCTAGGCAGCCAAATGGCCTGCTTAGGTAGGGGTCCCATGAGGGGGGCTTAAGCTCTATGGATTATGATCAAATTCAAAAGAAAAATGAATAGAGGAGTAATAGTCATTTATTTAGTCATTTTTATTTGTCTGATATTAGTCATTTATTTAGTCATTTTTATTTGTCTAATATTAGTAATTTATTTAGTCATTTAGTTGTGATTTTACCCAATGACCAAATTAGTCACTTATAAATGACCAAATTAGTCATTTATTTTCCAAATTCTACTATTATTAGTCATGTGACTTAAATTTTTAGTCACGTAGTCATTTATTTGCCAACTTATACTAGTGTACATGAAGAAGAATTGACTAAAGATGTACCTCTCATAGCTTTTGAAAAAAAAAGAGATACTAGTTTTAGGAGACATGTTGAGAATGTAGTACCTTTAAGTCATGTATCACCACAACCTACTCAAGAGGTGAGCTTCTCAGCAGATACTCCTATTATTCTCAAAGATGACATTGAGGAAGAATAAGGTTACACAAATCACCATTCCCACTATTCCCCAATATGAAGTGTCACTAGAGTGGAATGTGATCACCTTTGAGTCTTCTAATGAATTTTCTAATGATGTGCGACATCATGCTAACCAAGAGTTCATTGTAGATAATACATTTGTTCGAACCTCTAAGTTTAAAACCTTCATCTATGAGTAAAAAGGAAGAATGATCAAAGAAAAGCTAGAATAAATCAACCTTGAGCAAGAAGCGGATGCCTTAGAAGAACTCCAGTATGAGGTTGATAAAGAAATGGATAATATGACTCCTGAAAGAGGAAGAGAATTACTACAATAAGTCGGGGTCATGATTCTTCCAGGGTGGGACATAAGCTCAGCCATAGTTTTTGATACTTTCTTGAAAGGAGAAAATCAGGCCTTGCAGTTGACAAATGAGGCTAGTGTTAAGATATACATTGGATTAGGGTATAATCCTAATAATACTAATTTACAAATTTGGGCCCTTTACCCACCAGGAAAGAGACCTTTTTTCATCAATAATCATAATAATATCTTTGGTCATCTTCTAGTAAAGAGAGTAGGGGGAACATACCCTATTGAGACTGCTGATCTAAATCTGAATGTGGCCATGTTTACCAAGGCTCAGATTCAGAAGTTAGTTAGAGATAATAAGGGGTTGATTGAGAAGAATGAGAGGTTGATGCAAGATGTGATCAATTACAAAGATAGATTGTGTTCCTCCTCAAGACCTTACTCACCACTAATTGAATGTGAAAGAAAGGTGCTCAAATTGCAATGTCTGAGACTACCTATTAGAAGCACAAATATAAAATGATTCAGAAAGGGCAAGAGGAATTGAAGAAAAAATTAAAAACTACTATATTCTAAATGACATCAGAATTGTTATGTAGGAGATTTAATGATATGATTAAGCTTGCTGACAAAGTTTGGGTTATCCATGACAAAACATATGTAGCTTTACAAGAACATAATAGGCTACGTGATAGAATGAAGGAGGTGGGACTATAGATAAAGGCAAAGAAAGGAGATAACAAAAATGTATTTCAAGAGTATTGAGAGCTTATGAACATACATGATAGCTTCCACAACATATGAACACGAGAACTGAGTGACTTCAATCAGTCACTAAGTATGGCTCTACCAAATTTCTTCTAGGAAATAAGCTTAAAAGGCCAAGATGTGTGGAAGGGTGAGATAGCCCAATATCTACCGATAACTCTTGATGAAATTAAAGATGAAGATAAAGTGCTCGAGAAAACACATGTGCAACTAGAACGAATGTTTGAACTTTAATATGCAATGAAGGATATCATAAACAATGTAGACACTTATGCAAAGACAAGATATATTGAGCATGTGTCAACAATTAATCTATTCATTGCATGGGTCAAGTAGGAAGTGATAGGGTACCAAAGTTTTGTGGATGTTGGTGCATTATCATGGAGCATGAGCCTTGAACAGGTCTTAGATGATCACGGGTTCTTGTTGGAGATTAACTAATCACGGTGCATCCGCTGATAAACTACTAAGTTTTTATGTTTATGTTAATCAAGTTTTAGTTATCAAATGACATACCTTTTTGTAATGGGCCTATAGCTTGTTTCTTCCTATATAAAAATGGAAACCAAGGCCCAATTTTGAATTATCATTATCATCATCATCATTAGTAGTAGATAGGTTGCATCAGTATAACATACTCCACTCATCCATCTCAACATTTCAAAAACTTCTGATATAAATGTATATATTTTGAAGTATTTTAATGGAGAAGATTGTTCATAATCGGTGATTTACTTCTAGTGTTCAACTGTTGTGTTAATATTAATTCTTATATGTTTTTGTGTTGTCTCCAAAGTGGTTTTCCTGAGTTATTCAAATTTATACAATTTTTCAATGTAGATTTAATATTACTGTGTGGTTTTCTTGATTGGGTTCTAGCTAGGGTGAATTAAATTCCTTTCAGATAATGCATTTTAATTGGTTCCTCCTAGGGATTAAAATTGTTTTAAACTAATTATTCAAATTGGTTTCTCTCAAGTTAAGAATTAAAAATATTTTTGTGATCATAGTAATTTCCAAGGAGAGTAACACTAGGATTCATAAAGAAGAGTACAGTAATTGGAAAGCCTACATGTTTGTACAAGGTGCAAACATCCAAAGTTCCCAACAAGTTAGAGTTAATATGAGAAATAGATCCACCTATCTTACAAATCTATCTCCATCATCATCATCCATCCCCTGACTCCGTTCACCAAATAGGATTAGGAACTAGTCAAATTTAGAAAATTTTATACAAACTCTACTCATACAATTGATTCTCAATACATCAATAGTAGGAAATAGTCATTAGCTTGGCATCTATTTCACATCCACATGCCATTGTAAGTAGATTACCTAGATTAGAGATTACACTTATAACCTTTAAATCTACCTTATCATTTAGATACACCCACCTAGGTTTAGTAGAGCTTAGATAGTAGGGGGTATCAATGAAATTCACCCCGTTGTTTAGCCAAAAATGTATTAAGAGATTGGAATCCTCTTAAGGCTCAAAGCCTGCATTTTTGAGACCTAATGGATTGGCAACTTTGCTAGGGAAAAATTTAGGAAAAATCAATTCTAGCCTATCCATTCAAAGAGTTAATAGAGTTTCAAAATCAGTCTTCAATCAAAGGTTCATAATTGTGTCATTTGCACTCCCCATCCGAGTCACACACCTAACATATTGGTGACTCTATTAGGGAACAACTTAGAAAACAAACACCCTAAAATAGGTCACCATAGAGTCATTTAAAATTATCACATTGCATAAGACATCAAAATAATCTGTTGGGAACATATTTGAATAAATTGTAAACTTTTCTCACTTTTCATAAAAGTGAGTAGCAACTCTATCAAAGTTTGTAGGAATGAATGCATGATTGATAAATTAAAATACACTTGTAAAAGAATAAACCATAGAGTTTAGAGCATCAAAGCATCTTATGAAATGAATGGTAGGAGATCTTTGCATAAAGATAGTCCAAAGAATAATAATAGAAAATGGAAAAATAGAGGTGACTCCTCTCCCAAAAGCCAATAGTGCTAAAAATAGGACAACATCTAAATAGCCAGATACTACATTGACCAATCAGGAGAGTATCCCAGAACAACCCCTTGCAATTTACAATAGCTTTGATGCACTGTATGAGTCAAAATACCATAATGATGATCTATGCAGATATTCCCATATCCCATTTGAGTAGGAAAACATTGCTCATCATGTCTTTTGCTTTAAGGAACACCCTTAGGAAATGATGGAGTTCTATGCCTAAATAGATGAAGAACAGATCCTGAGGAAAAGAGAATATGATTATGATATATCTCACAAATAGGGAGGGGATACCCAATATGATTTTTGGAACCAAGATAACCTCAAGCAAGATGATAAAAACTAACCAAAGGACACACAAATTGTTAAAGAAGTACTGCAAAACATACAAAGGATACATGAATAGACTAGGTTGGCTAGACTCTTAGAGGAAGAAAGAAGATCAATAAAAGAATTGCATGAGGAGACATCCAAAAATGTGTCACATAGCTCTAAATACATACCCCCCATAGGTAGGATGGAGTGGCTAATGTTAGCAATCCGTTGGATCATCTTAGAATACAAGTGTTCCAAGCACTTCAAAAGCACCCTACAACATAGTTGGAAAATCAAATCAACATGTACAACATAGCGTGCCACTACAAATTTCACAATCACAAAATACTAGCAACATTCCACAATCTTTCCCACCACCGAGTCAACAATATGTTCCACACTATCAGCACCATGCCCGACAACAAAATTTATATTATCACCAAAAAATCCAACAAAATGTATACCAACCTTAGCATGGATTTCAATATTATCCCAATCCACCACATGAAAATCCTTGTCCATAGAATCTTACAAGTCTAAGTATCTACAATTTGACTTGGCCGAATATCCAATATACCCATACCCCATTGATAGTAACTTGAGAAATACCATCCCCAAATTCATAAGGAGTAATGCAACTACAACAGTGGAATATATAAGAAACCTCAATGTTTTTTTTCAGGACTTAGGAATGGAACATGAAGATGTCCTTATGAGGATTTTTATGATGTCCTTGACTGAAGAAGCAAAGGATTGGTTTAATAGCCTACTAGGTGCTTCAAACACCTCAGTGGTAGACTTCAAAAATTAGTTCCTAGAGCAACATGGGAATCGACATGCTCTTGAATTTGTCTTACATGAGTTAATAGGCATTCAGAAGCAACAAAATGAATTTGTTTTCAAATTCCATCAAAGATTCTCCAATATCAATAACAAGATACCACATGGACCTAAATTAGCTGACTCAATAACTTTAAGCATCTATTTGAAAGCCTTTGATCCTAAAATAGGGTACGAACACATAAACAGATGTCCTAGTAGCTTGAACAAAGAACAAAAGGATGCTATAACCTTTGAAAACAATAGGAAAGTTGTTGGCATGATTGGAAAAAGAGATAACCTTAGGATCCCAATAAATCCTAACAATCACCAAAATAGACAAGAAAACCAATATAGGAATGAACGGCCAAGATTGCATGGCATTCCCTATAGCACCACTTGGAAGGATGGGTGACTAGTGGGTAAGCCAAATTAGAAAGATACTCTATATCCTTTGAAGAAACATGGATCACACATAGTGGATAATACACCATGTTGTCCACCATGTCATAGGCCTCATGCCCCACAACATTGTGTGGTGGCTCAAACTTTCTAGGAAGATGAATGGTCACAAGAATAGGATAGAGATGGCCACACTATGAATATGTTAAGATGGGGGTCCCATCAAAACAATGATGGATACTCATCCTCTGAGGATGGATGTGAATGTGATGTTAGCAATAAGGAAAAAAATGTTTATATATATGGAGCAAGAAATGTTCTCTAACTTATAATAAAATACAAAATAATTAGCCTATGCATACAATACAACACCACAATTTTAGTTGAGAGTACCAATAGAAGAAGAGAAGAGGTGCATCACAACAAAAGCTATGGCTGAAGAGAAAATTAATTGATACAACCTAAGAAGTAAACCTATGGATGTAGACTAGGGAAAACCTAGAGGCATGTTTATAAAGCAACAAAAGAATGAGAATGTCTCATCTGATCAAAAGAAGGGTGAAGCAAAGAAGCCTCAGAATATTACTCAAAAGGAGTATGAAAATGTTGGATTTGAGAAAACACCAAACAATAACAAAGTTCAAATAGAAGAGAAAAGGACTGTTAAAATAGAGAAGATTGAAGAAGGGATGGCTAAACCTTCATTTGATATTACCCAAGCACTAACTTAGATGAATATGATAGTGCCATTGATGGAGATGATGAAAATTGATGAGTACAAAGAAAAATCCTTCAAATTAATTTCCAATGGATCTCACAAATAGTAGGATCAAAACAAGGAGGTTAATGTCATTGAGCAGGAAACCACAAAGGCACCAATAGTTTATTTGGGTGATACCCTTACAAAAAATCACTCCCAGGTGGATCCATTTTACACCACATTGGTGATCAACAACAAACTAGTGAAAAATTGTATGATTGACTCAGGGAAAACAATCAATAACATGCCTTTGGTTGTCATGAAGGAATTGGGCTTGTGGGTAAACACCACCTATGGAAAGTGCCACACCATGGATAATAGATCAGTCCTAGTAGTTGGAGTGATATAAGATGTAGAATTGAAATTAGCATCATACCCTGAGGCAATATCAATGTGGTGGACACTCCCCCTTACTATGGAATGTTATTATCTAGACAATGGAATGCAATAGTAGGTGGAAATTTCCAACTAGATTTATCTTATGCCACAATACCTGCGATTGGAAGGGAAGTCAAGATGTGTATAGAACCTAGATTAGAACATGTTATTGAGCTCTTTGACCCTAATCAAATGAATTTTTTCTATGATGTGGATCTTGGAAGTTTTAGAATTTAACACTAAAACTCTATGTTGTTAAACACAAATCCAATTGCTAGATATGTTTCTCAAAATGAACAAGGCATTTGGCATATGTATTTTGATGAAGCCTACAATAAAGAGGGGAATGGAGATGGAATTATTTTTATTTCACCAAATGGAACAACATTTAAATACTCATTTTTGTTGACATTTGAATGCACAAATAACATAGTAGAGTATGAGGCATTGTTGCTAGGTTTAAACATTGCCACAAAGCATGGGATAAAAGTATTAACTATTTTGGAGATTTATAATTGATTGTTTCACAAGTAAAGTTAAAGTATTCTACAAAAAAAAAGGTTGAAGCAATATTGAAATGCAATGTGGGATACTATAGAGCTCTTTGATACCTTCTCCATTGACTGGGTGGATAGATCAAAAAAATTAATGGTTGACTTCTTGGAAAATGTAGCCTGGAAAATGGATGACATTATCTTAGCAAGTATCTCACAAGTATAACTCAAGACTACACCTGAAATTCCTGAAAACATTTATAATTGGTAGGTCTTCAATGATGACATAGATCTGATCGAGTTCTTACACTGCATTGATCAATATGAGGATCAAGAAATTGATTTCAATGCATGTTTTGAAGAAGTGGATGGTAAACAAACTATGTTTGGTCAAGAAGTAGTGCAACTCAAAAAAAAAAGATCCTTAAAGGATTAGTGGCATTAGAAAGGATGTCCAATGGGAATGAATGAGTAGTTATGAAGAAAACACTAGTAAGAAGGGAAGATATTGAATAAATTAATCTTGGGACTGAATTGGCTCCAAAAAAGGTGTACATTAGAAAGAAGATAAGCCATACAATTATGAAGATGTTGATCACATTATTGAGAAAATATAAGCATGTTTTTGGATGGTCATATGATGACCTTAAAGCATATAGAGAAGACCTATATCAACATGAAATCCAACTAAATCCTTATGCAAAACCCTTCAAACAAAAAAAAAGATCGATTAATCCTACTCTAGAACCCAAGATGCATGAAGAACTGAGGAAGCTCAGAGAAGGAGGTATTATCAAGCCCATTAGACATTCTACTTGGGTCTCCAACTTGGTGCTTGTCAGGAAGAAGAATGGAGACATAAGGTGAAAGTAAAAGAATCAAAACAGTATAAGATTGTGTTTACTACACCTTGGAGCACATATGTATATGCAAGGATGCCATTTGGCCTCACAAATATTGGTGCCACCTTTCAAGGAGCTATGGGAGTTTCCTTAGCTAACCTGATTAATATAATAATGGTGGTATATCAAGATGATCTCATAGCATACTCTAAGAAAGTAGAAGACCATGTTGAACATCTAGAGAAGATCTTCCTCAAAGCTCTGGAGTATGGTATTTCCTTAAACCCTAAGATGTGCCATTTTACTCTGACTAAAGGAAAATTGTTGGGCCACATAGTATCCAAGGTTGGAGTAAGAATTAATCTTGAGAGAGTGGAGGCTATAGATAAGATTCCCATCCTGAAGACATTAAAAGCCATTCAATATTTCTTTTGGTAGATAAACTTTGTAAGGAGGTTTATATTACATTTTGTTGAGATTAACAAGCCCATTTCAAAAAAGTTGAAGAAGGGTGCTATGATTGATTAGATAATAGAAGAAATTGATGCATTCATATCTATTAAAATAAAAATCAAGGAGGCCCCAGTGTTTAAGTCACCTAACTTCAGTAAACCATTTCATATTTTCTCATTTGCATCTTACCACACTATTACAACAGTGATGTTATAGAAAAATGATGAGGGATATGAGCAACCGATATCATTCTTCAGCAAATCCCTTCAAGGAGCAGAATTAAAGTGTGAAATTATAGAAAAACATGTGTATGCACTTGTTAAAGCTATGAAGACCTTTAGACCTTATTTGGTAGGTGCTAAGCTGATTGCATATGTTCCTAATGCTTTAGTTAAAAATGTGTTTTTGCAAAGTGAAGTTATAGGTAGAAGGTGTGGATGGGTTAACAGAATTCAAGAGTTTGACATTGAAATCCAAATCACCAAATTGGTAAGAGGAAAGGGGTTGGATAAGCTCATGGTTGAATCTAATCTTGAGGCATCCCAAATCTATAACATAGGGGAGGAAGAAGTTATGATTGCAAGCATAGAAAACACCCCATGGTATACTAATGTAAGGTATTATCTCAAAAACCAAAAATGACCTAAAGAATTGAATGAAAATAAAAAAGGAACCTTGAAATTGCATACCTTAAAGTATGTATTTATGGATGGAGTGTTGTTGTTATTCTTAGATGAATCACAAGAAAACCATGTGTTGAAGGAGATACATGAAGGAGTCTGTGGAGGACATTTTTAAGCGAAGCCCACTACCCACAAGATCCTAAGAGCTAGATACTATTGGCTCAGGGTCTTCAATGACTCTTTCACTTATGTGTGAAAATGTAAATCTTTTCAAAGGTTTCCTGGAAAAATGAAGTATCAAGGAGCACTATCACTTAGACCAATGCAAGTAGAAGCTCCATTTCATCAATGGGGGGTTTATTTCATCGGAGAACTAACAGAGAAGTCTAGTGGTGGCCATAAATGGATTCTATTGACAACTAAATATTTTACAAAATGGATAGAAGCCATCTCTACAAAACAAGCCACTAGTAAGGTTGTGATAAAATTTATGATGGAGAATATCATCACTAGATTTGGAGCACCTGTGAGGATAGTCACAAACAATGGTATGTGCTTTAGATTAGAAGAGTTCAAAAGGTCCTCTTAAACATATGGCATAACTTTTTTGTATGAATCTCCATATCATCCACAAGCGAATGGGCAAGCTGAATCAAGCAACAAGAGTACCCTAAAGATAATTAAAAGGATGTTGAAGAAAAATAAAAAGGCTTGGGATTCCAAATTGAGGTTGGCAGTCTGGGTAGATAGAATCACAGTGAAGAAGTCAACTGGGAAATCACCTTTTGAATTGGTTTGTGGGACACAAGCAAGGATGCCAATACAAAACCTTTTACTAGTATATAAGTTTATGCCCCAAGAAGACTTGGATATCCTTGAACCCATGGAAGATAGAATGGAGTAGTTGGAAGAATTGGATGAGAATAGAAGCTTGGCCCAGGAGTGTAACACAAAAATGTAGTCACAAATGAAGTACTTGTTTGAAAAAAAGGAAAAAGAAAGAAAGTTTGAAGTAGATGATATGGTTCTATTATGGAATGCTAGATGCCAAGACAGAGGGAAACAAGGAAAATCCAAAGCCCTTTGGATAGGACCTTTTTTTATTATAGGAAAGGGTGGTAAAGATCCTTACTATCTTGAAAATATGATAGGAGAAGATCAGGAATTTCCACTGCATGGAAAATTCCTAAAACACTTATTTTCTTAAATTATAATATTCCATGCATAGTAGTTTTAGGTTCCCCTTCCCCCTCATCCCATTTAAACCTAATTTACACATGGTTTTCCTGCAATAGATCATTTTGAATACTTGCAATGACCTCACATTCATTCATCCCCAACTAGAGCCACTATTGGAGCTAAAAAATCCACCTAGGTTTTCATGTGCCTCCATTTTCATTTATCATTCCATGTCCATCATAAACCCCATTAACCTTGATTTTTATTGTATTTGACAAATTAATTTTTTTTATTTTTTTACATAGCTCATAAAATAAAGCCTTTGATTATCACTTTGAAAAAAATCTCATTCTTAAGTTACTTCCTCGATAGCACATGGTGTGTCACCAAGACAATGTCATATCAAAAAAAGATACACCATAGTCTCCTTAACAAGATCAATAAGAGTCCAATGAAAATGTTGATGAGACCCTCATGCTTTGAGGTGACATACTCAAATGTCTCTTTAACAACCTAGAGAGCAATATGTTAAAGAGATTTGGATGACTTTAAGAGAAAAGTTAACTTATCTATCTAACAAGACATAGTAGCATTGATACTCTAAGGATACATGATTATTTTGTGTTCAAGAAACAAAAAAAATCTCTCAGACATTGAGAGATTATTATAAAATAAATGGTAAATTACTGACAAGAACATGGTTGAGAGAGTACAATGACTATATCAAAGAAACATCAGTGCATCAGAGTGAGAAATGAAGAAATCTCTTCAACACCGCAAGGGGGTATGTGCAGGATCATCATGGAAAAAACAAGCCCTTAATTGGCAAAAAATTTAAAAAATCAGAGTTAGGCAACTTGACGTAAAAATTTCAATAAGTTATCTATATTATTTCAAAAATATGTAATAATAGAATCTGTAGCAAATTGAATGTACTTTCTAAACTACTAGGTTTGTTTTAAAAATAAAAAAATCTATTTAGTGAAAATTTGAAATTTCAATGCAATAGTACTTAAATTTCGGGAAAAATAAGTAGGTGTCTGTTGACCACCCTAACCACAATAAAATGATAATATTTTTTATAATATTTTAGATATAAGTAGAGGACTCATGTCCCGATGTGATGAATATTTTTTGCAATTTTTTTCCAAGTAAATATTTAATTATGAATTTTTAATTCCAACTTTTAAAAAATATAAAAATATTGTATGTCTTACCACCTTAACTTGGTCAAAAATTCATGAAATTCATTTTTTCTTTTTTAAATCCTATAGTATGTGAAACATAGAATGTGACACATGTTTTGGATTCAAAAATTGTGATACTGTTTGAAAGCTATAGATGTTTTTCAATCAACCAATCAATCAGGACTTTAGTTGTAATTCAAATAGAAAATGAATAATAATTACTTATTAAATTCAAAGTAAAGCATAATTTATATTGGTGGAAAGCTGAGAATCTCCTTTAAAAACCCTTTTTGTTTCAACAATTTTGGGTAAAAAAAAGGGTCATCAATCACATACCCATCATATTGCCACTTTTTGGCCCATCATGATCCTGCACATACCCAAGGATAAGTAAGAACAAGATTTAAAAGAGACATAAATGCATCAAATAGAAATCGATAAAAGTCTATTTGAATTTCTAACAATAGGAACACAGCTTCAAGCATACATTGTTGATGAGACTATGGGACTTGTAAGGGAGATAACCATGAGTCTCTTCGACATTTTAAAGACACAAAAGAGGTTATTTGAAGAAATGTTTCTGAAAGGAGGAACACAAGTATGTCGAGGAGACATAAGCTTATGAAAAATAAATGTTCACTAGTCTCATCAACATTCAAATATCCAAAAGTTCAAAGAAGGATGAACTTGAAGTGCAACCATCAAGGAGACCTTGCGGGATTGAAGAGAGAAACTCAAAAGTCTCTTAGACATTTTGAAAAGGGATCAAAGACACATCAAAGAGAGAAAAATACATCCTTGACAATATAATTAAGGTCTCTTTGACATTATGAAATAATGTCTCACCTAGTTGACATGACTAATGAGGTCATCCAAGAGACAACTGCCATTAATATTGCAGTTGATTAGAAAGGTGGCGCTAGCACCATTTATGAACTAGAGTTGCTTCAAGTGAGCCAAATCTTGATATACTTGACTCTTGAGAAATCAAAAACACTACAAATGATGGTTGAAAATCAAGAAGGTGAAGTTGGATGACAACAAACAGCTTAGGAATTGTAGCATTCATTCAATTAAGTGCTATTCACTCAGCTGAATGTGTTCTATAATATTTTGCTTGAAGTACTATGCAAGTAGGGTTTTGAGATGTATAAACCCCAAAAAAACCAAAAGTAAAGAGGTAGAAAACAAAGGATATTCCATTAAACCAAGACTTAATAGATTAGTGTCCTAGGTTTGGACCAAAATATAAGAGAACAACTCAATTAAATCCTTCATGTTAAACATTGGAACATAAGCATAAAAATCTTGGAGATGTGTGGAATTTGCAAAGAGACTATGATCTATTTATATATCATTATAGAAAGAAGTACAAACATAGACCTATCTTGAATCGGTGGAACATGAATTTGGTATATCTTGTGATGCCTAATGTGCTTGTTAACATGGAACTAGTTAGAGCACTAGCTAAAAACTACAACCCTAAAATGAGGGCAATTTATTCCCATGATGGTTCACAATTTATTATCATAACACAGGATTATATCTGCATGGTTTTTCAACTTGACACATCCATGAAAACAAAATTGAGGATAAGAGATCTATTGGAAGAATATCATACCATGGATACAAGTTATAAGAGGTGGAAATTACCTTTGCACAGACCCAAGGGCCTAGGAAACAGACTTAGAAGATTCTCTAGTGATGAAAGACCCCCATATCCGGTGGATTCATTTGAAGAATACTATTAATGCACCTACTATTTAGTTGGCCAAGTCCTAGGAATTGATTCTCCTACTATAATGATTATATCTCCCATGGTTCTAGCTAAAAATGTCCAAAGGAAAGATGCTAGGCCCTACAATTATCCAGAAAACCTATATGTGGTCATTAAAACTTGCCTTGCTACCATTAAGAATAATAGTGATTCCATTAACTTCAAGTACTATTCTCTACTCATGCATATGATATTATATGAAGGAAAACCAATGGGAATGTTGGGAGAGGAATTAAGAAAAATAGATTCAGATAGTAATGAGAACTATATACCAGTTCAGATGTGGACATCCATATGGGATAGTAGATGTGGGAGATCCCACTATTTGTATTTTGAAGAATATTTTGTCAAACTCTTGTATAATTTGCTTTGCCATAAATGTGATTACAATTTTTCCCTAGAGATACAAAGATTCCTCAAGCCAAAGGAGAAAAACCTCAAGGGAAAGGTATTTAACATATTTTGGGGGATTGGTATCCATTTGAGGATTGTACTTTGATCAAAGTATATGGATTCAAGGCAGCTCAATTTTTACTATCTATAACTGTACCCGATAGGGTTGATACACCTTGAGATTATAAGGCAATTGGCCTATTCAGCCTTCTTGCACCTTAAAAGCTATGGAAGGAAAAATTTCATGCCTTTTACTCTATGTTTTAGTGACTTTACTATCATTGTTGATATAGGGTATGAATCAATTGGTAGAAAAATAGATTATTTTGGCCTAACGTTGGGAAATAAGAGGGAGAAATTTGACCCTAAGCACTTTATTTATGATGCCAAGATCTCATAGAGACTAAAAGGATATGAACCTAAATTCTTCATGGATGATGTCATTAGGAATTGTGATGAAACTTAGGTGATGATGGGGAAGGTTGTTTACAATAGAATAGTTATGGCCAAGGCTTGGAGAAGAAGTAATAGTCCATTATATGTAGAAGCCTTTCATGAAATACAAGATCCTATGGAAATGATTGAAAAATTGATCCTATATGAAGAAGAATTGAAAAAATATGTACCTATCATAGCTTTTGAAAAAAAAGATATACTAGTTTTAGGAGACATGTTGAGAATGTAGTACCTTTGTGTCATGTATCACTACAGCCTACTCCAAAGGTGAGCTTCTTGGTAGATACTCCTATTATTATCATTTATGACATTGAGGAAGAGAATGAGGTTACACAAATCACCATTCCCATTGTTCCCCAATATGAAGTTTCACCAAAGAGGAATGTGATCATCGTTGAGGCTTCTAATAAAATTTCTGATGATGTGAGACATTTTGCTAGCTAGGAGTTCATTGCAGATAATACATTTTTTTTAACCTCTGAGTTTAAAACCTTCATCTATGAGCACAAAGGAATAATGATAAGAGAAAAGCTAAAAGAAATCAACCTTGAGCAAGAAGTAAATTCCTTGAAAGAACTCCAGTATGAGGTTGATAGAGAAATGGATAATATGACTCCTGAAAGAGGAAGAGCATTACTACAAGAAGCTAGAGTCATGCTTCTTCTAGGGTGGGAAATCAACTTAGCCATAGTATTTGATACTTTCCTAAAAGGAAAAAAAAAGGCCTTGTAGTTGATAGATGAGGCTACTAATATGATATACACTAGATTAGGGTATAATCTTGAAAATACTACTTTACAGATTTGGGCCCTTTACCCACTAGGAAAGAAACCTTCCCTTATCAATAATCATAATTAGATCTTTGGTCACCTTCTAGTATAGAGAGTAGTGGACACATACCCTATTGAGACTACTGATCTAAAAGTTAATGTGGCCAAGTTTACCAAGGCTCAGATTTAGAAGGTAGATATAATAAAGGGTTGATTGAGGAGAATGAGAGTTTGAAGCAAGATGTGATCAACTACAAAGATAGATTTCCTTCCTCCTCAGAACCTTACTCACCACTAATTGAATGTGAAAGAAAGGTGATCGAAACAATGCCTGAGACTACCTATTGGAAGTGCAAATATGAAATGATTCATAAAGGGCAAGAGAAATTGAAGAAAAAATTAAAATCTACTTTATTTGAATTAGCATCAAAATTGGTGTTTATGAGGTTTGATGATATGATTAAGTTTGTTGAGAAAGTTTAGGTTATCCATGAAAAAATGTATGTACCCTTACAAGAACATAATAGGTTATGTGATAGAATGAAGGAGGTGGTACTATAGATAAAGGAAAAGAGAGGAGATAAAAAAAATTTATTTCAAGAGTATTAAGAGATTATGAACACACATGATAGCTTCCACAACATATTGACAGAAGAATTGAGTGACTTCAGTCAGTCACTAAGTATTGCCCTGCCAAATTTCTTCAAGGAAATAGACTTAAAAGATGAGGATGTGTGCAAGGATGAGATAGCCCAATATCTGCCGATAGGTCTTGATGAAATTAACAATGAAGGTAAAGTGCTCAAGAAAACACATGTGCGGCTAGGATGAATCTTTGAACTTGAATATGTAATGAAGGATATCATAAACAATGTGGAAACTTATGCGAAGATAGGATATATTGATCATGTGTCAAAAATTAATTTATTCATTGTACGGATCAAGTAGGAAGTGACAAGTTATGAAATTTTGGTGGTCATGGGTGCATTATCATGGAGCATGAGCCTTGAATAGGACTTGGATGATCACAGGTGCTTGTTGAAGATTAACTGATCATGGTGCATCCACCAAAAAACTACTAACTTTTTTTGTTTATGTTAATCAAGTTTTAGTTATCAAATGACATACCTTTTTGTAATGGGTCTATAGCTTGTTGCTTCCCATATAAAAAGGGAAACCAAGGCCCAGTTTTGAATTATCATTATCATCATCATCATTAGTAGTAGATAGGTTGCTTCAGTATAACATAATCCATTCATCCATCTCGACATTTCAAAAACTTCTGCTATAAATGTATGTATTTTGAAGCAATATAATGGAGAAAATTATTCATAATTGGTGATTTACTTCCACTATTCAACTATTGTGTTATTATTCATTTTTATATGTTGTTGTGCTATCTCCAAAGTAGTTTTCCTGAGTTATTCAAATTTATACAATTTTTCAGGACACATTTGTTGTTGTTGTATGGTTTTCTTGATTGGGTTCTAGCTAGGGTGAATTAAATTCCTTTTAGATAATTCATTTTAATTGGTTCTTTCAAGGGATTAAAATCCTTTAAAACTAATTATTCTAATTGCTTCCCCTCAATTTAAGAATTAAAAATCCTTTCATGACATCACAATAATTTGGGAGAGTAACACTAGGATTCATAAAGAAGAGTATAGTAACTAACAAGCCTACACGTTTGTACAAGGTGCAAACATCTAGAGTGCCTAGCAAGTTAAATTTAAGCTAAGAAGTAGATTCACCTATCTAAAAAATATTTCTCCATCATCATCATCGATCCCCCGACTCCATTCACCCAATAGGATTAGACACTAGTCAAATTTATAATATTTTATACAAACCCTACTCATACACTTGATTTTCAAAACACCAATATTAGGAAATAGTCATTAGCTTAGCATCTATTTCACATCCACATTCCATTATTAATAGATTTCCTATATTAGAGATTACACTTATAACCTTTAAATCTACCTTATCATTTAGGTACACTCGCATAGGTTTAGCAGAGCCTAAAGAGAAGGGAGTTATCAATCAAATTCACCCCGTTCACTAGCTAAAAATGTATTAAGAGATTGGAACCCTCTTAATGTTCAAAACTTGCATTTTTTAGACCTAACACATCAGTTTACACAACCATAAATCTTTCAATATTTTTTTTGGCCTGTAAAGTACCATACCTCTTACATTTTTCAATATCACCCTTTTTTTCTTTTAAAGACATGAATAGGGTTTCATCATTTGATCGCTTTACTCATATTCTAAAGAATAGTTTATCTCTTATAATAGAAACCTCTTTTGAACTTATGTCTTTTGTTACTATCATCTAATTCTTTGTAAGGAAATTAAGAATAAAAATTACCAATCCTTTGATAATTGAAACATATGAAAGGTAACTTACCTTTGTATTTGCCAATGCCTTTCTTCAATCTTCTTACAAGTTTTTCTTCCACATCATCAAATTCATCATTCTCATTAGTTTCTTCTTATTCTACCTTCTTAATGACTTTGAATTTTTCTTCATTCTTTGGAACATCTTTGACAAATTCTCTCATTTCAATCGTTGTGAGTACCAAAAATTTCATCTACTAAGTACTAATCTAAGCCCATATATTCTTCAACAGTAGACACCTTATGACTATAAGATTTAGGGAGTGATCTTAGAACCTTCTTTACAATACTATCTTCTTTTACTTCTCCACTAAGATCTCTGGTGCCACTAACAACTTCATCCACTTGGAACATATAACTAGAAATATCTTCATCCTTTATTATTCTCAAGAACTCAAAATCTGCTCTTTAAGATTTACATCTTGGCTAGTTTTACTCTAGTGTCTCCTTCATAGATGTTGCTAAGTTTCCCCTAGACATATTTAGCAGAACTGCAATTCATCACCTTCAAAAATTTTGAGTCATCTAGCCCACACAAGATAGCATTCATAGCCTTGAATTGTTCTCATACAACTAATCTGAGTTGGATCTATAGGAGGAGAAGTAAGAGCAATATAATGATCCTTGACAGATTTTCAAACACCAAACCCTAGAGAGTTTAGATGGCTTTCCATTCTCAACTTTCAAAAGGAATAATCTATCCCATAAAACCTAAGACCTTTATACACTCCATCATGTGCTATCTCAGACCTTTTCTCAATATTTAAGCTTCTTTAGATGAACTAGGCTCTAATACCAATTTTTGCACACACCTAGATATTGGAGGGGGGGTGAGTCAGTTTCATTGAAAACTTAAACCCTTCTAGATCATAAACAATTCAGCAATATAATTGTTCAAACTCTTAGCAAGATCACCAACTCATTCATAGATCAGAAACACTTAATCTAATCAATAAAAATGAAAGATGAGGTAATGTATGTATAAAATATAACACTAAATTTACATGGAAAATCCAAGAAGATAAAAAATAAAAAAGAGAAATATCTTAGTATAGAATCTCAGTGATTATACAATTGTAATTTTAAGGCTCATTTTCTCTAGACTTGTAGACTAAGGCGCACAACCTTAGGGAAAGTTATAAGGGACTTGTAGTATTCGGGCATACAACCCCAAGGAGAGATAAAAATTACAAGGACCAGATGAGACTCACTATCTTAGAGCAGGATACATGAAGGAATATGAATTATAATATATATCAATAATACACTCTATTGATTGAGGTGTTAAAGCTCATTTCTCTTCCCTTTTCAACAACTAACTACTTCATTCCATGTTCATAGTTTTGCATGCATGAATATTTGTATGAGTATTTGGCGTTTTCATTGATTTCAATAAGCTTAGGGGAGATTGTTGCAATATTATGTTTGTTTTGTCATTGATGACTAGTTGTGTTGATGCTTTGATTAATTACATTATGTTGTCATTAGTAAGGGTTATTGTTGTCAAATTTTTGTGTTTCTTTTACAAGCTTCTATTTGTGGATGATGTTGGTTTTTTTATGATAAGGAAGTGTTGAAGATGATGATTGTGTGTCTCTGGTGCTTGTTTTACAACTTCTTTTGAGAAAATTTGAATAGAAGAGGAAAATAGTTTGTTGCAAAGGTGTTCTAGTATACAAAGTTGTGTTATGGTTTTGGTCCACATTGCTTCTATGTTGAAGATCTACCTATGTGGTTTGTATATGATGGTTAGAGGTATTCAAACATTCCATATCCAAAATTTCTTGGTTTGGTTTGTCATGTAGAGAGAGACATGTTCACCAATGTGTGAACTATATGTTGCAATGGTTTCTAAGAGATCTGTGAAGGAAAGTTCTCTGAAAGTAGGTAATAACACAGAAGGAACTATGGCGATTTCTTTTCATACTAGAGAGGAGAAGAACTACTATATTATCGATTGTGGATGTTCAAATCATATGACTATTGATAAAATTATGTTTATTAAACTTGAGAAATATGAAAATAGTTTAGTTTAGTTTGATGATGACACATTTGCTAAGATATGTGGAAAAGGTTCAATTACTTTTGATGGAAAGAAGAATACAGATGATGTTCTTTGAGTTAATGGTTTGAGACATAACCTCTCGAGTGTTGGGAAAATGTGTATAAAAAGATATAATATTATGTTTCAAGATGATAGATGTGAGATCAAAAAAGTCACTTGAATTGTGATTGTTACTAGAAGAACAGAAAAAACTATTTATTAGCTTAAAGGTGTTGATGGTCACTACTTTATGACTCATATTAATGAAATTTGATTATGGTATAGATGGATGTGTCACATTAATTTTGATAACTTAGTGAGGATATGTTCTATTCAAGCTGTGAGAGATCTACTAAAGATCGCAAAGCTTATTAATGTTTCATATAAGGAATGTCAAATTGGGAAGCAATCAAGAAGAATTTTCAAATTCAAAGAATAATCTACCATTGGAATATTGGATTTGGTGCATACAAACCTTTTTGGTCCTACTAGAGTAAGAAGCTTTCAAGGTGACAGGTATTTCATTCTATTGATAGATGATTATTCTAGAATGACATGGGTTACTTTTTTCAAAGAAAAATCAGAAGCTCTAGATAAGTTTAAAGAATTCAAAATTATGGTTTAAAATGAAATGGATATAAAAATAAAATGTTTGAGGTCTGATAGAGGTTGAGAGTTCACCTCCAAGGAGTTTAATTTTTTTTGTGAGAAACATGGGATAAAGAGGCATTTATCTTCCCTTAGGACTCCTCAGTAGAATGGAGTGGTTGAAAGAAAGATTATATAAGACTTTTCAAGAAGCTACAAGAGCAATGATCAAAGAGGAAAACCTACTAGAAGTCTACTAAAGAGAAGTAATGTATATTGCTATCTACATTCTTAATAAAGTTCAAGCAAGAGAAAATAGTGCAAATAATCTCTATGAGTTATGGTATGGAAGGAATCTTACTCTCAAATATTTGTGGTTGGAAGAAAATGCTATATCAAAAGAGATGAAGAAAACTTAGGAAAGTTTGATACAAGATTTGATGAAGGTATCTTTCTTAGATATTCTACAAGAAGAAAAGCTCACTAGTGCTACAACAAGAGGCTAAAGAAGATTATTGAAAATTAAAATGTCAAAGTGGATGAAGACCTATAGAATAATTTTATTGTGATAGATGGATATGAATCAAATGAATCTTCTTGCAAAGAAAATGAAAAAGATGAAGGAAAGGAGAAATAAATATAGATTGAAGAGGAAGAAGCTCCATAAAAGATCCTTAAGACTCCTATATATGTGTAGAAGAAAATTTTTGAAGATCAAACCATTGGTGATAAAAGCAAGGGTGCATTGACAAGAAGAAAAGTTACTATGATTGAAGTATATGTAAACCTATGTTTACTCTCTAAAGTTGAACCCAAAACAGTGATTGAAGCATGCAAGGATGAATATTGAATCAATGATATGGAAGAATAACTAATGTAGATTGAGAAGAATTAGACTTGGGAACTTGTCCCAAGACCAACAAATAGGAATTTGATCAGAATTAAGTGGGTATTCAGGAATAAACTGAATGAGAATGTAGAAGTGATAAGAAACAAGGCAAGGATTGTGTGTAAGGGCTTCTCACAAGTATAAGGAATAGATTTTGAGGAGACATTTTCTTTGCTAGTAAGAATGGAAGCTATTGATATTTTTTGGCTTTTGCAGCAGATAAAGATTTCAAGGTTTATCAGATGGATGTGAAGTCCACTTTTTTGAATGCTAAGTTAGAAGAAGAGGTATACATTGAAAAATCATAAGGATTTCAATTATCAAACAAACTAGATATGTTTTGTAGATTGAAGAAGACATTATGTGGATTGAAGCAAGCTCCCAGAGCTTGGTATGCAAGGTTGGATAAGTACTTGATATAACAAGGATTCAATAAAGGTACTATAGATAGTAATATTTATTTCAAAGTTGAAAAAGATCAAATATTTATTATGGTTGTGTATGTTGATGATATAATCTTTGGAGGAAATGAAGCTATGTTCAAGAAATTTGTAGATGAGATGTGCAAAGAGTTTGAGATGTCTATGTTTGGGGAGATGAATTTATTTCTTGGATTGCAAATAAATCCAATAGAGAAAGGTATATTCATTTCACAATCTAAGTATGTCAAAATAATGTTGAAGTCATTTGGAATGAAAGATTCTATACTGGTATGTACCCCTATGGTTACTAGTTGGAAACTATGTAAGAATGATGAATCTCCTAAGCTAATAAGAGAAAATATAGATCAATGATTAGAAAATTGCTATATGTAACTACTACTACACTAGATATCATGCATGCATTTTTTCTTATAGCTATATTTCAAGAAGATCCTAGAGATTCACATGTTGCAGCAATGAAGATGATATTCAAATACTTTAAGGGAACATTGAAACATGATTTATGGTATCCAAAGGATATTAATTTTTCTCTGAGTTCTTATACAAATGCAGATTGGGTAAGATGTGTGGATGAAAAGACAAGTACAAGTGGTGGTGCATTGTTTCTTGGATACAACTTGGTGTCTTGGTTGAGCAAAAAATAAGACTTGGTATCTTTATCAGATGTAGAGGTAGAATACATTGTAGTAGCGTATTCCTACACATAGGTGTTGTGGATGAGGAAAATCTTGAAGGATATCATAGTAGTATATGATGAACCCAATTTTTATGTTTTGTGACAATAGAAGTGCTATTAGAATTCCAAAAAAATTGAAAATGCACTCAAGGACAAATCATATCTCAATTTAGTATCTTTTTGAGAGAAGGTTGTAGAGAATGAATTGAAGCTTGAGTATGGGCCTATAAAAGATCAGGTTGTTGATATATTCACTAGGGATCTTCCTAAGGATACTTTTGAGTATCTCCATGAGGAGTTATGGGTTATGTTGAATTAATAATCTATAAATTTTTGAACACATCACATTCAATCTCCAAATCATATTAATAAAAATAAGGAGTGAAAGGAAGAACCATCCAAATAATCACAAAGCATATGAACACCAAAATTTTTACGTGGAAAACCCAAAATGGGAAAAACCACAATGAGGATTAGCTGACAATATATTATATCTAGATATATTATATTGCAAGGGCTCATTGCCAAAACACATTATCCTTATAAGGCTCACAACTAGAGTTAAGTACAATATAAAAATGGATCACTACCAAAGTATGAATCGATACGAATTGCACCTCTCTTGTATTGTATTTGAGTTCCTTTGAAGCTCTGAATATGAATTATTGCTCTACTTGATAGTTTCTCAATGATTCTACTCTAATTCTAAACTCTTACCATTTATTTTGCATGTTCACATTATATGATACCACTCGCACTTGCTATGTCATTTATTCCTACTCATCTATCTATTTCTCACTCTTTAATTCCAAAATGTCTCACATATATACCAAAATACATCTGCACACATCAATTAGGTTAACCTAATTAGATGTAAACTTGAAACCATCCAAAAAAGCTTTTGTTGGCACCACACAAGATTCAAAATCATCTTAAAACCCAAGAAAAATATGCAATACTTAATTTAAGTTGGCATGGACTTAAAATAGATCCAACTAACACCCACAATGAATATTTAATCTTCTCAACACACATCATGTATCATTTTGGAAAGGAATAGGACCTAATCGCAAAAAATTCCAAACATACATACTCTTCCCCATACACACAACTCCTAGATTCAAATTCTCTTCAGTTTCTCATTTCATAGACATCTATGAGACTAACTTTAAAATCATAGTATCAAAACATTATTCTCAAGAAAATGAAAAATATCTTACAATGGTATACCGAATAGAGAGATGACAATGATATATAGAGTTGGATTATGTCATTGATATCTTCAAGTATGCTTCAAGAAACTTCATGATATGTTGAATATAGCTATAAGTCATTCATAATGATATGGTTAAAATTATAGAGTTATATCTCTTCTTGCAGTGAACTATGAACCCAAAAACTAATGCACTAAACCACAAAACCATCAATAGATAACACTTAGCCAAATTTATGATAGATCAACTTTCTGTTATAGATAGTACTATACAAATGACGCCATAAATGCTTCCCACAATGTTTACATCAATGAAAAAAATGGTTTATTCAAATCAACTGATGTATGTACACTTCATGATCATGTTTCCAAGCTACATCAACAATGACAAAATTTCAAACTTCCAATAATCTCTCCCTTTATCATTGATGAAAACATGCATATTAAAAATATTTTCCATATCATGAATCATAACTTATTTCCCCCTAATTTAACTGCCGTTTCAAAATTAACCTTTGTTGGAATCAAGGAACACTAAGAGGGGGGGTTGAATCAGTGTTCTACATTTTTTAACTTTATTAATCTAATCCTTAAAGTACTAATAACATTCAACCAAAATAAAGATGCATGAACATAAGAAAAATAACCAAAACACCATAACAAAATGATTTTTACATGGAAACCCTATTAGGGGAAAAGCCATAGTGGAGGTCAATCCACAATATTGTCTGAGTATACTCAAAAGGAAAGTTTAAAAAATGGGAATGCACTTGCATTTAGGAACACTGCCTAGAGCTCGCCACTCAAAAACTCAAAGGCTTACTGCCTAACACAAATTTGGAATACTTCCAAAGGATTTGAACTGAGAAACTAGCATCTAAAAATTCTTGATTATAGTTATGGTTAGGCTCATCAATTGAATTCTGGACCTTCTAATTGATTATGCACTTTTTCTCTATTTTGCTTTAACTTGCATCAAAAATCCTTAATGCACAAGTGGAACTATGCATAATCACTCCATTGACCTTCTGACATTCACTACATCAACTCACTTTGAACATATATCAAAATGATATAATCAATCACTTATATTTATTCGCTATTAAGAATTTAATTGCTTCATATCAGCTTCAACAAAATAAGAAATATTTACAAATTGTTGGCTCAAATCATGCATAATATTCAATGCGTATCCACAAAATTTTTCCACAGCATAGTGAGGACCCAAATAAAATAACTCAAATAGAAAAATACTTAAAAAATAACTCCTCAAATATCTGCAACACGGTATATTCACCAAGTCGGCCTTCATGCACTGATGAACAAAAAATTAGTCAATTGGATCTTCTAACTTACACTCAAATGGATACGAGGAACCAATATTTACAGATAACACAGATTATACATGGAACATTACTTCCTAAGATCCAGAACACAAAATAATAATAGAAAATTTTCATATGAATCGAAGAACACCAATCTTTCAAATGCTTTGTTCTAGCTTAAGAGATAATCACTGGTCTTCAATATGTTTTCGGGTATGATAAAATTATGACATGCGAATCGACTTAGTGACAAGGGTTTCCATCAATGACAACACCAAAAAATTGTCTAGTGTCTCTTGCCAACAATCTCCCCCTTTGGCATTGATAGCAACACTTAGTGAAAAATGACTAAGTGTCAGATTAGTACCAACATAAATACACTACCAACCAAAACTCCAAAAATATCTTCATCCACAGCTCAAAACTACAACTCCCCATTCGATGAATATACATTTTTCACTGTTCTATTCCCCCCCCTTTGACATCAATGGTAAAGATGGGGAATCCACATACAAAACTTCTATAAACAAAAACTTCAAACTACATATGTACAAACTTGTTTCAACAACTTACACAAACTTGAGAATATCTACAAAATTGGTCTTCAATAGGTTCAAGCTTGTTTCCCAACTCTTCTTGAGACTCTCCAGAATAGTCATGTGACCACAGAATAAATAAAATTGCATCCCTACAGATTCAAGGTTTACTAGATCACTAACCACCATAGCATCTTGTGCTTCCTTCAAAGCATTCAACATGGCTTCCATCTTCAGACCAATTAGGCCTCTGAGTTCACAAGCTCTTTCCACAACTTTATCATTATCATGCTTCAAAATCTTTATCTTATCAAGTAGGGATATAACTTGACCTTCTTGCTTTCCAACAGAAATAGTTAAAGGATCAAAGCCATCAGAAATAGCAGCTAACTATTTCTCATGATTCTTAATCTTCTTCTCATTGTCCTTGGTAAGTTTAGACAAAGACAAACATGACTTATCGATCTTTCCACCTTTAGATAGTGCACTTTGAACATTCTTCACATAGGTAGCTAGCAAATATTTATCATTGGCTATCATTCCTTTCAACCTACTAAACCTTTTGTCATCAAATTCATTTTGTACCTTGATCAAAGCTGACTTCTCAATTGACTCAAAATGAGTACTTACAGAATTAATAAGATTCTTCATCTCAATGGAGGAAGAACCAGATGGATCCTTAACATGAGTAGGCATATCTTCTCCAGAACACTAGATGCTAGACTCAATAACTCATTGTCCTCAATGTGAGACTTCAGAATTTCTTCCGTAGCCTTAGCCTATGCAAATGATGCAACTTTCATTTTCTGAATTGGGGACGAAGTACACAAATGAATAGGACCTTCTCCCAATTCAATGTCAAATTCTACCTGTTGTTCTTCCAAAAATTTCTTCACTACCTCTGTAGTGTTTCTTGCTTCCACTGGAACTTCCTTAACTTCAACCTTCTTTTCCTCAACTAGTATTTCCTCAGCCATAGATTTGTGCTTGTCTTTTTCAATTTCAACTTCTTCAGTTGATATCTCCTTTTCTTCAACTAACATAGCACTAGGATATTTAGTCTCCATAGGTACTTTTGTATCATGCATATTAGGAGGAATCTGAGTGTCCTCAACTGTAACCTCTTCATTTATCAGACTAGATGAAATATCTTCAACATGCAATTCTTCATAGACAACATTAATTTTGTTCTTTAGTAAAACTTCCTTCAAAATTATTTTAGTTTCATTTGCTACCTCTTCAGTCCTACCAATCATAAGCTTGTTTACTCTTGTTTTCCTATTGGAATCTATTTTTGCTTTATTTAGGATTTTCTTCATTTCCTTAATAGACATTACCAGACATAGATCTACAAGAATCCATTCTCTCAGCTACTCTTCTTTAGTTCTAGCATTAACTCTCCTCATCTCCAAAATTTCATACAGTTCTTTAGGTAATTGTGCCATTATCTCAACAAGAGTCATATTGAAATTGTTCAAATACTTTATTGTAGCCTCCTCAAGAACTCTTTGACCAACACTATCAAAGGTAGCATACACTTCAAATAGGGGCTTAAGATTACCATCCTTGATTATGCCTCTCCCAACTTCCTCTACAAACATACTTGGTTTGTCAGTTTTCACTTTCTTCTTTGCTTTCCCTTTTTCATGAGAGGTCTTGTCCTTAGTGACTGTTGATGCTTGGGTGATGATATGCTTTGTTTCTCTAGCTTCTTCATCAGATTCTATCTCATCATCTTTTGAAATAGCTACATACACTCTTGTACTCTTATCCTTCTTCCTCTTACCAAATTCCTTAACTTGAGCTTTTATAGAAGCTGGCTTTTTTGTATGACTAGATAGTGGTTCAAAGTTCCTTGTTGATCTAGTTTGGGAAGAGGATGCTTTCAGACTAGCAGATTTAGTTCTAGTAGGCTCTTTTTCGACTTTAACTTGTTCTCTCTTCCTTCTGGCTTCTCTTACAACTTCTACAAATATACCCATGCTCTCTGTAAAGACTTCCACTTCTTTCCTTACTCTTTAGAATATCATCAGTTTCTTCAACTACTCATGGACTTGCATATTCTTTTTTGCATATGTTCCAAACCTCTCTTTAAATGAATCCAAAGGCTTAATCAAAAAATGATGTGCATATAGCTTCAATATGCTCTCCTCAACTTCATAACCCATTGGCATAATCCAAATGGTTCTAGGATCTGTAGCTTCCATTAAGCATTGATCAATTTCAACCATAAAACAAATTGTATCTATGTACAATAGAAGTAGGAATTCTTTCTCTTGCTTGCATCTCATTTTGAAAATTCTTGAAATATCACTAGATAATAGTTTTCCTTGTCTTACTATCACCAATTCCAAACAAGATATCTCTAATCTGAATAGCTACGGGTTTATCATTTTTCCAATGCACTTTCCCAACTCCTAAAACTTCATTCATCAAATAAAAGAAAGACATAGTAACAAATTACCGTATTTTGAGGAATTATTCTTGTCTTTCTTAATCTTACCAAGATTCTCCATAAGTTTACTTTGAAGCAACTCACATAAATCATATTCTACATTCTCCTTCACCATCTAATATGCTCCATATATGGTTGTACCAAATACATAATTTTCTTAGCTGGAATGATATATATTGTAAGCAATAACCATCGAGGAAAATTGCACACCCAGATCAATGATGTTATCAATTTTCATTGCTCTTCTATCAAATACCAAACTAGTTGCATCAGTGACTATCTAATTCTTCACAGAATTCAGGATCGACAATCCACCGAAGGAATTTAAGCCTATAATAGTGCTTATGGATTCTTTTGTAATCTTGAAATTTTGACTCAACCACATAAATTCAGAGTTAACTCAACTCAAGATGTATCAAACCTATTCAATTTCATTAAACATGGGGAATTTCACAATTTGTGTGAATTTCGTCTCCTCTAGGATTTTGAATTCGGTCTTAATACAAAAATCCTCTCCAACAATGTGATTGGAATATAAATTCAACAACTACGAGCTCCCTAATTCCTCAATATTAGCATGAATGTATGCCCCAATGTCTTCAATATGCAAGACGTTGTACAAAACAAATGAAAATGCACCTAAGGGCTCGGTCTCAATAGATTTGAAAGGATGCCACTTGAATTTTGGATGGAGTCTATCCTTGACTTCAACTACCAATGGAGTAGCCATTTTCACAAATTCACAAGTTTACAAGTTTTCCCGATAAATACCTTTTTGGTAGACTAGGGCTTGATCTTCGAATCGCCTTCACACTTGAATCTTTCCAAATTTCACCAAAGTTCACTTCAGAGCTTTCCAGGCTTCTTCTTCTCAAAATGCAAAGTGACAAATGAAGGATAGAAATGACCTTTTATCATTCACACACCTAACCTTTTTGATGCAATAAATACTTTTTCCCTAACTCATTTGAATACCTTGTTTACATGCACTATGAGAGATAACTCTTCTACAAATTTTCAATTTTGCATAAATACTCTCTCCAACTATTCAATAGTATTTGTAGATCATCAATGCAATTACTGCACTCATCCACATCTTGGTGTTGATTATTGGTAGGGGGTTTGAAGAATTTTTTTGATAGCTCCCCCTAGGCCAAAGGCCTTAATCTAAATCCTGAAGGAATTACTAGAAGTTAATTCTAGTGCTAGCTCATTTTCTTCACCCATGTCTTCTTCATCTACTTTTTGATCTGATCTGTATTGACTTTCCCTTTTCCTCTTTCATCCTTCTACATGTTTCTTCTTTGATTTACCAAGCCTCTTCTACAAAATCTAGTAATATGACTAGTTTTGTTGCAATTGTAGCACACCACATTTATTTATCTAGACCAGTTGTTCCACTTTTTTTTTCTGTTGATCTACACTAGTTAGCAATATGGCCAAATCTATTGCATGTATAGCATCTAACATCTCTATAAAAATTGTTCATCGTGTTATTGCATTCATTTGACTTATGACCACACTTGTTACAATTAAAGCACTAACCAGAGAATGATGGACCACTTGAATTCATTCTTCTTCTGTATTGAGCTGCCATATGACCAAATTTATTGTAAATATAATAGTTACCATTAAATATTTGAGCATTAGGTTGTCTTACTGGATATCTTTCAGGTTGATTCATCTAATTTCCTTGTCTAAATCTTCTTTGTCTAGATCTAGAATTTTCTCCTTTCTTATATCCAAGACCTCACTTGTCACCATCATTCCTTTGACTTTTAATCAGTTCATCAAGCTTGGATGAGCTAATCTTTAACTTTAACTTGAATTCATTTGTTGTATCAAGTTCATCTCTAAGATCATCTATCTTCTTTTCAAGCTCTTCTTCATTGTGTCTAGATTTTTCTAACTCAAGTTCCAACAGAATGAATCCATCAGTAATTCAACTGCATTCTTCAAATTTCTCTTTCAAGGATTGAGCAATATTTTCTTCCTTCCTCTTTTTGTCTTTAATCTTCTTGGTCATCCTCATCATAATAGATTTTGTCTCATGCTTTAGGATTGCATTATCTCTTACAAACTTTTCACATTATTCTATCTTTTTCTTCAGGGCTTGACTCAGTTATTCATCTATAAAGCATTTACTATCTTCCTGCTTGATCTGATCACAGAGTTCCCTTCTCTTCTCCCTAGACTTATTGATTTTTTCTTCCAATGACTCAATGAATCTCTCAACATTCATGAGATTTGCTTGTAATTACTGGACTTCAGCTTTTGATTGATCAAGATCATCTAGGGCCACTGTAAGTTGTTGAAGACTACTTGAATCCATTGAAACACTTTCCAAGATCTTTCCCAATCTTTTAAACTTCTTCCAAGGAACAAAGCTCTGATACCAATTGTTGGAATCAAGGAACACTGATAAGGGGGTGAATCAATGTTCTACAATTTTTAACTTTATTAATCTGATCCTTAAAGTATTGATAACATTCAACCAAAATAAAGATTCATGAACATAAGAAAAATAGCCAGAACACCATAACACATGGATTTTTACATGGAAACCCTGTTAGGGGAAAAACCACTATGGAGATCAATCCATAATATTGTCTGAGTATACTCAAAAGGAAAGTTTACAAAATGGGAATGCACTTGCATTTAGGCACACTGCCTAGAGCTCACTGCTCAAAAAATCAAAGGCTCACTACCTAACAAAAATTTGGAATACTTCCAAAGGATTTGAACTAAGAAACTAGCATCTACAAATTCCTAATTATAGTTTTGGTTAGCTCATCAATTGAATTCTAGACCTTAAGACCGATTATGAACTTTTTCTCTATTATGCTTCAACTCGCATAAAAAATCCTTAATGCATAAGTGAAACTATGTATAATTTCTCTAGTAACTTTATAACATTCACAACATACATCAAAATGATATAATTGATCACTTATATATATTTGCTATTAAGGATTTAATCGCTTCATGTCAGCTTCAACAAAATAAGAAATATATACAAACTATTGGCTCAAATCACACATAATATTTAATGCACATCCATAAAAGTCTACCACAACATAGTGGGGACTAAAATCAAAATGCTTGAACACAAAAATACTTAAACAATAACTCCTCAAATATTCACGACACACTATATTCACCAAGTCGGCCTTCATGCACTGATGAATAGAAAAATAGTCAATCGGATCTTCTAACTTACACTCAAATTGATACAAGGCACCAAGATTTATAGATAACACAAATTATGCATCGAACACTCCTTCTTGAGATCCACAACACAAAATAATAACAAAAAATTTGCATATGAATCAAAGAACACAAATTTGTCGGATGCTCTATTCTAGCTTAATAGATAATAATTGATCTTCAATTTTTTTGTCGGTATGATGAAATGATGACACGCAGATCAACTTACTAACAAAGGTTTCCATCAATGAAAACACCAGAAAACATGTGGAGTTTCTCTTTCCAACAACCTTGACTTCCCAAAGGTTTTCTAGACATCCAAAAATGTTTTTCTTCCCACTATCTCTCTCATTATCTCTCCCCCTTTGACATCAATTGAGAAGGTCATGCAAGGGTCCAGTATAATTACCTTGGATATATGTATGTATGCATCATTTTCAAAAAATATAATTTAATAAAAAATGTAAGACATCAACCTGAAGATGTAGATCCCTTGAGATTCTTTATAGTATCCTGCTATCAAGGGTTGCCATCAATGAAAACACCAGAAAACATGTGGAGTTTCTCTTTCCAACAACCTTGACTTCCCAAAGGTTTTCTAGACATCCAAAAAATGTTTTTCTTCCCACTATCTCTCTCATTATCTCTCCCCCTTTGACATCAATTGAGAAGGTCATGCAGGGGTCTAGTATGATTACCTTGGATATATGTATGTATGCATCATTTTCAAAAAATATAATTTAATAAAAAATGTAAGACATATCAACCTGAAGATGTAGATCCCTTGAGAATCTTGTATAGTATTTCAAGCTTCGTTAGAGACTCTATTCCTTTTTCCATAGCGTTGGGTCTTAGATTTACTTCTAATAATTTTTTAGCACTAGCAAGGGCACTAGATATAGGAGTGCGCCTTAATTTTACTAAGTCCCTTAGTGCCACATATTGATTTATTATCTTTGTTCTTTGATCTATAAGGTAAAGAAATTGTCTTGTAGTTGCATAATGTTATACCACTTCTAATTGTTCCTATCACTTTCCAAATTATAAACATCTGATTAAGAGCCTATCTAAATTTCATTCTAAATCATTTCATCCTTTGTATTTTGTGTGTTTTTGGACCATTTCAGATAATATGATATTAATTCTTATGCTTCTTCTTGACAATCTTAAGCATCATTTAATCCCTTCAAGATTATGTGATGTGCATCTGCAGATTTCCTTTTCATATCTTATAGATTCTTCTTTGTATTCCTTGCTTCAGAGTCATTTCTAGTTTGTTCTTTTAGTCCAAATATGTACACTTTCAATGAATCAACCATACTCCTGAGATTTTCTATGTCAAGCATTGATGTATCAATGCTTGCATTGGGGATTGTCTCTTGTAAATATTTTATTGCTTCATCCAAGTCTTGTGTACTTTCACTTTCATTCTCATGCTGGGTCACATCAAATTTTCTTCCTTCTCATTTTGTAACCTCTTGCTCAATTTCAATAGGAGGAATATCCACACTTTTTCTTTTCTTACCTCTTCTTCTTGAACTACCGAAGGCTTCAATAATAGACCTATCCTCTAAACCTAATCTTCTAGGGTCCTTTGGGCTTCCTAGAAGCACTTCTACATAATAATCAACTTCTACCATAGTCATTTCATAATCTAACTTAGAAATACACACATGTCTAGGCTCAATTACTTCCATGTAGTAATAATCAATAGAGACATGTAATTTGTTGTTTCTGGAGTACCTTCCCAGCACACCCTCTAGTATTCTTTTTTTTTTATTCACCCTCATCTAAAACATTCCAAATAATGTTGCAAAAGAATCTTCTTGAGCATTAGATCCGCCAAGATTCATCATAATATTCCTTATCTGATGTGCTACCAGTTATGTATTTAGCCATTCCACTTTTTCAATTACTAGTATCTCCTTCATGAAGTAGAAAAGTAAGCAAACTATCAAAGTACTATACCTAAATGTAGTCTTTTTGTTCTTTTTTATTCCTTTCAAATTCCTCATCAAGTGTTATTGAAGTAACTCACAAAGATCATAATCTACACCATTCTCACACTAGTAGAATTTGGAAAATAAATGACTAATTCGGTCATTGGGTAAAATCACAAGTAAATGACTAAATAAATGACTAATATCAAACAAATAAAAATGACTAAATAAATGACTAATATCAGACAAATAAAAATGACTAAATAAATGATTAAATATATAACTAAATTAATGACTGAATAAATGACTTATTACTCATCTATTCTTTTTTCTTTTGAATTTTATCATAATCCTTAGAGCTTAAGCCCCCCTCATGAGACCCCTACCTATGTGGACCATTTGGCTTCCTAGGTTGCTTGGTGCATCAAAAGTACCATTTTTTGGAAGGAATTGCCTCTCGGTGTAGTCTTAAGGCCTTCACATATTTTATAAAAAAAATTATCATTTACATTCTTTAACTTTTATTACTCATTATTCTAATGAATCATTAATGTTTTTAACTATGATTTGAAGCTAGTTTTATTTTCTTGTTGTGTTAGCATGCAAAATGTATCAAAGAGAAATTATGGTCAATTTCACTAATAAAATATGATTTAAACAATCCAATTTCATTTTGAGGGCTATCTTGCAAATAATTTCATTTCAAAAGGTCAAGTAGTTATTTCTAGAAATAATTAGATTCAATTTACATCAATTGTAGAAACATAATGTCTGTAAAAGTAATTATTTCTAGAAGAATTTCCTTAAAAATGTAAGTTCAGGTAGTTATTGGGTATGTGCATGATCGTCATGGAAAAAATAGGCCCTTAAGTGGCAAAAAATTTAGAAAAATCAGAGTTAGGCAACTTGACATAAAAATTTGAATAAGTTATCTTTATTATTTCAAAAACATGTAAGAATAGAATCTATAGAAAATTGAATGTAGTTTCTAAACTTTGTTTTTAAAAAAAAAAATCTATTTGGTCAAAATTTGAAATTTCAATGTAGTACTTAAATTTCAAGGAAAAATAAGAAGTAGGTGTCTGGCCACCCTAACCACAATAAAATGATAATGTTTTTTATAATATTTATATATAAGTAGAGGACTCATGTCCGATGTGATGTATATTTTTTTGTAATTTTGTTCCAAGTAAATAATTAACTATGAATTTTTATTACAACAAAAAATATAAAACTCGCATCGACCATGTTAACTTGGTCAAAAATTCATGAAATTCAATTTTTCTTTTTAGTCCTATAGTATGCAAAGCATAGAATGTGCATGTTTTGGATTCAAAAATGTGATCGTTTGAAAGCTATAGATGTTTTTAATCAACCTATCAATAGAACTTTAGTTGTAATTCAAATAGAAAATGAATAATAATTACTTATTAAATTCAAATTAAAGCATAATTTATATTGGTGGAAAGATGAGAATCTCCTTTAGAAACCCTTTTCGTTTCATGAATTTTGGGTAAAAAAAAGAAGTCAGCCACATACCCATCATATTGCCACTTTTTGGCCCATCATGATCCTGCACATAGCCTATTTCTAGAAGCAATTAGATTCAATTTACATGGATTGTAGAAATGTAATGGTCAAGTCTATTGAAAGCGAAGATTTTTCCCTTAAAAAAAGAACATTTTGCCTTAAAAATGAAATTTTTTCCCTAAAATGAAGATTGATTCACTTCTATCTTTTCTTGTTGATATACTCGACCATCTTAATAATGCAAAATAGAAATAACATTGATCACTTTTGGCACTACTACATACAAGGGGGATTTAAAACATTAATTTAAGACAAAATATTAATTTTGTCTTAAATATATATTTTATGTTTAAATTATATTTTTAATTTTCTAATTGTCTTAAATTAAGACAATAAAAAATACCTTTTAATGAGATGACATTTCCACAGTCCATATTGAAAGATTAATTTTGCTTGTGGATGCAATTGTGTGCAATTTTTTTCATCAATGTTTTGGATCACACTCTATGATCCATCATTAGGATAGAGAACTAAAAGGAGATGCAAAATGATGAGATGCAAACCTAGAATGGTTTAAGAAGAGAGGCAGGAAAGGAACACAACACGAGGAGATGCAAAAAAGGAAGTTCAAGAAACAATCATAGAAAAGGAACAAAAGAAGAAATTAGGCTATTAGATAAAGTGAATGAATAGCAAGAATAAAATGGAGATAAAAAACAAAGTAGATAATTAGGACAAGATACTATTATACAAGAGAAAAAACAAAAAGATACAGTTAATAATAAGAAAAAGTAAATATACAAACAATAAATTTAATAAAAGAATCAAATTAAGTCAAATTTAAAAATTTTGAGACAAGAAAACAAAATAAACTTCCAAAAGAAAATTTTAAGAAAACCCCAACAGAAAGAGAAAATAATCAAGAATTAAAAAATATATACCACTACAACAATAAAAACCAAGAGAGACCACCAATAAACAATTGATTCTTTAAATATATATATAATGTTAAATTTAAGACAAAAGAAAGACAATTGTTAAATCTATAATAGAACAAGAGAAGAAAGACAAGAAAAAGAAAAAAAAATTATATAAATATATGTATATATATAAATGAAAGACAAGAGTTAAAAAAAGAGAAAAAAAAGTTAAATATATCATTTAATTTATTATAACAAAATAAGTAGGTGAATTTTAAATTGTGAAATGAAGAAATACATTAATGTGCATTAGAGTGTAAGTGTATATGCATAAGATTGCAATATGAAAATGTAAATAAGAAAGAATAAAAAATTAGACACAAAAGGATTGAAAAAATAAGGGTAATAGAAAATAAGGAAATGAAAAAAAAACAAGAAAAAACTCAAAACAAAGAGCAATCTAAGGAAATGAAAATTCAACTAAATTCAAAGAAAAAAATTATTTCCCTCCCTTTCAACATGTATTTTCTTTTCCCTTACCCATGTATACTCATTCATGGCTGCAACAAATTGTGCATACTCCTTCATGGGTGAGGAGTCATTGGTCAATCATCATTGACAACCATGCAAGAAAGGAACAAATGACTCCTCATCTTGCATGGTGATCCTTCTGACCAACCAATGCAACTCTTGTTGGGTATAAATCCACATTGGTTTGGTTATGAAGGACGACCATCATTCTTCTGTTTTGGAATCAAATACATGGAGATTGAAGGGGTGACTTGGGCAACTAATTCAAAATATTCATTCCTATCACATGTCAATGTATTGTTTTTTTCTTTTAATTTGAATGTATTTTACTACTAAAAAGAGTATTGGGGTGCATCCTATGATAAATGAGCACTTTTTTTTATTGCATTTCTGAAAAAGTGGGAGCACAACCCATTAGCAATAGTTTCAAATTCCATAGCCCCAAGAATCTTTTGGGGAAAAAATTAGGAATGAGCTTTACAAAAGTAAAGTTTTGTTGTTGATGAACATACATTTTGATTAGAATCTTTAGATAAAATATGCCTAGGCATTGCGGGCTTTGAAAGAATTACCAAAATTTCAAACAACCAAAATATGAAAAACAAATCTTCAAAGTTTTAGTGGCTTTTTTGTTTTCACAAAGACCATTGAAAGTTACATGTCTGATTTCTTCTCAATATTTGACGGTTCTCAATTAAAAATTCTATGTCTATGATATTTTCCCACAAGACTACCCATGTTTCATCAGGATGTTGAGACTCTATAGAGAGTTCAACACTCAAAAGGAATGCCTTTGTACTGTCATGCTCTCTAAAGTTGCACGACAATGTGGAATAAAGCCTAAAATAGCCATCACCATCCCAAAAAGTTGCAACTTTCAGAATAGGCCTGTTGGGTACAAGTGTTGAGGTATGTTTTTTATTCTCAATTTTTTTATTAATGTTTTTTTATATGTTTATTCTTCTATGGAAGCAAGTGATGACAGGGAGCTCTTATTTTTCTTTGCAACTGACACTCTACCTTGAACATGGATGTTTTATATACAATAAGTGGAGACATAGAGGATTATCTGGAATATCTTGAAGATCATAGGCTCAAGGATTTGATCAAGAAACAATAGTAGAAGATGGATGATGTTGGTACATGAAACATAACTGCAAAATTGTTTATAGTAGTTAATTTGATTTTTGTCTAGAATATGTTTTGTTGTGCCTTTTCATGTGATTATCTTGAGAAATTCTCTTCTCCATGTATTAGTTGCAAACTAAAGGAAACCATATTTGAGTTAGAGTTTCTTGTGGAAACATATTCAATTAGGATTTCCCTTGAAGTGGAAAGGTGAGAAAAGATTTTGAGTTGTGTCGTGAGATTAAGCTCCTACAATTTTAAACAATTCTCCAAGTATTATCAATGTAAGTTCTGTTGTGAGTGTTTTTCCTATATTTTTTAACTTGTAGGTATGTTGAACAAGTTTTGTTTGTATTACAGAGACCTTAAAATCCCAAGAATTGGAGGGTGGTTGTGTATGCTTCAAATCCCCACTCCAAGTTAGTAATAGAGGAAGGGTATTTTAATATTTTATGGGCTTTCCTATTTTAATGAAAATTTAATAGGTGAAAGGTATCTTTAGGATCATTTACACTAGACATGATTTCCTTTTAAAAATTACTTAATTCCCAATAAGATGCATGTACCTATGCATTGTATTTTTGGATTTTGACTTTTTTGCTCCCTTATTCTCATTCCAACGTCTACCTATACAAGCAATTTGTCATTTCAAATTTGAAAGCAACATTTTGTATTGAGGTGCATGCCTCTAAATGGGTAAATATTTTGATGATTTAAAACACCTATCCTACTTGATTAGGCATGCACCTTATAATAAAAATTTGGAACTTTGTCTTATAACAACTTTCTCTTCATATTAGCATGTTCCTATCAATGGAATATGTTGCTTGTTTGAAGTGAAAATATTCCTTTGTTGATTGTGCACTTTGTAAGGAATTTTATGCTTTGAATTTCTCAGATAAAGAGATATGCCCGTATAAATGGAAATACACCCTTTTGATGAACTAAACTCATTTTTTTGTGTTTCACATGCACACCTCTATACATGAAAAAAGTGATATGCACTTTTCCTTAAGATAGGTGTGCAATTAAATATACAAATTTTCCTTCAAATTTAAAGTATAAACCTTCATGCTTAGGTGCATTCCTCATAATGTAGTTTTGATGTTTGAAATTTTGAAGTGGTTTTCTAAATAAGGGGACATACCATTTTATGCAAACCTTACTTCAATCTATTAACTCCTTTTTTCTTTGCACAAGTGTCCACTTGAGCATGGGAAAACATCTTTTCTAATTCACTAACCTCAATTTCATAACAAAAGTGCATGTCATTGTAAGAAATTACTATTGTGACACTTGAAAACAAAAAATCTTGATGAGGTGCACACCAACAAACTAAATTTGTCCTTTGAAATAGTGAAGCTCCCTTCCTTTAAATGATTGCATGCCTATCTAGCATTCTTGACTTCAAATTTGATGACAACAAATCTGATGTAATGACAGGGTTTCAAAAACTCACTAACTTTCACAACTTGAAAAATCTCAATCTATTCTTTATTTTCCTTCCAGTTAGGGCTCATTTTCCCTTCACAAAAATATTGTTTCAAATTACCAAAACTAAGAATAAGGAAGCAATCCTCTTGTAGATTCCAAAAATGACCGTAAACAACATCAATTGGCTAACTCAACACCAATTTCCAACCTTGACAACTCAAATAAGAGAACTTTCAAAAGTAGACTATCCAAAATCAACCTACAATGACAAAAGTAGACTATAGCATCTCCTCATTTTTCATTTCTTGATAGAGAACTTTTGAAAAATGTGCAAGATGTTCTTCAATTTCAATAATCAATGTTGAGATAAAATGGAATCATAGCTCTTGCAAATAAGGTGCTAAATCATTTATCCTTGAAGGAGATTTATATGCATGAAGAAAAATTAGGTCTTCTAGAATATTCTTGGACCCCTCATCTATGGTATCTTTGATTTGAATAGCCTCAGTTCAAAAATAAGTGTTAAGGCAACCAAACCAGTCTTCATCATTTGTCATCATAAATATAAAACTCAACCTAGGTAAATTGACACTTTTTAGGTCCCCTCTCTTGACAAGCCAACTCTCACTAGTAGTTAATTTGTGCAAATGGGTTTCAACATCTTTGTAACTTTCTAGAGATATAACTATGTATTCAAGGCATTTACCAACCTTAACTCTTTCACACAGATCTACAAATCCATCAACTATTCTTTTTTTCATCCTACTAATAAAATGACAAAATGACTAGGATGCATGCAAGTTGCAAGCAAGGAAAGATTCTTGTTTTACATACCCAAGTGAAAAAATTACCAAATGAATTAGCATGGATTTGAAACCAAAAAAAAAATGGAACTAATGATTTGAAACACTTAGAAATTTCCCCTAAATAAGTGTGGTGCTTGGTCTTAATAAATCAAGAGGTTGTTGAACCCATACTGTCAAGATTATTGTCATGGTGACTATGATGTGTGCAAGTAGTCACAATGCAACAATCTTGTCTTATGTGCCAAAGTGGTGTATTAATCAAGTAAATGAGTGTGGATTTGAAGCCTTGATACATTTGGGACTATTTTGCATCCAAAATCAACCACTTTTGACTATTGTGAAGATACTAAGTTTACTCTTCATAAGTGTGTTATTTGGTCCAAATGATTAAGAGGTTGATGAAGCTCATAACATCAAGATTGTTTCCATTTGTCTTATAGAAACTATTAAATGAATTGGGGCTATAAATTACCTAGGATGTAAAAGTGCAATTTTAATGACATAAAAACTTCCTACTTGCACTTTTGAGTTCATATCCTACTCTCCTTAGAAAACATGACTTGGATGGGTGGAAAAAGTTGCAAGAGATGAGTGTGTTAGATCAAGTTCATGACATTGTATTTTGAGTGAATAGATTAATTTGATAAGTGGTCCAATAAATTATTGGCCTTTATAGGAATATGTTGAATTTTGATAACGTTGGCTGCATCCACCAATCTATATAGGGAGGGTGGTGCATGGGCACCATTGAAGAACTTTAGGCAATTCAGGTTGTTAAAGAGTAGGCTCTAGGAGGAAGACACTTTTGTAGTAAATAAGGTCTTGAAGACCATTAAAGTATGCAATAAATCATAAGTTGGTGGTAATTAGGTGTCTAAGAGTCAATAATTTTGATATTGCAAAGCAATTGCACTTTGTTGCAAAATTATTGTAAAACCCAAAAGTTGCAAATGCAAGATTTTAGGAGTTTAAAGTCAACTGGTAGTAAATGGTTGAATAAGGTCATTTAGTGTTGGTTGAGTGAATGTAGGTACAATTAGGTTGTTTACAAACCATTTAAGGTTATTAGCAGATTCATTTTGTCAGATTTTGCAGTATTGCTAAAAATAACTGCAACAAGACAATTTTTGCTTGTAATGGGAAAATCCATGCTTCTCCTTTCGAATTAAACTTTGTAATTGATAGAGAAATGTTTTAAAAAATATTTAAAAAGGCTTGAACAATGGTTATTGAATATTGTATTGAAAATACAAGTTTGTAAACAACATTTTATTAGAAAATTCAATATATTTTTGTGTTTTCAAAACTTCACCAGCACTGTACAACCCATATAGTCATTTTGAGGCTTTGAAATCTTTATTATATTGTGTAGGCATCCTATAGCTCTCCATTGTATCAATTTTTAGAGTCTTACTTTAAGAATTGAGTGAGAAATTGGTATTTTTCTAAAATCTTCTTGTAACAGGCCAGTGAGGGCTAGTTTTGAAGTTTTTATAATGTATCAGGCAACCCACCTTCTGTAGGAGGTTGTGACTTGGTGGATTGCCTTCACCAATCATAGAGTAGATGTATTGACGTCTTATAAAGTTAGGGGAATCAAGTTTAAAGGATATGTGTGTTTCCCTAATGTTGTATAGGGTATTTTCCTTATGAAAAAGAGGTGTTAAGGTTGGGGTTATGTGCAGGATCATGATGGGCCTAAAAGTGGCATATGATGGGTATGTGTAGGGTATGTGGCTGATGACTTTTTTTTTCCCAAAATTGATGAAATGAAAAGGGTTTTTAAAGGAGATTCTCACCTTTGCACCAATATAAATTATGCTTTATTTTGAATTTAATAAATAATTATTATTCATTTTCTATTTGAATTACAACTAAAGTCCTAATTGACAGGTGATTGAAAAACATCTATATCTTTCAAATGGCATCACATTTTTTGAATTTGAAACATGCATCACAGTATATGCTTCGCGTACTATATTATTACAAAAAAAATTGAATTTCATCAAGTTTTGACCAAGTTAAGGTGGTCAAACATATGAGTTTTTATATTTTTTAAAAGTTGAAATAAAAAATTCATAATTAATTATTTACTTGGAAAAAAATTACAAAAAGATATGCACTACATTCGTACATGAGTCCTCTACTTATATCTAAAATATTATAAAATATAATTATCATTTTATTGTGGTTAGGGTAGTCATACAGACACATACTTCTTATTTTTTCCCCGAAATTTAAGTACTACTGCATTGAAATTTTAAATTTTCACCAAATAGATTTTTTCTTTAAATAAACCTAGTAGTTTAGAAACCACATTCAATTTTCTGCAAATTCTATGCTTAGATATTTTTGAAATAATATAAATAACTTATTCAAATTTTTATGTCAAGTTGTCTAACTCTAATTTTTCTAAATTTTTCACCACTTAAGGGCCTGTTTTTTCCATGATGATCCTATGCATACCCTTGGTTTTTTGCAAAATTATGTTGGAACCTTCAAAGTTATGATAGATTGAGTTTTAGCAAGGTTAGTAAGATATGTTGGAGCCATTTTTTGAGTTTTACAAGCCCTGGAGTTAGTAGTTTGAATAAACCCTAATATTTTGCATGAACAGTGAAGGTTTGTTGGGGCAGTGCCCTATAGGACTTAAATCCTTGAACTAATCATGAAATTTGGAGTTTTGAGTCACATTTAGTGAGTATCTAAGAGATTGAGTGGAAACTAGAAGTTTAGGTGGGGCTTCCTTTGGAAAATAGGCTAATTTAGTAGCCCAAACAAGGTTAGGTTATTGAAAATCTAATTTGAGCTTAAGAAACCTTGTGAGTTCTTTTGGTATATTGTTTCTATGGTTGAAGAGTTCCTCAAATGATGTTTGTTAAGTCTTTGTATGGCCTATACTTGTAGTTATTTGAAAAAGTTTAGTTTTGAGGCTACAAGCCTAATAGGTGCATGTTTGGGACAAGTTGAGAGAATAAATTTGAAGAATTGATTCCTTGTTTTTGTTTGATAATTTGTGAACATTGGTGAGATTGGAAGAATCATCTCCACCCTACTTACATTAGAGGGCTATGTTGTAGTTTTAGAAAATACTTAATTACTATCATAGAATCACCTTCAATAAGGAATTTATCTATATTCATTTTGATTGCCATGTGATTCTATATGTTGAAATCTTACCAAATGCTTCTATTAATAGTTAAATTGAAATCTTCCTAATTTTGTTCAATTAGGTGGTGAGGTCTGCTGACTCAAACTCAAAAGGGGTTAAGTTGGCATGCTCAATGCCCACCCTTATTGTTGTTGAGATAACTCATTTGATGGTAAAAGTTGTTAGTAAGTCTCAATTTTTTTATGTTAATAAAGGAATATTTAATGTCTTCCCATTCTTGTAGTTTATAAGGAGTCTACCTCTTCCAACAACTCATTCAACTAAGCAACTCTTCATGAATTCTTCTTCCCTCTAAATCAGGACTTCTCTCCCTATATTAACCCTTGTACTATTTCTGAAGTCAGTTCCTCTTTCTCCTAGGTGGTTTCATCAATTCTCATCTTCTGCACTTCATTGGTAAAGTCATGTTTACTTTTCAAACTGATATTTTCTTTCCAATTTGCTAAAAACATGCTAGTAATCAATAATAACCTATATTCTATATTTGCAATTCTTTTTCTACAAATTTTTGTTGCATCAATTTTCCACTAAAGCATGGTATCCGTCTTTAATAGATTAGTCAAAAGTGGTTTCTAGAACTCCCAGATTTCTAATGGAACTTTCCAATTATTGTGAGGAATACACATCGCCACTCCATTTTTTAGAGGTGGCATGATATCTTTTAATAAACTTGCAAACACCGACACCCTTCCATCTTCAAGATCTTTAAAATTTAATATAAAAAAATGACATCTTGTTGCTTGAGAGATCTGGATAAAGCACTCCACCATAGAATATGGAACTTTCTATGATATCCTCAACTTATTCAAGCTTAGCTTGAATATAGACAAGATCAAGAAGCATAAACGCTATTGGAGAAGAACATAAGTCACAACATTTTTAGGATCTATTAATGGTGATGTTAGACCTACACAAACACAAAGAAAAATCACACAATTAGTCCATTATGCAAGCTAAATCAACACTCCCCATGGAATTAATTTGAAATACAAATAAACAAGAAATAAGTGAAGAACATAATAAGAAAGCTATTAAATCCTATCTAATGCAAACAAAATCTCAATCCCATTGGGGAATTCGTGTCATTTTCATGTGGAAAATGGCTCTTTCCAAATCCCTTGTAATCTTGAGTGATGATTTGATGCAGATTTGATGCTCCTTGGTTGAATTCCTGCATAACCTAGCTATGCAAATGTGAAAATGGGTGAACAATGGATGAAAAATTCAAAATCTCAAGATAATGCCTTTGCATGATGTTGTGGATCATATTCCTAAGATTGTGGATCGAAAATAAAAATGAGAGCCTCTTATTCATAGATGAGAATGTTGGAGAATCAGGAAAAATGGATGAATAAAGATAAACCAATGATAAAACACCACTTGTCAACATGTTATTGAAGGGAGGTGGAGCACATTTTGGGCAATGTGCAAAGAGGGGGAAATTTGAAATTCAAAAGATGGCTTGAAAGATGAGATGAAAGATGGAGTTAATATCACTTGGCTAAAGAAAAGGACATGTAAGAGGCCTTTAATGCCTTGTTGGATGGAAAAATACTTTTGGGGGGAGATTTCAAATTTGACAAATATTCCATCCTTTGATTCCTATTTGAATGAAAATGGAGATTTAATGAATCAATTAAAATGATTTTCCTGAGTGAGTTGCAAAACCTAGAGGATTTGATGGATTAAGATTAGGATTAATCAAGATTTGATTAATTAAGATAAGATTTAGCCAATTTGACATTTTGATTCACATTTTAGGATTTAAATAAATCAAGAATGAGAAGAATAATGATTTTAGACTTGATTAAATAAAGTTTGATTTATTTAATTAAAGAGAATGGTGTTAGTTTGAAATCAAATAAAGATAAATTTATTTGACTTTAGAGATTAATTAAATAAAATGAATTATATAATTAAGAGATGAAATGTGATGAATTTAATGAAATAAAGATTATTCAATTAAATGATTACTAAAGGAGATTATTCATGATGAAATGGTGTTAGTAATCAAGATCAGGTGCACGAGATCAATCAGTATATTTTACATGTCTACAAGATCCAAATTGAAGAGCAACATGGCTGTAAATACTCCTAAGCCTATATTCATATGTAACCTATAGGAAGCAAGAAAACACATACACACAACCACCACAGGTTTAACTGGCAATTTAATGATATAGTTTGGAGTGTCGTCGAGATAACCAGCACGGGAAAGAAGGTCAACCATGTGCACATAATGATCAACTGTAGGTGTAATGTAATATTTCTTACTCATGTGATTGAAGTATGTACAACCCTCATCCACTAAACCTCTAAGGCTGCATGAACAAACAATACAAACAAAGCTTACAATGTTAGGATATATTTCAGAGTGCTTCATTAATTCAAATATTTTGAGAGCAGCCTTGCAAAATCTATTTTGTGCATATCCTATAGTTATTGCATTCCATGAGATAACATATCTTTGATGCATTCCATCAAAGAGTTTGCATTACTTGTGTACATTTCCACATTTTGCATACATGCCTAATAGAGAATTTCCAAATATAATATTTGACAAAAATCCCCCATCTATTATGCTCTGATGGATGTTCATATCTTGCTCCAAAGCTCCCATTTTGGCACAAGCAGGGAGGATGCTGGCATAGGTTGTGGAATTTGGCTTCCCACCTACAAATTGAATTTGATTGAAACTTTCTAAAGCCTTTTTAGAAAATCCATTTTTGTGCATATCCTGCAATCATTGTATTCCATGGGATGGCATCTCTTTCAGGCATCCTATCAAATAGTTCACATGCCTTGTTTATGCTTCCACATTTTTCATACATGTCTACTAGGGAATTTACAACTACAACATCTGACAAAATTCCTCTATTTTTTATGCTTTCATGGATGTTCCTACCCTGTTCCAATGCCCCCATTTTGGCACAAGCAAGCAAGATGCTGGTAAAGGTTGTGGAATTTGGCTTTATACCTGCCAATTGCATTTGATTGAAAGTTTCTAAAGAGTTCTCAACAAATCCATTTTGTGCATATCCAACAATAATTGTAGTCCAAGAGATTACATCTCTTTGAGGAATTTTTTCAAAAACTTCACATGCTTTCTCTATGCTTCCACATTTTGCATACATGTCAACCAAAGAATTTCCAACTATAATATCAGACATAAATCCCCGTTCTATTATGCTTTTATGGATGTCCATACCCTATTCCAAAGATTCCATTTTGGAACATGTAGAGAGGATGCTAGCAAAGGTTGTGGAGTTTGGCTTTAAAACTACAAATTACTTTGCTTGAAACTTTCTAAAGCCTTTTCGACAAATCTAATTTGTGTATATCCTACACTTATTGTAGTCCATGAGACCACATTTCTTTGAGGCATTTGGTCAAACACTTCAACTACCTTGTCTATGATCCCACATTTATCATACATGTCTACAAGAGCAGCTACAACTACAATATCTAAAAAAAATCCTCTATCCTTTATGCTTTCATAGATGTCCATACCCTATTCCAAGGCTCCCAATTTGGCACAAGTGGGTATGATACTAGAAAAGGTTGTGGAGTCTAGATTTACAACTACCAATTTCATTTGATTGAAATTTTCTAAAGCCTTTTCAAAAAGTTCAATTTGTTCATATCCTAAAATCATTATAGTCCATGAGACCACATTTCTTTGAGGAATTTTTTCAAACAATTTGCATGCCTTTTCTATGTTTCCACATTTTGCATACATGTCTACAAGGTTTGTTGCCACTACAACATTTAAAAAAAATTCTCTATTGTTTATGCTTTGATGGATGTCCATACCCTATTCCAAAGCTCCCATTTTGGCACAGACAGGGAGGATGCTAGCAAAGATTGTGGAATTTGGCTTTACACCTGCCAACTGTATTTGCTTGAAATATTTTAAAGCCTTTTCAAAAAATCTATTTTGAGCATATCCTACAGTCATTGTATTCAATGAGATGACATCTCCTTTAGGCATTCTATCAAACATTTCACATTCCTTGTGTATGCTTTCACATTTTTCATACATGTCCACTAGATAATTTCCTACTACAATATTGGGCAAAAACCCCCCTTTCAATATGCTTTGATGCATATCCATTCCATGTTCCAAAGTTCTCATTTTGGCACAAGCAGGGAGGATGTTGACAAAGGTTGTAGAGTCTAGTTTGACACCCGCCATTTGCATTTCCTTGAAATTTTTTAAAACCTTTTAAACAAACCCATTGTAAGCATATCCTCTAGGCATTGCATTCCATGAGACAATAGTTGTTTGACGCATTTTATCAAAAATTTCATGTGCCTTCTCTATGCTTCCACATTTTGCATACATGTCTACTAGGGTTGTTGCAACTACAACATCTAAAAAAATTTCTCTCTCCTTTATGCTTTTATGGATTTCCATAACCTCTTCCAATGATCCCATTTTTGCACAAGCTGAAAGTACACTGGAAAATTTACCTATTGCGTTGGTTCAAAGAATAAACTTTCCGAGATCAAAATTCAAAAATTCTCTGATTTTTTTGGATGCCCCACTGCTGCCCTAGTGAGAGAATTATGTTGGTACACAACCCCCTTGTGAGATCAAGTGGAAAATTCAATTTGAGGGTCGATCTCATGAAAAATAGGTTCAAGATTAGTTTAGATCGAATGTTTGATGTAGACAGATTTGATGATGTAGACAATCATCAGCCATGGGTAGTCTCATGTATATTTTAATATATTACACACACTTGATACTTGGACAAAACTGTTAGTAAAGAAGAATAAGAAGAAATGAGATGAAGACAAGAGGATCCAACAATTCCATGATCTACAAGACTTTATTAGAGATGATGATGAATGATGATGTTGATGATGCTTATCAGGAATTGGGATTTTAAAAAGGCTACTTACCTTATGTTTGATAATACACATGGGAATGATGCATCAAGGTATAAAGAAGCAGGATGGCCTTGCACCTAGTGTGATGGACTTTGAATCGACAATTAGATAGTACTCTTGTTCACACCTGACACATGGACCCTTATTCAAAATTTAGTTTAGATATTCCAAACATCTCAGACCAAATCATAGGAAGGAAAGCCTTCCTATGTGGTCAACAAGACACCTAAAAGACCCTCCCTATAGACCAAAAAAAGTAGACAAGACCAAGGTTATATTACAGGAATATCCAACAAGCACAACAAATAAAAGATAATGATCGTTGTCCAATTCCTTTCTCTCTAAATCCCTTTTTTTGGAAATCATCGAGAAGTCAATGGAATGAGCACAATAAGATAAGTCAATGGGACAAAGATCAAGTAATCAAACAAGCTAATGTTCTTCATACTGCTAGCCAAGACTAAACTATGGTGATGCCTGATGTTTATGTCCATTGTAGGAAGGATGCATTCTAGGACATGATGTTATCAAATGATTTTAGGATTGATTGGATGATAGGATATTAATACCAAGAGTTGAATAACTTGTTTACCTACTAACCTAGACTTGAGACTTTGATGTTTTAGTTATCACTTTAGAATTGCTAGACTTGTTTCCAATGGTTTCACCAAAGGTTGAAGGCTATGATCATTTATTATGAGAAGATGTTATTGTTGTTGGATGTTGTGGTTGTGTTGCTGATATGTGGTTGTCATTGATGCCAACACTATTAGCATTAATGCATTAGAAGTTGTATATGTCAAGGATATTGAGAAAATTGTAAATGAAATGAGTTGCAGCTTGTCAGTGGTGAGATGAAGTTCAATCTATTGGTGAGTTAAGTACATTGATGATCAAAGGTTGTGGAATAAAGGGTTTCTTTTTGAGTATATCTAGTTTATCCACATTTACTTTTAGAGATCTACGTGAATATTTGATCAAGTTATGATGATTTGTATTCTGACAGTTTTTCTATTACTTCAGTTTGTGTTCCTAAATGAAGATAATGTGATTCCAGTTTGTTCAATTTTTGTGGATACTTCTCTGGTAATTCATGATGTTTTTGGATGTTTCTAGATCATTCTCTATTTGTGTTACATATCCGCATTGATCGTTGTGTCGGTGATCTATGATTTTCTCTTGCATGTTCATGTTTTTCATGTTCATGGCCAACAAAAATTGTTGTGGATCCTCGAGGAATAATTTGTTAAGGTAGTTCATGTTCAGTGATGTTATTTTGGGTCTTCATTATGTTGTGTCCAACCTTGGTTGATTCACATCGATAATTGTTATTGATTTGGGCCAACAGTTTATATTCATTTTATTATTTTGTTGAAGCCAACATATAGCGATGTAATTTCTTATTGCGGGTGTATATAAGAAATTGCTTATTTCATTTGTAGTATGTTGAATGTGTGTGTGTGTGTGAATAATGTTCTAAATCATTCAAAGGGACAATAGAGTGTGAAGAAGAGTGAAGAAGAGAGGATAAGTTTTCATGTGCTTAACCGGAATGATGATCAGGCATTAGGAGATGTTATTTTATCAGTTCAAATCCCTGTGGATGTAATCTAAATCTTTATGTAAGACAATTTGTCTTCCTTTGGGTAGTAATCCTTGTTTTAATTGAGAAGTGAGCTCTAGGCAGTGTTCCTAAATGCATGTGGATTCTCCATTTCATTCTTTATACTTTTAATAGGGTATAATCTTGTGGGCTTACCTCCACCTTGGTTTTTCCCTTAACAAGGTTTCCATGTAAAAAATCTTTGTGTCAAATGTGTTTCTAATGTGTTGCTGATTTATGCTTTCATTGTTGATATTTGGATCTAAGAATAAGGTTAATAAAATTAATAAGTTTTGAATTTTTGAGACAATTGATTCACCCCCTCTCAGTTGTTTGCCCTTGTGTTGCCAACAATTGGTATCAGAGTGGGTTCCTTGGAGGAATTTTAACATCTTAAGGCGATATGAGATGGTGACATATAAGAAGGATATTCTGAGATTTGATGGAACAAATTATTCTCTGTGGAAGACTTGAATGGAGTGTTATTTGAGATGCATTGGTGAACCCTACTGAAGCATTACAAGCAATAGGTATGTTATTCCATAGAATGGTCCTACTACTACTACTGAGATTAGGGATTTTGAATACAATATCAAGGCTAAGGAGGCATTGTTGAGTGATTTGACTAATACCGAGATGAAAAATGTGATGGATCTGAAGACTGCTTATGAGATCTAGAAAAAGTTGGAAACTTTGTATGAAGGTGATGCTAATGTGAAGATTGCTAAGCTAGAAAGTCTGAAAGGAAAATATGAAATATTGAGAATGGGTGATGATGAGAACATTACTACTTTTATGCAAAGAGTGAATGAACTTGTGTGTGGTATCAGATGTGTTGGTGGATAGTTGGACAAATTAGAGATTGTTGCTAAAGTGCTTAGATCCTTGCCCACCACATACAAATTCAAAGCTACAATTATTGAAGAGCTCTAGACTATAACAAATGTAACTAGAGATATGTTCATAGGTAAGCTTACTACTTTTGAGCTGAGTGAATTTGGTGATGCCCTTCCTAAGGTAGAATCTACATTCAAGGCTACTACTTCCAAAAGAGATAAACAGAGATACAATCCGAGTGAAAGTTCATCAAGAAAGACATCCAAGTATGAGGAAGAAATGAGATAGATTGAGGAAGAAGAAAGAGAGCTAGAAGAGCTAGAAGCATTTATTGTCAAAAGAGTAACAAGAGGAAAAGGTAAGTATGAAAAAAATTTCCTCTTAAATGCTTTTCTTGCAATAAGATAGGTCATTTTGCATCAAGTTTTCTAGAAAGATCTTCTAAACGAAAACATAACAAGCCTAAATTTCAAATGAAGTGTTACTATGCTATTGATGAAGGTGTAAAAAATGATGAATTTGATAAAGGAAATGGAAGTGAGGATGAATGGGTATTTATTGCTATCAAGGAAAATAATATCGTGTCTATTGAATTTTCTAGTTGTACAAATGTGGAGAAAGCCCTAGCTACTCGAGTTGAAGAGAAACATGAATGGATAATTGATAGTGGATGCTCTCATCATATGATAGGAGATAAAAGTAAGTTTGTGAGATTGGAAAATTATGATGGTGGTGTTATAAGATTTGGTGATGACAAAGCTGGTGTGATCCATTGTAGAGGATGCATTTCTCTTGATGGTAAGCATAATACTAATGATGTTCTGTATGTGGAAGGTCTGAAGCACAATCTTTTAAGTGTTGGACAGAAGGTAGATAAGGGATACAACCTTTAGTTCAAGGATTTAAAGTGTAGAATATTTGGAAGTTCTAGAAATGTGATTGCATCAGGTACAAAAACTAAAGGTAATATCTTTCACCTGAGTGCTACTAGAAAAATTTGTTTGATTGCTCAAGTTGATGAAAGTTGGTTGTGGCATAGGAGAATTTGTCATGTTAACTTTAATAATATTGTCAAGATAAGTTCTACTAAGGTTGTGAGATATCTTCCTAAGTTAATGAAACCTACTAATTCCATATGCAAGGAATGTCAGTTAGGAAAGCAAACTAGAATTTCATTTAGAAGAAAACAACATTTTTCAAATGAATTGTTGGAGCTTGTGCATACTGATTTGTGTGGTCCTTCTAGAGTCAGGAGTTGACAAGTTTACAAGTATTTCATGTTACTCATTGATGATTATTCTAGAATGATGGGGGTTACTTTCTTAAGGGAGAAATCTAAAGCTCTAGAAAAGTTCAAGATCTTTAAGGCTATGTATAAGACAAAGATAGGTCTAAAGATTAAATGTCTGAGATGATATAGAGGTGGTGAATTCACTTTCGATGAGTTTAATTATTTTTTTGAAGAACATGGGATAAGGAGACAATTATTTGCATTGTGAACCCCTTAGAAAAATGGAGTTGTGGAAAGGATGAATAGGACAACTCAAGATGCTTTTAGAACTATGATGTTGGAAGGAAATTTTCCTCATAACTACTAGAGAGAATTTGTGAGTACTGTTGTGTACACTCTCAATCAGGTACAAATCAAAGGTGATACTGGTAGGACCCCTTTTGAGCTATGGACTAGTCATAAGTCTACTGTTAGATATTTCAAGATCTTTGGAAGAAAATGTTATATCAAAAGAGATGAAGATATAGGGAAGTTTGATGCTAGGAGTGATGAAGGTATCTTTTTGGGTTATTCTACTAAAAGTAAGGCCTACTAGTGCTATAATAAGAGATTGAGGAAAATGGTTGAAAGTGAAAATGTCAAGGCTGATGAAGACATACCTACACCATCCAGAACTTGTGGATATGATTCTAATGATCAGAATGGCAGTAAAAATAAAGGAAAGAAAGTTCAAACTTCAAATCAAGTTCAAATCATTCTGGTGAATCAAGAAGATCAAGAGGAAGGAGAAAAAAATGAAAGTGCAGAAGAGAGAACACAAGAGTCTGAAGTTCAAGAACATCCTAAGACTTTGAGGTATGTAAGATTGAATCATTTAGAAGATCAAATCATAGGTGATAAGAAAAAAGGTGTCTAGACTAGGAGAAAGATTACAAAAGAGTATTGTTTGATTTCAAAGACCAAGCCTACTAATGTGAATGAAGCATGCAAAGATGAAAATTGGGTAGAAGCAATGAAAGAAGAGCTAAAGAAAATTGAGAAGAATGATACATGGATTCTTGTTCCTAGACCTAAGGATGAAAATGTTATTTGGAACTAAATAGGTCTTTAGAAACAAACTAAATGAGCAAGGTGAAGTGGTTAGAAACAAAGTTAGACTGGTGTGTAAAGGATATTCTCAAATGGAAGGAATTGAATTTGAAGAAACCTTTTCCCCTATTGTTAGAATTGAAGTTGTGAGATTGTTTATTGCTTATGTTGCTTACAAAGATTACAATTTTTATCAGATGGATGTCAATTCAGCTTTTCTAAATGGTGAGTTGGAAGAAGAGGTGTATGTTGAGCAACTAGATGGATTTCAATTGAATGATTAGGGAGATATGGTTTGTCTATTAAAGAAAGAATTATATGGACTTAAGAAAGCCCCTAGAACATGGTATGCTAGATTGGATAAGTATTTGTTGAAGCTTGGATTTCATAAAGGAATTGTTGATAGTAATTTTTATTTCAAGATTGATCATAATAAAGATTTGATTGTGGAAGCCTTTGTTGATGATATCATCTTTGGAGGAGATGATAGTTTGTGCATGAAGTTTTCTGATGAGATGCAGAGTGAATTTGAGATGTCAATTATTGGAGAGATGAAATTATTTTTGGGATTGAAAATTACTCAGCTATATAAAGGTATCTTTATATCTTAGTCCAAGTATGTGAAAGAATTGTTGAAGAAATTTGGTATGGAAGATTCAAGACTAGTTGGTACACCCATGGTGACTAGATATACTTGAAGGGGATAGTTGATTTTGACGTATGGTATCCTAAAGATGATGATCTTACTTTGAGTTCCTTTACTAATGTTGATTGGGTAGGAGATGTAAATAAAAGAAAAATTACTAGTGATGGTGCATTTTTCTTGGATGTTGAAGGAACTCAGATTGGAGTACGTGCCTACTAAGGAGAAGATTGCATAAATCTTTACCAAAGCATTGCCTAAGGATAATTTTGAGTATCTTAGAGGGAAGTTAGAGGTGATTACCCCTCCTAATTAGAACTAAGATGCAATTCTTTGCATCATTCCATGCATTTCATAGTCATATCTTGATTCGGATTGATGTTGTGGTGGCTGCTACTTAGGGGGAGTAGTCAGATGTTTAGATATGTGGTTCAAAGATTAGAGATATTTTTTATTGATGTAAAAGGGGGAGAAGAGTAATGTGAAAAAATTTCTGGGGGAGAGGAACCTTGTGGGGAGAAGAGTTATGTCAATGATTTGAAGAGAGAAGAATCAAAACCTAAGGGGGAGTAAGTGTTAAGAGATAGTTGTGTTGATGGTGTTTTTCACATCATGTGTTTCGATCAATGCCAAAATGGGAGATTGTTGGATGTTGTGGTTGTGTTGTTGATATGTGGTTGTCATTGATGTTAACACTATTAGAATTAATGCATTAGAAGATGTATATGTCAAGGATATTGAGAAAATTGTAAATGAAATGAGTTGTAGCTTGTCAGTGGTGAAGTGAAGTTCAATCCATTGGTGATTTTAGTACATTGATGATTAGAGGTTGTGGCATAAAGGGTTTCTTTTTGAGTATATCTAGTTTATCCATGTTGAGTTTTAGAGATCCGCGTGAAGATTTGACCAAGTTATGAAGACTTGTATTCTGACAATTTTTCTATTACTTCAGTTTGTGTTCCTAAGTGAAGATAATACGATTCCAATTAGTTCAGTTGTTTTGGATGCTTCTCTAGTGATTCATGATGTTTGTGGATGTTTCTATATCATGCTCTATCTATGTTACACATCCACATTGCTCGATTTGCTCATGATTTGTGATTTTCTCTCGTGTGTTCATATTTTTCATGTTCATGGCCGACAAAGTGTTTCTAGCATGTTGTGGATCCTCGAGGAATAATTTTTTAAGGTGGTTCATGTTTAGGGATGTTATTTTGGGTCTTCACTATGTTGTGGCTGACATTGGTGGATTCACATTAATATTTTTTATTGATTTGGGCCGACAATTTATATTCATTTTATTATTTTGTTGAAGCTGACATATAGCAATGTAATTTCTTGTTGCGGATATATATAAGTGATTGTTTATTTCATTTTTAGTATGTCGAATGTGTATGTGCATGAATAATGTTCTAAATCATTCAAAGGAAGAGAAGAGTGTGAAGAAGAGTGAAGAAGAGAGAAGTGTTCATGTGCTTAACTGAAACTATGATCAGGCATTAGTAGATGTTATTTTATTAGTTCAAATCCTTGAGGATGTAATCCAAATATTTTTGTAAGATAGTGTGTCTTCCTTTGGGTGGTAAGCCTTGTTGTAATTGAGCATTGAGCTCTAGTCAATGTGCCTGAATGCATGTGCATTCCCCATTTCATTCTCTATACTTTCAACAGGGTATAATCTTGTGGACTGACCTCCACCGTGGTTTTTCCCCTAGTAGGGTTTCCATGTAAAAAATCTTGGTGTCATGTGCGTTTATGATGTGTTGATGATTTATGCTTTCATTGTTAATAATTAGATATGAGAATAAGGTTAATAAAATTAATAAGTTTTGAATCTCTATGACAACTGATTCACAACCCCTCTCAGTTGTCTGCCCTTGTGTTGCCAACAATTGTAGGTGAAAGAGAGATGGGACATATGGATTTTTTTCAAATATTTGGATGTTTTTGATGTTTTGAAATGTTTTTAGGTTGTTTTTTGGTATTTTTGAGATTTTACAAATGTTTTGATTTTGAATTTTCCAATTTTTTTTTGTTTTTATGATATTTTATGAATGTTTTTGGATTTTGTGTTTTGATGTTTTTGAATTTTGTGTTTTTTGAATGTTTTTGTGTTTTTTGGTCTCAAGAGCTGATCAAATATTAGCCTTGCCTACGTTTAAGCTCAAAGATTACGTAGTTTGGATACCATGTTTTTAATGTTTTCCTGAACTTTTTCAAGTTTTGGATTTTGATATTTTTTGGATGTTTTTTTATTTTCTCATGATTTTGACAATTTGCATATGGATATGTGTGATGATATTTGTGCTCTATTTTGGGATTTTTTTTGAAAACCAAGCCAAGGTTGATTGATCAGATTGATGGATTGATGATGATAACATTGTTGAGGATACACAATAATGCAAGGATAGTGTTAAGCAACACAAGGATTAGGGTGGATATCTTGAGATGATGATGGATTGATTGGATTTGATTGATCAAGATTATGAAGCTTATTTTGAAACAAAAGTTAGTTTTGGATGATTTGATGTGATGTTAAAGCACATGTTAGAGGCACCCGATATTGATTATTTGGATCGATGTTCGATTAAAGATAAAGCTTAATAAGGAAAATCTTCTTGTAAAAAGATGTTTCCTCCTAAACTAGTGCATGTAGATGCTTGATTCTACACATGATGCCTATTTCCAATTTTTTCATCATGGTACCTATCTAAAGCACCACCCATGTGGTTTTCACTGGAGGATGATTTTTATCTTTACTATTTTCAATCATTTTTTTGATTTTTTTTGTATTTTTCTGTGAAATATTTTAAGCTCATGCTAAACCACCTGGTGGTTTCAATGTAGATGCTTATTTCATAATGTGGCATCAATATCCTACCTGAAGAAGTTGTTTTTCCAAGATACATGCACTTGAATACAACCTTTGAGATTCTTGATCTGCTTTGTTGATACAGGAGTTAACTTCGTCTTTGTGCACACATTGTGATAGAGTTCCTTTTGAATCCTTATGATGAAGGGTCATTGCCAACACATGATCAATGTGAGAACTATATATCATGTGTGGAGGCTTGGATGGAGTGTGTTTAGGAATAAAATATGCATTGGTTGAAATTTTGGAACCTTTGACTCTCCAAGCTTGGGAAGACGAACAATGATGGGTGGATACAAAAGTGTGCATGGAATTAGGACCAACTTCTTGATATATTTTGTACGTCACTTGGGAAGCCTAATTTTTCCTTTGTGGAAATCTTTGATGGATAATTTTCCCTTTTTTATTTTTCCCCATAGTTTCTTTGATTAATGGAGTTTGATAGTGGTAATATTTATTTTTATTTTTTGGTATCCATGTGTATTTGATTTGTCCATTATGCTTCTCAACTTCTTTTTCTTTGATGATGTTCTTCTTTCTTTGATTCACATCCTTATTTTGATGTTGGTCCAAATTTTTGGATGGGGTGATGGGTGGATGAAGATTTGTGACATGGCTGGTTGTAGTATTAGCATTGGTTTCATCATAAGGATTCTTCGTGCTCCCTATGTTGATGTTTGTACTAGATAAAATTGACCCCAGTATTATAGATGTATCACTGATATTTTTAGATCCCTTAATTTTTAAATAACCAAGACCTTCATACCTAGGATTTCCAATAATCTACACTGGTTCAAGGATACCTTGTTCATATAGGCCTAATTCTCTACCTTGATAATTCATCTGTTGAAACATTTTATTTGCAATAGGATATGATTTACCTTGGAAACAAGGTGCTAATCCTTCTCTGCTCTATCATGGATCTTCAAAGGTGATAGCTTCTTCATTGATAAGATAGCTTTCCCTTAAATAGGTAAGTGATCCAAGTTTATAAGTGATAGTATCCTCCATGTGTGGGATAACTTCTTGATTGATATATTTGGATTGATCTTGTGGAATATCAAATTTTAGTGCTTCTTCAAGAGGTTTCGATGATTCACTATCCCTGTAAAAGTCTTCCTTGTGATTCATTTTTTATATTCCTTCACAAGATGTTCCCGATTCACAACTTCTGTAGAAGCCCTCTTCATGACCCATTTCTGACATGTCTCTATATTTTTCTATATCTTGATCATGTGTACAAATGTTAAGAGTAGGAGACTCTTGTTCCTTGGTAATGATATCAAGAGTATGGGACTCTTTTTTTTAATGAAGATCATCCACATATCCATTAGGAGTAAGCATCTCATGTGTCGATGGAGGAATATGTGCTATATGGATATGATCATCCTTTATGACATCTTGTATAGATAAGAGAGTGTCCATTAGATCATTGTAGTATCTTGGAGATACAAATTCTTGATCTCGATTAATTTTGGAATTGATTTTCCCATGCTTTGGATCAAGTTCTTGACATGGGTAAATTTGAAAGGATGGATTACTTATAAAGGATTCTTGGATATCTTCACTAGGCATGGGAAGTGGATCAATATCCTCTTGATCTTTGAGTGAATTTGGATCAAGTATCGAGTTGAAGATTCCTTCAATATCTGCAATCATGAGGTCAAAGGCTCAATATTTGTAGGTTTGGACTTTGATTTAAATCTACCATTGGGAAAGGTGTTCCAAAATTTAGATTGGGCATACTCACATTTTTTGTGCCATTAAGGTTTGTAAGAGATAATGATCCCATGTATGGATTGTATAAATGTGAGTTTTGATAATCAATTGGCATTGTAAGGCTTTGATAGTTTGGTTGATTTAGTTCACTCATGATGTATGGAGAAAGTTTACATTCCATGTTTTTCTTGTGTTTTGACCTTGTTGACCTCTAAGGGATTTAGGACCAATGATAAGATGAAGGATGAAAGGGGTGGGTGATATGGGTATTGAACTTTTAGGAACTTTGGATCAAAGCTAGACTTTAGGATTTGATTTTGATTGGTTTGCTTTGATTTGGATAGTGGACTTGTAAACCCCAAGGTGTTGGATGTTATCATGGAATAAACTTGTCAACAAGGGTGATAATTTAACTAAGTGTGTGAGGAAGGATTCATCCACACACACCCAACTAAACAAATGATTTTGATTTTGTTTAAGGATGTACCGAAGTAGAGATAATGATGTTTCCAAATCTCTAAAATTTTCTGTGGGATGGAGATGATAAATTTTTGGGATGGATGAAGTGTTTGATTTTGATCCTAAATGAACCTAAGGATGACTTGTTTACTAGACCAAGATATTGAAGAACATGCTTTTCTCTAAGAGTAGTTCAAACCAAAAGACCAATGTTTGCATGGAAAACCATAAGACAAAAGATAACAAGCACTCGTGTGGGGTTCAATTAATTTAATCTTGGTTAATGAATTGCTTTTACCACAAACACTCTTTTGTCTATATTTTCAAACTATATGTCTAATGTCTGAATTTCTTCTCATCCCACAAAGTGCATTATGTGGAAATAAAGGAAATTAAGGAAAAAATTCCCTAATGTTTACTTTAGTAAGAGAAAATTGAGATGTAAATTTAAATATTTAGAAGCCTCTAAGGATAGAATCCCTAGGGAAAGCAATAATACTTGGATTTTGTCAAAGGTATTTGGTTCCTAAAGGGTTTGAAATTTGATGATCATGTTTGAATGTTTATTTTCCAATGTTTAAGATCTAGGAAAAGTATTTTGATTCCAAGAAAATGCACAACCCTATGGATAAAAAGGAAATATTTGTTGAATCCCTACTTGGATAAATCCAACTACGTTTATTCTTGGTGAATGATTAAAAGCTTGACCACACTAGTACCCCTCCACGAAACTCACTTCTATGGGTTATCCAAGCTTTAGTACCCATGAAAATCCCATGGTATAATTCTCATTTCTACCAAGAACCACAAAAATGTGGGGTGGCTTCAGAGGTCTGACCTCTTGCACCAAAAAATAGATTAAGAATTTGGGCCTTCTAAACAAAAGGTTCTAGTATAGGCATTTCATTTGTGGGGGATCATCCATACAAAAAGAGACCATTGTTTCCCTTCTTGTTAGAACAATCCTCATGATACTTGAACTTTCCTCAAGTACCCACACTTATATCCAGGGTGGAAGTCACTTGGCTTTAGCGTGTTCTCGATTGGGTCATTCCCTAGGGTGATTACTTTTTCCCACTAGGAAGACCCTCTAAGGATAAACAAAACTGAGCAAGCACATCCATAGTTTGATCAATCTTTGTTGAGAAACAAAGAGAGAACACACATGATATACTTCACTCACACTAGCAAGATTTTGTTCAATTTTAAGAGCCCAACTTGAAATATGGAGGCAATATTTTATACAACTTAATTTCACCAAAAGGACTTTTGATTCTCAAGATCACCGTGAAGTACGAGAGAAATGCATATGCCCTTTTAAATGAGATTACTTTGTGTAAAATATTACAAAACACAAAGGACACATGTTCATTTTAACCTTCAAAGCAAGAATGGGTTCTTTTTAAGCACCAAGATTGAAATGTGAAGTTTTCTTGTTCAATTGTTAAGCCCAAAAAAAAATGTAGTAAGTTGCCTAACATTCTTTTTAATCCCTTTGATTGTTCTTTCAAGCTCAAATGAAAATTATTGAGTCCTAAAACTTGAAGATAACAAAGCCTTAAGAATGGGATTATAATTGCTCCCAAAGTGTTTAAAAACACGTGTTACAATCATGTGATAATGATTTTTCTTTCCTTTATATGTTGCATGATCCCTTAAAACCTACAATAAAAGCTCCAAATGTTAGATTAAATCAAGAAACAAGAAGACATGAGGGTTAGATAAATGATTAAGCATAATAACCCTAAAATTTAGACCAAGTTTCATTGTGATTTGACATTAGGTGAAAATTTGAAAATTTTAACTCTATCAAAGTTGATAAAAAACTGCACCATTGGATAGCTTATGAAATTCTTCCCCATTTCAAAAAACAAAACTCTCAAAAAGACCAAAATATGATAAAGATATGACCATTTTAAGATTGAGTGAAAAAAGCAAGAAAACCAAGCGGCGTGCTTTGAAACATAGAGGCAACGCCGTTGTTTGGGTCCAAACAATTATGCTAAAACAAAAGTGGTGTTGATTGAGGATTTGAGCAATGCTTTGGTGAAACTAGTGGCATTGTTTGAAAAAAAAGAGACCACAAATGTGTCACAATTTCCTCTAGCGGTGATGTTTGACCTGGAAAGACAAAAAACATAAAATACAATGGAATTTGACCGAAAAATGTGTTAATTTTGAAAGATTCGCCCTCCTTCTAGTGCCAAAATTTGAATGGTGATGTTAGACCTGCACAAACAAAAATAAAAATCACACAATTAGTCCATTATGCAAGCTAAATCAACATTCCCCATGGAATTCATTTCAAATGCAAATAAATAAGAAATAAGTGAAGAACACAATAAGAAAGATATTAAATCCTATCTAATGCAAACAAACTCTCAATCCCATGGGGAAATTCATGTCATTTTGAAGTGAAAAATGGCCCTTTCCCAATCCCTTGTAAGATTGAGTGATGATTTGATGAATATTTGATGCTCCTTGGTTGAATTCAGGCATAACCCAGCTATGAAAATGTGAAAATGGATGAACAATGGATGAGAAAATTCAAAATCTCAATATAATGTCTTTGCATGAAGTTGTGGATCAAATGCCTAAGATTGTGGATCAAAATTCAAAATGAGAGCCTATTTTTTATAAATGAGAATGTTGGAGAATGAGACAAAATGGATGAATGTGCGACTAAAGATAAACCAATGATAAAGTTCCACTTGTCAACATGATATTGATGAGAGATGGAGCACATTTAGGGTAATTTGCAAAGAGGGGGAAATTTGAAATTCATAAGATGGCATGGAAGATGAGATGAAAGATGGTGTTAATATCACTTGGCTCAAGAAAAAGGACATGTAAGAGGCCTTTAATGCCTTGTTGGATGGACAAGTACTTTTGGAGGGAGATTTCAAATTTGAGGAATATTCCATCCTTTGATGCTTTTTTGAATGAAAAAGGAGATGTAATAAATCAATTAAAATTATTTTCATGAGAAAATTGCAAAAGCTAGAGAATTTGATGGATTAAGATTAGGATTAATAAGGTTTTCATTAATTAAGATAGGATCTAGCTGATTTAACATCTAGATTTAGATTTTAGGATTTAAATAAATCAAGAATGAGAAGAAAAATGATTTTAGACTTAATTAAATAAAATTTGATTTATTTAATTAAAGATAATGGTGTTAGTTTTAAATCAAATAAAGATAAATTTATTTAATTTAAATGAGATGACTTTACAGATTAATTACATAAAATGAATTATTTAATTAGGAGATGAAATGTGATGAATTTAATTAATTAAATATTGTTTAATTAAATGACCAGCAAAGGAGATGATTTAGGACAAAATGGTGTTAGTAATCAGGATCAGGTGCATGAGATCAATCAGTATATTTTATGTGTCTACATGATCCAAATTGAAGAGCAACATGGCTATAAATACTCCTAAGCCTATATTCATATGTAACCTACAAGAAACAAGAAAACACATCCACACAACCACCATAGGTTTAACTATCATCTCAATGATATAGTTTGGAGTATCCTCAAGATAGCCAGCATGGGCAAGAAGGTCAACCATACATACATAATGATCAATTGTAGGTGTACTGTAATACTGCTTGCACATGTGATTGAAGTATGTACAACCCTTATTTACTAAACCTCCATGGTTGAATGCACAAAGAATACAAGCAAAGCTTACAATGTTAGGATATGTTTCATAGTGCTTCATTAATTCAAATATTTTGAGAGCATCCTTAAAAAAACCATTTTGTGCATATCCTGCAATTATTGCATTCAATGAGATGGCATCTCTTTGAGGCATTCTATTAAAGATTTCACGTGCCTTGTGTACATTTCCACATTTGGCATGCATGTCTCATAGAGCATTTCCAACCATAATATCTAACAAAAATCCCCTATCTATTATGATTTGATGGATGTTCATACCCTACTCCAAAGCACCCATTTTGGCACATGCGAGGAGGATGCTGGCATAGGTTATGGAATTTGGCTTCATACCTGCTAATTGCATTTTCTTGAAAGTTTCTAAATCATTTTTAGCAAATCCATTTTGTGCTTATCGCGGAAACATAATATTCCATGGGATGGCATCTCTTTTAGGAATTCTATCAAACAGTTCACATGGCATGTTTATGCTCCCACATTTTGCATACATGTCTACTAGGGTAGCTGCAACTACAACATCTGACAAAATTCCTCTATTATTTACGCTTTCATGGATGTTCCTACCTTGTTCCAAAGCCCCCATTTTGGCAAAAGCAAGAAAGATGTTGGTAAAGGTTGTGGAATTTGGATTTATACTTACCAATTGCATTTGCTTGAAAATTTCTAAAGCATTTTCAACAAATCCGTTTTGTGCATATCCAACAATAATTGTAGTCCAAGAGATGACATATCTTTGAGGAATTTTGTCAAAAACTTCACATGCTTTCTCTTTTCTTCTACATTTTGCATACATGTCAACCAAAGCATTTCCAACTATAATATCAGAAAAAAATCCAAGTTCTATTATGCTTTTATGGATGTCCATACCCTGTTCCAAAGATTCCATTTTGGAACAGGCAGAGAGGATGCTAGCAAAGGTTGTGGAGTTTGTATTTAAACCTGCAAATTACATTTTCTTGAAATTTTCTAAAGCCTTTTCAACAGATCTAATTTGTGTATATACTACAATTATTGTAGTCCATGAGACCACATTTCTTTGAGGCATTTTTTTTTAACAGTTCAAGTGCCTTGTCTATGATCCCACATTTAGTATACATGCCTACAAGAGCAGTTGCAACTACAATATCTGAAAAAATTCCTCTATCCTTTATGCTTCGATGGATGTCCATACCTTGTTCCAAGGCCCCCAATTTGGCACAAGCAGGTATGATACTCGAAAAGGTTGTGGAATATGGCTTTACACTTGCCAATTACATTTGATTGAAAGTTTCTAAAGACTTTTCAAAGAGTTTAATTTTTTCGTATCCTGAAATCATTATAGTCCATGAGACCACATTTCTTTGAGGCATTTTGTCAAACAGTTCGCATGCCTTGTCTATGTTTCCACATTTTGCATACATGTCTGCAAGGGTTGTTGCCACTACAACATTTGGCAAAATTTCTGTATCCTTTATGCTTTCATGGATGTCCATACCCTATTCCAAAGCTCCCATTTTGGCATAAATAGGGAGGATGTTGGAAAATGTTGTGGAATTTGGCTTTACACCTGCCAACTACATTTGCTTGAAATATTTTAAAGCCTTTTCAAAAAAATTATTTTGTGCATATCTTGCAATCATTGTATTCAATGAGATGACATCTCTTTTAGGAATTCTATCAAAAACTTCATGTTTCTTGTGTATGCTTTAAAATTTTGTATAAATGTCCACGAGAGCATTTCCTACTACAATATCAGGAAAAAACCCCCCTTTCATTATGGTTTGATGCATATCCATAACGTGTTACAAAGTTCCCATTTTGGCATAGGCAGGGAGGATGCTGAAAAAGGTTGTAGAGTCTAGTTTGAAACCTACCATTTACATTTCCTTGAAATTTTTTAAAGCCTTTTCAACAAATCCATTGTATGAATAACTGACAGCCATTGCATTCCATGAGACAACAGTTCTTTGAGGCATTTTTTCAAATAGTTCATGTTCCTTCTCTATGCTTCCACATTTCACATACATGTCTACCAGGGCTATTGCAACTACAACATCTAAAAAAGTTCCTCTCTCCTTTATGCTTTGACAGATTTCCATACCCTCTTCCAATGATCCCATTTTGGCACAAGCTAAAAGTACACTAGAAAATGTGAACTAAAAGGATTTGTGGATGCTCAACTACTGTGCAAGCTCTTTGATAATATGAAAATGATTTGATTCAAATATTCATAAATGGATCAAAAAAAATTTAGATTACTCCTCGAATTTTTGGAAGGAATGATGGATTTATACATTTAGAGGTGAGAATATGAATGGTTGATCAACCATGCACACCTAGTGATCAACTATATATGTAAATTGTAATGCAATAAGGGTTACTAATGTGTGAAGTATGTGCAGCCCTCATCCACTAAACCTGCATGAATGCATGCACCTAGAACCCAAGAAAAGCTTACAATGTTAGGATGTGTTCTAGAGTGCTTCATTAACTCAAAGATTTTGAGAGGTTCCTTGCAAAATCCATTTTGTGCACATTCTACAATCAATCATTTCATTCCATGAGATGACATCTCTTTGAGGTATTCTATCAAATAATTCAGGTGTTTTGTCTATGATTCCACATCTTGCATATATGTCTACTAGAGTATATCTAAATATAATATCTAGGTATCTTTTTAATTCCTCTATCTTTCATCAATCTCTTTACTATTTGAACCTCATGCAGATGATTTAGAGAACATAAGTTACAAAATTTTTTAGGATCCAACTAAAAAAGAGTGTTGCTAGAAATACTCATCCTATATTCATATATGATCCACATGTACCACATATTTAACTAGCATCTAGACCATTGCTCTATCCCCAAGTCATTTTTCCAGAGATTGAATGGAGTAAAGAAACCAAGTAGAACACCTGGTTGTAAATGAAGATGTTGCTTACTTTTGGCAGTATTTATTCCAAAAGAAAAATGATTTTGGGATTATTAACTAATTTTGCGGGATGCTGACAGTTTGTTTTTGTCTATAGCAATTCTTGAAACTATCTTTTTATTGTGAGATAATGGATTTGTAGAATCCCTGGAGAATTCTATGAAGGGTTTTTTTACTATAATGCATTAGAGGCCTCTCTCTTTCATTTTATGTGGGGGTTGTAGAAGCCAATTTATGTTACTTGAGTATCTCTTCTTTCAACATTTCCTTCCAATTGAGATGGTAGCACATCTTTCCTTCAAGAAATTCTACAATGTTCAAATCCTCCTTGCATAGTAACATTGGGATTACTTTGGTCAACATTCCTTTATTTTTGATAGACAATAGCTTTCTTAGTAAGAAGATAAAAAATACACATTTAGGACAGTTAGCAATTTCCATGAATACTGAATAAAGCCAACACTACTTTTTAGGATAGATACTTTCACCCACCCACGCCTATTGTTTTGTCAAGTAATGCTAAATTCACCCTTCAATGGATAACATTAATGACATTTTCAGATGATATGGATGTTGGTATCTATGAACCCCTAATTCAAAGTGCCTACAAAAACACAACAACAAACAATGTTAGAGAGTTATTTTGTAAGCATGAACAAGGATTCCCCATGAAATCCATTCACAAAGCTAAAAATAGGAAATAGAACAAAGAAAACAATGAAGAACATAATGGAAATATGAAATCCTAATTTAGCATGCAAACACTTGATCCCATGGGGGAGTTGGTGCAAATAGGTGTGTGGAGATTTTCCCTTTCCCAACTCCTTGAATGAAAATGTTGATTGAAGATGATTGATCCACTTGATAAGTCCCTCAATGAGCTCCAAAATCTGCAATAAACTAGTTAAGAAGATGGATGGAATTTGAGAGATATTTGTGCATAATAACTTTGCATAATTGTGGATGATGAAATAAGGATATGAGCTCTTTATTTATAGAATGCCAAGATGGATGAATGTCCAAAATAGAGCAATGTGGGACTAACATTCATCCAATGGCATGATGCCACTTGTCAAGCTATGAATGGGTGGAGGATGTGCAAGATTTGGGGAATGTGCCAATAAATGCATGAATTTGAAATTCAAATTTGTTGAAATGACATGCAAGGGGGGAAGAAAGAAAACATTAAATGCCACTTGGCTCAAGGCAAGGACATGTAAGAAGAAGTAAATGCCTTGTTGGAAGGACTTGTTATTCAAATTTTGAATTTGAAATAGAAGAATATTCCTCCAAAAGATGCTTTGTTGAGGAAAATAAAGATTTAATAAATCAATAAATTGATTTATTTGTGCAAGTGGAGATATCAAGAGAATGCAAGTGGGTGAGATTAGTATTTAATCATGGTTAGATTAAATAAATGATGATTATGTTAGTTTAATGATGATTAGGTGAGTTGACTTATTTTGACTTAGATTTTTGGATTAATTTAAATCAAACAAGAGAGGAAATGATTTAATGAGTTTAATTAAATAAACATGTTTTGATTATTTAATTAAAGAGATTGAAGTAAGATTAAATTAAATAAGATTTTAATTTATTCAATTTAATAAATAGACTTTAGAGATTTAATTAAATAAAATTAATTATTTAATTAAAATAGGGATAATTAGATCAGATGAATTGATTTAATTAACAAGGGAAAGTGACTTAATTAAACAAAAATAATTTATTTAATTAAGAGATGAATATTGATGAATTTAATCAGATAAGGGAATTTGATTAAACAGTTAGACCGAGGGATGATTTAGGAAGAAACGATGTTAGTAGATCAGAGTTAGATGTGCAATGTCAACTTGTACATTTTGCGTGTCCTAGCATTATAAGCTTATTCTATGTCGAATAATCTAAAAATGTATAGAATGCAATGGATTATCCTTTTATCTCTTGGTTGATTATGTCTAAAGTTTTCATTAATGTGATGTTCTAGATGGGCAAAAGCATGCATTTGATGACTTTGGATTAACACAAACCTAAGGATAGTGCATGCTTTGTTGGCTGACTTTTCATTATTCACTTTTTCAAAGGATCAATTTTTTTTTTTTTTTGATACAATGATAACTTGGTTGCACTATAGCTTTGGATGAAGACCTAAAGTAAGAGGGAGACATTGGATGTGGATCCATAGATGATGGATATGCTAGATAGAAATAGAATCTTCTGTGTAGATGGATATGCAATGTGGCAATCAAAACATACTTGAAGGTTGTTAAAAAATCTAATAGTTGTACCAGGGGCCATGTTTAACAAAAATCACCACCAAGGCACACATTGGCTTTGAATTGGTGGGCATAAAAACTCACCATCTTGCACTAATATTGAAGCTTCTCATTAAATCCTTCTCTGCATTTTGTATGCCTACTCATATGAGATTTGTTTGTATGTTCATGCTTTGAATTTCTACACTCTATCACATAGAAGAATAGTCAATCAAGATTGTTTTATGGATACAGTCTATGTCTTTTGAAAATTATTACAGTATTGTGCAGGTAAGCATCATGATAAGACATATATCATTTCTCTTGGTAGAAAGCCTCATAAATAACCTTCATTTCCATGGTTTGTTTTTTTGTCCTTATTTCTTCATTGGAATAAATATTTATGTACATGATAGATTACTATAAATATCAAGTTATTTTTTTACAAATGATGCAGTTATCTGAAACCAATATAAGATGAGAAGCATGAATTTTTCTTGTGCCTAGCTTTGATCTATATGGAGATTTCTAGGATTTCAATTCTATGTGCATAAACTCATCTTTCACAAGATGGGAACACAAATAAACCCAACAATGAATATAAAATTTAACCAAAACTTTTCAAACCAAAAACCTAATTAAATAGAGAACACATATTCCTAGGTGTCCCACACTTCTGATGCCAATCTCTTGTGTCTAAGCCAATAGATGAATCATGGAAAACAATTTATTTTTCTTTTCTTCCATGGCTATTATCTACAAGAGTAGACCAATATTATAGGCTCCATATGTTGTATGAAATGAAATTTCCTTTTAATTGAAAAAGTGGGAAAGTTCTTTCACTTATGTCGATAGCTTGGTATTGTAATGTTTGTGATACTGAGCCTCTAATCTTTCTCCTACCATATGCAACTCGAAAAATGGTTATGTTCAATGCAACTTGGCCACCCAGTGTTCATCAACTAGCCAAAGAGTTTATGGAACCAAACCCTATAAATGTATTTATTTTGGTTCCTAAGGAAATTAGATTATTTACCAATATCAAGCATGTTAGTTTAACCTCAAATAACAAAAGAAAGATGGTTTTCAAATTTTACAAGCCACAAAGTTTCTTAAACTAGTTCAATGCAGGTATTGCTTGAATTTAATGATGTTTCACTGTGTGATCATAATTAACACACATATTTGACATTTGTAATTATTTCACCTCTCTAATAGAATTGATTTGCCTGATTTTACCACAAAATTGACAATCTGACAAATTACACTTACATCAAGAACCTTTGTTCTAGGTGGTGGTTGGGTCCCATGATTTGTCTATGAATCATTATGTGATGCAAATAGTGGAGGTATGAGATTCAACTCTATATAATTGAATCACATTATTGGCATATTATGGTAGTCCATAAACTTTTGTTTATCATCAAATATAAATTCTAGAATTCTTGTGGTTTGAAATTCCATATACATTTTGAAACATTAATTTTGAATCTTGAATCAAGCCAATATATTCTTACAATGTTCTTTAAATAGCTTCAATTTCTCTTTCAGTTACAATGCATCAGATGGGAATGAGTGTATCATGGTTGAACCCTTAAAAAGTAGAAATTTAGATATAATTTAGAAGAATCCACATTCTTTGTTCAACTTAACATTTTTTATCCCATTTTATGGTTTGGATGACCGAGTAAAGGACAAATTGGGTTTGTTGCTTCAGAAATACCACAAATCTCAAAGGTACTTTAGTTTTGGCTGTTGGGCATTTGTGTGGCTAGCAAGGATTCAAAGAAATTTAGTTTCGATTGATGTTATCGAAATATGTTGATGCTATTTGTATAACTTCCAAAGCATTGAAATTGAACATTAGCTACATTACTCTTATGTCCTATTCTAGAATTTAAGACATATCCTATGTGTCTATTAAGAAAGACTAGAAAAATTGAAAATTAGCTACCTTACTCTTATGTCCTATTATAGAGGCTAAGAAGTGCTTGCAAGATGTGAAAATGGCTTGCTCACATCCTGCAAGAAGATAAAAATAAACCCTAACAACCAGTGCGACAAAAGATATCAGGGAATCCTGATTGGAGAAACATGGGCACAATGGTGGGAATCATTGTTCGGTCTCATGAATGAAATACAAAAGAGCACATGATTGAAGATTCTATCACATGATAAACAAATATCGTCAGGACAAAAATCTCAATCCCTTTAATACTTCGATAAAACTTAGGCATAATTCATCAACGAGAGAAGTAGATTTTGGTACAACAAAAAGCTTATCCCTCTGATACCCCAATAATACAAACAAAGCTTACAATGTTAGGATATGTTTTAGAGTGCTTCATTATTTCAAATATTTTGAGAGCATCCTTGCAAAATCCATTTGTACATATCCTACAATTATCGCATTCCATGAGATGACAGCTCTTTGAGGAATTCCATCAAAGAGTTCACATGCCTTGTGTACATTTCTACATTTTGCATAAATGTCTAACAAAACATTTCCAACCATAATATCTAACAAAAATACCCCATCTATTATGCTATGATGGATGTTCATACCCTACTCCAAGTTCCCATTTTGGCACAGGCAGGGAGGATGCTAGTATGGGTTGTGGAATTTGGCTTCACACCTACTAATTGCATTTTCTTGAAAGTTTCTAAAGCCTTTTTAGCAAATCAATTTTGTGCATATCATGTAATCATCGTATTCCATGAGATGGCATTTCTTTCAGGCATTTTGTCAAACAATTCACGTGCCTTTTTTATGCTTCCACATTTTGCACACATGTCTACTAGGGCAGTTGCAACTACAACATCTGACAAAATTCCTCTACTATTTATGTAAATTGTAATGCAATAAGGGTTACTAATGTGTGAAGTATGTGCAGCCCTCATCCACTAAACCTTCATGACTGCATGCACCTAGAACCCAAGCAAAGCTTACAATGTTAGGCTATGTTCTAGAATGCTTCATTAATTCAAATATTTTGAGAGGTTCCCTAAAAAATCCATTTTGTGCACATTCTACAATCAATCATTTCATTCCATGGCTGCAAAAGCATTGATGGCCTATCCAAGACATGAGTGTAGGATTCACCCTAGAGATAGAAATGTTAGATTGAGTGACATTTCATGCCATAGTTCATGATTTGATGTGTTTTTTTTTGTGATATTGTAACCAATGATTTTTTCACACCAAAACCACTTGAGGATATTTGTATATTTAAAAATCTTGTTTCCTTTAGCTCAAATATTTTTTATCTTGTTTGATGCATACTTGTGTATATGATAATTTAGCTTGAATACTTTTTTTATAATTTAAAATTGATTTTCCATAAATGTGTACCTAAAAAATATCTATATATGATTTTTTCAAATTTTTGATTAGAGTTTGAGGTTGTCCCATTGGCTGAGTTTGGTAACTATGATAATGGTCCTCCCATGGATTTCATGGTAACATGACACTCTTAAAATCCTCTCCTATAGAGAACAAAGAAGGGATTTGGAATGCATGATGAATGAATGTGTACCTTAAGGATGCAACAATATCTACTTATATCATAGATTTTATCACAATCTATTTGTTGAGTCTAGTGCTCAATCTCATTTCCATTTGTAGTGTTGAGGGTTTTGATTCCCAATGTGCATGCTATTTGCTTCTAAAGAGTTTGTGAGTAACTATGAACATAAATAATCTGGTGTCCTTCCCATGGATTAAGATTCATGGTAGGACATTGACACTCAAAATAATAATGATTTTGTGTTCCAATAGCCTTGGTTCTCCTAGTGAATCTTAGAGAATCCAAAGGTGGTGGTCCATTTGATATTGTAAAATATGACAAGGTGGTATAGCTCAAGGTAATGATAAATACTTCTCAATTATACTGAGGAATATTCTCCTTTTTTTCAGCCTAGCAAGTTATAATGATTTTTATCTTAAGTTGCTTTTTTTAGTTGTTGGATTCTAAAACACAAAATCCAAGTTTATGGGGGAGTATGATGTTGTTCTTCATCTCTGTATCTAATACTTAAAAGAAGTGGAAAAAGGAAAATTCCTTCTTGGAAAAGGGGAGTCATTTTTGTTTGTCAATCAGTTGTTGTTCTCCTACAGCTGCATGCAAAAATTAGCAAAAATTAGACTTGTTTTTGGGGTTGAATCTCATTCAGTTGGTACTGATTTCAACCCTTTATTTAGTATAATTAAAGCTACTAGGACAACCATATCTATTTACTATGTTGTTTCCTAAAACTTACACATATATTTAGTGATAGTTAGTGTTGTCTTTTAGTGCTTTATTTCTATTTTTTTAGTGTTTTTTTCTAGGCAATAGTGGAGTTGTGTTTTGTCAAAATTTTGGTAGAATTCAATGTGAGAGAAAAACATGATTTGTCTCCTAATTTAAAGTGGTTTTATTCTTCTTTGGTGTGCTCAAGTTTGAGGATCTTTCTATTGACGTCAGGCACCAACTTTTCACAAAAAAAATAGAACTAAGAAAATTTAGACAACAAGTCATCTATTTTCTAATTTCAGTATTATTTATGTTTCTTGCAATCCATTTTGTCTTTAGTTGCATGCTCATGCTTGAAGGTTCTTAACAACTCTAATAGTTGTACCAAGGGCCATGTTTAATAAACCAAATGCAATTGCTAACTTTTCACTATGGTGGTAGACAAATGATTCTTTATACCCTACTACCTTCATTTTCCAAGCCAATTTCTCCTACTTTGCATAGCTCTGCCATGTTTGTGGATGTGATCTATCTCCTACACAAAAAAATGTACTAGTTTACAGCCTTCAATCCAACTAAATCTAGGTATCTTTTTAATTCCTTTATCTTTCATCAATCTCTTTACTAAACTTTCGTAGAAGTTATTCTATTATGGAATTGCACTGTAAAAAATATACAAGTTTTTTATCATACTTGTATAGTAGCATCATAGGATAAGTTTTATTTAGATTAATTCCTCTTGGTATCAAAGGAACTACAAACCCATTATAAGATTTGAATGGAAAGTGTGCACATCAATCATTGAGGACCATGCAACCACCACCAACTCATTTCATTCTCCCATTTTAAAATTTCTCTATCAATCATTGTTGAACCTATGTAACCTCTTAGTTCAAATGGAAAACTTGGTCTAGTTGTGTCAACTTACTGTGGCATCCTCTTTATTCTACATCTTCCAAATGGCCTTCATGAAACCTCTATGTTTGGAAAATATTGTCTAGTTGTATCATTTTAATTGGAATCCTCTATTTTGTACATCTTCTAAATTGTCTCATGAAACCCATAATCATCTCCTTGTCATCTATGGGGAGAAATCTACAAGCCTCTCCATGTACTAGTTTGGGTTTAGTGAATGTGTAGCCATGTGAAAAGGAGTTTTCAACGTCTCTCACCATCATTGTATATTGAAATAAATGTGCTCATTGTAGAATTATAAGGTGGGGGTTCTTTTTGTTGAACAACCTTTTTTTGGCTAAGCATGCTATCAATGAACAAATATGTTTCCACAAGGCTAGGACTATCCAAGTCTACATATATAATTGCCATGAAGATTGCAGATGTGACAAAGGTTATTTATTTGTCATGTAACTAAAAAAGTCACTTTTCTCACTTCCTTCCCCATAAAACCTTATTGTCTTGGACTCACCCCATTGATTTCACTCTTGTACCATCCTCTCCAATGGAAAAAAGTAGGATCTCTCTCCTCTCAATTATTTTGTTGTTGATGGGTGCATGGTATGCTAAGAACAACCCTCTAGTGCCTTATATCTTATCATACCATGATTCCTTTTGTACATATCTCGAAGAGAAAATCTGAATTGGCATCACAAATAGATGCTGACAATAAGATTAATTAATTGACCATATATGTGTCTTATGAGATGAATCATAAACAATATGGTTGAATCCTGATAAAAGATCACATAATTTAACATTCTGAAAAACACCACCTACTTGACCCTATATTTGTCTTATGCCAAAAATCAATATTGGATGATTTGGTAAATTGTGAGATTTGTGCATTGAAACCATCGAGAAGCAATGATAAGTTAGAAACATCTCAAATTATAGGATAATTGACATCTAGTAGAGTTAAATTGAAAAAGTCAAAAAAATGAAACTGGAGATAAGAAATAGAGGACATGAAGGATAGAGAACATTATCATGAATTTCAATCTTGTATTTGTAGCTTCTATATGAGAAGATACCTAATTGATGCTAACAACTTACCCTGACAACTTCTTAGCTTATTTTGGTAGATGTGCATGAGAGATTGACACTTCGTGCCAAAACTCATGTGCGTAATGAGGTATTTTAATACTATACATAATTCTTACCACATTTACATTTTTGCAAAGGTTAATAAAATCTCTTACAATTTGTTTTGATTATGCCATTTCTTTCAAGATTTTAATATTAGCCTGGTGTATTTCTCAATTTTTTACTTTAGTGCTTGTTCCAATTCTATTGGTTAGCAAGAGAATAAAATATTATTTATTATGTATGAAATCCTATTTTGAGGACTTGAGTAATAGTTGTAAAATAATATGATGGCATAATACCAACTCCATGGAGATGCATGAGAATGCTTATTTTTTCATAGATATGAGTTGAATTCTATTAGCAATGAATAACCTTTAATTTCTAATTTGTGGAAACTTTTCTAGATTGACATAGCCACTTTCAATGGAGAAATTATTTTTTAGGCAACTTTTATTTATGTTCTAATAGTAAGTTGATCTTAAGTTGGATGTTTTTTAGATTCAGTTTAGGTTGTTATGCTTGTTTTTTGAAACTGAATTTGTGTAATGATCACGCAGCCAGATGCATTCATTTGCTTACTTAATGATGTGATGGTAATAACTATGGTTAGTACGAGAGCTCGTCCTGGGATATTTGGTGGTGAGGTAATCCAGTGCTGATTATTCACACTCATGCATTATATGTCATGACTAATTTTCTTATATTGATTTCTTCTTAGAGATATGAACTTTCAACTTGTTGTTTTTGTATGTTACTTAATAATGCTTCTGTAATGCCAAGGCATTTTGAGGCAAAAGTTAGTTGGGTGTAGCCTTACATTTATAGTTGTTGGAGGATCTAGTAGGTTATGATCTCTTATTGTAATAAGAGTTGGGGAATGATTCATTATCTCTTTGCTCAAAAATACATGCTATCTTAATAAATCAACACCATGCAAAGAAATAATGATAGATTTTCTCTTGTATTTGACTTTTCTGAGTTTTTGATGTGCAAATTTTGAAACCTTATTTTTAGGCTACAACTCCAAATTGGAGAAGTGAAAGGTGAATACCAGTGATGAAGAGTTTGAAGGAGCCAAAACCAATAATGGCGAGAAAGATGTGGATTTGCGAGGGGATTAAATGGGTCAAGCCCCTATAGGAGGTCACTGCCCTTCCAAAAGGACTACAATTAAGAAAGAGGAAAATAGTATAAGTATATGAAAATAGGAGTAGTCTATTTATATAGTGCTTGTAAGTTGTATAGTGTCACTGAGACATTGAATGTAACCAATGAGATTTTGATTTGATGATGAGGCTTAATGAAGTAAATTTTTAGAGTGGTTTTTTCTCCACTCATAAATACTATGTTGTGGCTCCTCTTGATTTGTAATCTGTTTAAGTTTGTGTTTGATCAATCATATTTGTTCAAGCATTTTATTCTTCATTCCATGGTATATTTTAACATTTAAATATCTATGATACTTGAAGTTTATATGTATAAATTTGTGAGGATTAATTAAGTTAGATTTGATTTGTAATGACTAAATATATGACTAAAATAATGACTAAATATGTGAATAAATTAATGACTAAATTAATGATTAAATATATGACTAAATATATGACTAAATTAATGACTAAATATATGACTAAAGTAATGACTAAATATATGACTAAACAAATGACTACCATGACTAAATAAATGACTAAATTAATGACTAAATCAATGACCAAATCAATGACTAAATAAATAACTAAAATAGATTAGTCATAAATTTGGTGGTGTTATAAATGACTACAAATAAACCACTAAAATAGTCACATGACTAAAATTAATGACTAAATATATGATAAATAAATGACTAAATTAATGACTAAATCAATGACTAAATCAATGACTAAATCAATGACCAAATAAATGACTAAACAAATGGCTAAACTAGTTTAATCATAAATTTGGTGGTGTTATAAATGACTATAAATAAACCACTAATAGTCATGTGACTAAAATTAGTCATTTATATGCAATTTTTACTAGTTTATTTAGTCATATATTGATGTTTTTGTACTTGTGTCAATCATGTTAACTGCAATGTGAGCAACAGTAGTAGAGGCTATATAGCCATCATTAGGTAGGCATATTTTATGTCCAACAAGCATCCCAGCATACCGGATAGCCAGATTTCAAAATGTGCTCAAGGTGAGTTCCTTTCCTTAGAGAGTTGCACCAATCTTTTCAATTAATTCTTGGTCATTGTTAGACTTCTGCCTTGCAATTGTTCTGAAGGACCACAAACTAGTCACATCGCTTATTGCTTCCCTAGTTATTGAGTGTGCACCCTCAATGAAGATAGATTTGTCATGAATCCTTCTTAATACAATTCTAATGTACTTGTCAAATTCAAATAGTGGAAACTTCCACCATATATCCAATTTATTTTCAACTAGGATTTTGTATTCTAGTTTAATGGTATTATAATTTTCTTCCAATTCATTTTTCCACAAAATATTCAGTCCAATAGAGGAGATTTATTCTATTTTCCCATATATGTATGCATGGATATCTTTAGTAGGTGAAACCCTAAGGGGAGTGCCATAAAATGCACCCACAGAGTCTTACATATTTTTCTAAGAATACCTCTTTAATTTAATTTATGTTCTATTTGAGACATTTACTACCTTTGGACCATCCATTGCATTTAAAATGAAAATTCCAAAGAAGAACTATGTAAGTAGAATACATCTTTAATTTACTTCAGTGAAGATTAGGGTTTTGATGTTTTACTTCCAAAATACACCACAAATCCACTTCCTCTTCTTTAATTTGCATTTCCTCAACATCAAATGAATTTTTCTTTTCAAATATGTTTTTAACTCCATGTTTTGACCTGCATCATTAAATGTGTTAGTGATAAATGCTTCAGAAAAATATGTCAAAATTTGAAACCTTGTATCTACAGTTAATCTATAAATGCTCCACAAACTTCTACATCACAATATTTCCTTCTACAGCTTCCTTCTATATCATCAGAAATTCCTTTTCCTAGATATGTCTTCATCCCATGACTTGACACCTTGTATTTCAGGGGTCTATTAGAATTTTTTTATTGTTTTCCCTAAGCCTCAACATGGGCTTATTTTTCAAATGAAATATTTGTACCAGAGGTAGGTACAAATGCATTTAAAGTTCTTGTTTCATCTCTATTTTTAGACTCATCTTTCTTTCTCCGTGTCTTTTCCATTTCCTTCTTAACCTCATTAGGATCAACTTTCTTCACAAAATCATTCCCCTTTACCAGATTAGACTATATTCTATTTTTTCTTTTGCAAACTCTTGAAATATGTCTGTGTTTGTTGCAAAAGTAGCACACAACATTTTTCTAATCAAATTGAATTCTATTCATTCTTGATCTACACTAGTTATCCTTATGTCCAAATATATTGCATGTATAATATTAGCCATTGAAATATTCAAATAGTCTCCTTGTATTATATCTATTCAACATCTGACTTTTGCACTCAATACTTCTATGTCCAAATTTCTTCCATGCAAAACATTGTAAGAAGAAGAATCCAACATTTTGATTCATCCTAATCCTACATTATATTTCTTTATGCCCATATTTATTACATGAAAAGAAAATACCATTGAAAGATGGGTACCTTTGAGCATTTGGTTGTCTAATAGAAGGTCTTTAAGCATTGCTTCTTTGTTTTATGAATTGTCTCCTATTGCCTTGAATTTTCTTTTGATTTTCAACCTTGGTAGGTGTCTAATTTTCCTTTGAAATTTTTCCTTCTTCAAGTCCCAAAGCACTGTTATCTTAAGAGGGTTTCTATATTGCAAGTAATTCATCAAGCATTGTAGTACTTACCTTAAATTTATCCTCATGTATTCTTTCCTTATTCAAATCAAATATAATATTTACTTCTTGTTCAATTTTAGACCATTCTTCAGTCTTGTTTTGTACCACTACATTCTGACATTCATCAATCCTTTCCTTTTCTTCCATTTAAACTTTCAGTATAATGATATCTTCATTTGCTTGCTTCAATTATATATTGACTTCCCTATGTCTTTCTCTAAAATTCTTGATTTTTTCAAAATTCCAAGATCTTCCTCAAGCTATTAGGATTTTATGAAGGAACTAAGCTCTGATACTAATTGTTGAACATTTAGAATACTAAGAGGGGGGGAAAATCAATATTTTATAACTTTTTGAACATACCATATTGAATCACCAAATCATAGTAATAGAAATAAGGAGTGAAAGAAAGAATCATCCACATAATCACAAAGAACATGAACACCAATATTTTAATGTGGAAAACCTAAAATGGGAAAATCCATAGTGAGGATTAGCTCATAATATATTATATCTGGATATCGTATATTATAGGGGCTCACTTCTAGGACACACTATCTTTATAAGGCTCACAACTAGAGTTAAGTACAAAAAAAAAATGACTCACTACCAAAGTACGAAATGATATAAGCTACACCTCTCTTGTGCTATATTTCAATTCCTTTGAAGCTTTGAATATGAAGTACGGCTCTGCTTAGCAGTTGCTCAACAACTTTGCTTTGATTCTAAACTTGTACCACTAAATTCACATGTTCATATCATATGATACCACTCACACTTGATATGTCATTTATGCACACAATTTTTTCTATTTCTCACTCTTCATTTCCAAAATATCTCATATATATACCCAAACACATCCGCACACATCAATTAGGTTAGCCTAATTAGATGTAAACAAAACAATCCAAAATAGATTTTGTCGACACCACACAAGATTCAAAATATTCTTCACGACCAAAGAAAATATAGAATACTTAATTTAAGTTGGAATGGACCTAAAATAGATCCAACTAACATCCACAATGTATATTTTATCTTCTCAACACACATCATGTATTAGTTTGGCCAAAAAAAGGACCTAATCACAAAAAAATCCAAACATACACACTCTTCCCAATACACACAACCCCAGATTTGATTATTCTTCAATTTCTCATTTTACAAACATTCGTGAGACTAACTTTAGAATCACAACATTAAAACATTCTTCTCAAGAAAATTTGGAATCTCCTACACTGGTATACTAAATAGAGAGATGATAGTGATATACAGAGTTGAACTCTATCATTGATATCTTCCAGTATGCATCACAAAACTTCTCGATATCTTGAATATTGTTGTATAATCCAGTCATAATGATATGGTTAAAAGTGAAAATATTTATCTCTTCTTACCATGAAGTGTGGACCCAAAAATTGATGTATTAAACCACAACACCATCAAGAAAGAACACAGCCAAATTTCTGATAGATCAACTTTCAAGTATAGACAGTACTATACAAATGACACAACAAATACTTCCCCACAATGTTGACATAAATGACAACACTAGGTCAACCAAATCAACAAATGTATGTTCACTTCATGCTCATGTTTCCAAGTTGCATCAACAATAAAAAAACTTCCAAAATTCTAACAGGTTGCTACCCCTCCTTCCTTGAACTAGATGCATAAGGATATGCATCAACCTAGTGCATTTCAAGATTCATTCTTTGTTTTGGACCAGTGTTGCAACGTATGAGATAATTTGACAATGGATATCTTAAAAAAAATTTTAGGGATCACCCTCATAGGTTTTGTAGAGCCCAAAGTGTGGAGGGAAAGTTATTTTAACTCTCACCTATTTGATGGCCAATCCCTCCAAATAATTACCCATTGGAAATGGAAAATCCATAGGTTATTTGTGAGATCAGGTTGGGAATTAAATAAACTAATAGATTGGAGTCTTTATTGGGGATAATTCAAGAAATATTTGGTTCCAAACCATCTTGTCATAGAGTCATTTAAATTTGTAGTCTTAAGTATAACTAGATATTGATACTTGTGAAATTTGATTTTCCCATTCGATCCACCAACAAATTAGCTACTCTGTTAGGGACAATACTAGTTTGTATCTCTGGCATGAGATCATTTATAGTCAAAGTGATAAATTTTAAAATTTCTACATTCTATTAAGAATTAATCTAAAAAAATTCTCATCATCTATTAGTCTGAAGTTAGTTATTCAAAGTTATTGCTTATCTTCAAATATTTTTGAGAATTGCTTTTAAAATTATTATTGGTTTACTCTAGTTTATCTCCATGTTTGAAAAATATCTTATGAATGTCTCATCTAGCACAAGTCCATTTGTTCCCCATTCATAGCTAGACATTTTGAGTGGAAGTGGATAACCTTCCCAATACAAAGGGAATATAAATATTCAATCTAGTGGAAGTAATTCTAGTCAGCTAGGAAAATAGAATGTGGGAGGGAAGAGAGTAAATCAACGAAACCATAACACTAGGGGGGAGGGTAGTGTTGGACCTCAACAAAATCATGGAGATCATTTTAACAAAATACCTATGCAATTGGAAAGGTATAGGTAGTTTTTCTTTGATGAAATACCTAGTTATCCTAATCCTATGCTTAATGACATCAAAAATGTCCTTGTTAGGGTTTTTGGAAATAATGTTATCTTAGGGGAGTACCATTTGAAATCATTTAACATGATCAATGAATTTTAAATTGAATATGAGGAAGTAATGATGATTTCTTTTATGCAATCACTAATTGAGGATGTCAGGGATTTCTATAGAGGTTTGCCAGTTGAAAGTGTAGGGTCTTGGGAGGAGTTCAAGAGGATATTTAGAGAGCAATATTGGGATACAACTGACCCTAGGTTTATGTTAAATGAACTCAACACAATCTCTAAAGAACATAATAAAATGGTTGCTAACTTCAATACCCATTTTCAAAAGACGATTTTTGGAATTCCTACCTACTTGAGACCAAATGAACAAGTCTATTTGGTTTTGTAGTACAATGCATTTGATGCAAAAATGGGTATCTTCTTAGAGAAAAGAATCCTCAACCCTTGAGGGAGGCTTATAAGGTTTTTTTGCATATTGAAAGCAATAGAAGGGATGCTATAAACGTGGGTTAAAGAGATGATGTAAATATTTTAAAAAACCATAAGGGTCAATGAAAAAATTCACCATCCTCTAGTGACAAAATGGATAAGATGATAAGTGATCTAAAAAACCTGAGCTACAAATTGGCTAAAACTGAAAAGGGATTATCAAACATTGATAAGCCTAATTTTCAAAAAAATGAGAGACCATCTTGATTGCATTGATCGACCTTATAATACAAAATAGCCTAATGGTAAGTCAGTCTTCAATAATCAAAACAACATGCCAAATAAACAAACTCCTTATCCATTGAAGAAAAAATCTACTAATTTTGTTGATGAGATTCCATGGTGTATAACATGTCAGTTGCCGCATTCACCACAACAATGTGTAGTGGAATAGTCCTTAGAAGAGGAATAGAATGCATCTAGTAGTTTTTGACCCATCTTAAGAAAATGATTGGGTAATAAACATGTGAACAAATAGGTTGGATTTTGTTGGTGAAGACTATTGTTCAGAAGAAGATTCTAATGAAATTGATGTGGATAATCAAAGGCATAAAGTAGACTTTTATCATTGGAACTTTTTTTGTAATGATGATGATATTGAGGATCACATTGCGAACATTATTGAGATGGATCAATTTGATGTGACTCTAAGAAGACCATCAAATGAGGAGATTATGGAAATAACTATAGCTGATGTCAACAACTATCATGTAAGCAATAAGGTTGTAAATGATGATTAGGGAAAAGCTATCAACATCTTCATCAAAGATTAGAAGAGGGAGAAGAAAGTGTCTCAAGTATAAAATAAGGTGGATGAGCCTAAAGTTAAAGACAATAAGGGTGCAAAGATGTGGGCTAAGAGGACTAGAGTTGGGAACATTGACGAGCATATAGTTTCTCTAGCCATAAAAGCAAAGGGTCTAAAGCAGAAGGTTGAGCTTGAAAGGAAGAATGATGAGAAGAAAAATGAAGAGAAATTTGAGCAATGAAGAGAAAAATTTATTGAACCAAGTATGACAATACAGGATATGCCTAAGAATAGTTTTTTAGATATGTTTCAATTAATATCATAAGTTAAATTATTGTTCCTTTGCTTGAGATGATGAGGATATATGAACATAACCAAAAGTCAGTTTCCCCTATAATTGGTGCAACTACAACATGTGATGAGAAAATGGTGTTTGCTCTACCTAAAGTGAGTAGAAATAATTCTAAAGATGAATAAGTTGAAGGGGTAATCAATGATGTCCTTCAAGTTTTCTTGGGTGCCACTATATCTACTTGTCCAAATCAAGTGGACTCATTTTATGTAACTATAATAATTGGTAATAGGATTTTGAAGAATTGCATGATATATTCTAGAGCATCATTAAACATCATACCTATGGACATCATGAAAGAAATGGGTTTGGAAATCAGCAGGGCATATGGAAAATGCTTATATTCAATGGAATCAAAGGAAGTCCCAGTCATTGGAATAATCAAAGATGTAGCTTTCAAGCTTGTTACTTATCTTGAAAAGGAGTTCACTATAAGTGTCACAGTAGTGGATATCCCCCAACACATGGAATGTTACTATCAAGAAAATGGAGTGCAACAATAGAAGGTAGCATGTAGTGTGATATGTCTTTTGCCACTCTTCTCATTAATGGAAAGGATGTAATTTTTTTAAGAGAGACAAGGGCTTGACATATGATTGAGTATATTGATCTTGAGGAGAGAATACATTTTATATATACTAGCATAGATAACTTTAGAATTGAAGAGTTACGCGAAGAGGAAGAAAAGTGACTGCTACTCAAGATCTGACTTCACACTCCTAGTACTCCTATTTTTTAAGGTTTTCTCTTCTAGGGTAACTATTAGAACTTTTTATTTCATTGATCATAAAATTTACTTTCCTTAAGAATTTGACAACTTGTAGGGATTGAATGCATGAACTAGAAATTACTCTTCAATCTTCCTCCAATTTGCTTCAAATAGAAAAACCTATAGACATGAAAGAGAGGCAAGGGTTGTCTCATATAGGGGCTTGCCTAAGTCAAACCCCATTTTGGTATTTCTACCTAGACAATGGCTATGATGACTTACAAAGAGATCTTACACTCATTCAATTATACGCTAAAAATTAATAACAAGTGATAAGTTGACAAATTATTGCAACTCACCACTCAAATCTGCATTCCTTGATGGATTGAATTCATGTACTCATCACCTTCAAGGATAAATTGATGTATGATTTGAATTTTTGTAAGTGTTGGTACTCATAAAATAAAATAACAAAAAACATGAATAAACATGCATAAAAATATGATGCATGGCTAACATGACCCTTGACATAAGTAAATACTACAATAATTATGATAATTATTCTCTTGAATACTTTTAGGATGCTCAATTATTATTTTTCTTTATTTTTCCAAATTGATAGGATTCATTATAATTAACATAGTGAAAATGATTTATATTTACATGAAATTCTTCTAATTTCTTGAAAATAAAATATCGATAGCCAACAAATCAATTTAAATTTTTAAATAATAAAATATTGACACCAAGATATTTAAATTTGAACCGAAATGGGTTGGACAAGGTTGTTAGGCACCCTAGTCTAAACCTTTCCTTTTTGGGGCCTTAAACATTAGGGGAAAATATTAAATGTTTATTCTTGTTCCCATTTTTGAATTTTTGAAGATATTCATAAAATGAGAAATTAAATGCATTATTAGGTCCAAGGATATAGGGGGGAGCTATACCTAGTGTGAAATTGTCAAGGGTGATAATTTTCAATGCTATAGAACTATTATATCATAGATTGGTGGTATTTTTCTCTCACATTGGGTGAAATATTAAGATAAAATAATGGAATATAGGGTTAATTTGTAGAATATAATGGGAAAATACCATAAGGATAAAATGGAACATGAGGTTAAAAAATATATGGTAATGATATGGGAATAGAAGGGGGTAATAGAGTGTACGTTATGACTATAGGACATGAACTAGGTAATTGAGTTTTGTAGTAGTAATGAAGAAGAGAGTTGGTCAATAATGAGTGGAAGGAATGGTTTCTTGTAAAGGTGTTTGTATATGATGAAATGTGATGGGAAGTTGTATAATATAGGAAGAGGATTGAAATGTTGGGCTATGTGATATGAAATGTGTAAAACATGTGAGATGATATGAATGAAATAATGAGGTCAAGATTGAATGGTAAATATATTTTGGATATCACAAAACTAACTAAACATGTTACACTCTAATAGGTATGGAAAAGAGGAAATCATGGTAGGTTCCTCAAAATATTAGTCACTCACATCACATGTCCTATACTCTTCATGTTTGGTTAAAATGTGTGGTGTCTAGCATGTAGGTAAGGCTTAACTTGGTTGAAGGCATGAGATAGCTTGAAAATTAAAATGAAGGAAACTATGTGAGAGGTAATATCTAATAAATAGTGTTAGAGAAGTGGATAAAATAAATTTATTGGTCATAGGGAAAAAAAGGGACATTATAATGGATTACTAGAATCATGGGAACTAGTAGTGAATATGAGGCAAGGTGATAACACTAGCTATTTTAGAATAATGTGCATACTTTGAATTATTTACCCACTAGCTATAAGTAGTAAAGAATCCATTAAAACCTAATGTTTGAATAATTTTTGTTAGGCTATAATATGAGAATTTTCCCCAAAGATTATATGTATTAGGAATAGATCAAGGATTTAAGCACTCACAGTTTAATTTCCTATGGGTAATGCTAACAAGAAAATATCTTACAAGCTTGAGCTGGACATCTTACCAAGGTAGTTTCACAACCATTTAAACTATAAAATATCAAATTGATATGACAAAGAGGACATATTTTTAAATTTTGAATTCAATTTATTAATTGAATAAAGTTATCTTGAATTTGTTCTTTGCTTCATGTCCCTCCAATGTTTGAGTTCTTTTAATCAAAAATATTGATATGATGTTGAATTCTATATCAATTTAATATAATTTGTCAAAATGATTGGTAACTATAAAATTCAAATACAAAGCATAAAATAAGCATTCAAATTTTTCAAATAGAATAATTATTCAAAATATAAAATTAAATTAAAAGTAATATACTTTTAATTTTTTTATGTCAATAAAAAAATGAAAAGTTGATATATTTTTCAAATAATAATCATAATTTCTCAAAATTATAGTGTGTTTTTATGTGAAAGAAAGGATAGTATGTAGAGTATAAAATAAATAATTTGTGACCAGAATCATGTGATGCATATGATTTTTTATCATTTACTATTTCTTGTCTACAAAAAATTACACTCATGCTATAGCACAATTGTGTTATAGCATATGATTTTAATAGCACAAGTGTATTATAGATCATTGGATATTTCCAACCTGTAGTGTTTTCATTTTCCTTGTACATTCAAACTAAATAGTTGGATTTAATTATAAATTCCAAAATACATTTTTCAATGAATTATAAAAAAATGCATGATGATTGGTCATGATCATCATCAAGTTTGCACATCTTTCAATGTTTATATGAAAACTTTCAAAATAACAAAAATATCTCTCTTACCTTTGTTAAAAAACTATTTATAGGATTTTTAGTATCATTTTTTATGCATTCATCCAAATTGGAAATAGATTACATATTTATTTTCTCCAATCTATTCTATACACATTCAAATAATATTAATTTCAATCATTTTTCAAAAAAGATTATTGGGGGCATGCTCAACATTTCAATTTTCAAGATGTTTCCACTTTAAAATTTAATAGAGAATCATATATTGATTAAAAATTCAATTTTCAAGATGTGTTCACTTTAAAATTTTAAAAAGAATCATATATTGATTAAAAAATGGTATAAAAATAAACATAAATTGCATGGTGTTAATTTTCCACCAAAGTGATTTGTGAAATACTTGAAAAAAACATTTCAGGAGAAACACACTAGATGCTATATTATATTTGTTTGACAAAAATAGGAACACTTTTTGTGTTTCTCTTATTTTAAGATACACTATTTTCTACAAAAAATAGTAGCCTAAAAAATATATTTCAAGAATGATTAATCTTATTCGTGTCACAATTTCAAATTTTTAGCATGGATATCTTGAATTTCTCATCCAAGATTAGTTTTACTTTTGACCCCATTTTCATTCCCCATTTACCTAGACATAGCCATAGCCATAATGGATAGTGTGGAGAAGTTTGACTTAGTTAGAGAAGGGGATTTTAAGATCTAAAGAAATTGGTATTGGAAGTATTTATTTTCATTGATGCCAATAGATCTTTTTTGTTGCATTGATGTCAATAGGTTTATGGGGAGATTGTTGGAATTCTATTATGATGCTTTGATTTTTTACATTATGTTGTCATTAGTAGTCTCATTGGTGTCAACCTCTAGTTTTTCCTTGATAAGCATGTGTGTGGTTGAATTTTTGTAGTGCAATTGGTTTGGTGGTGATGAGAAAGTGTTGTAGATGTTGAGATGATGTTTTTGGTGCTCGATTTCCAACTGTTTTTGAGGAAATTTGAATAAAGGAAGAAAAAATATGATAAAGTGATGAAGGGTACTCCCCTTCCAATCTAAAACTCACAAAAACAATAGATAATGGCACAAAAACAATGCAGGAAGGAAGCAAATATTTTTATTATCATTGAAATGAAAAATGAAATTACAACATGATATTTTCCATCACATTGGCTTTTTTATTACATGCAAATCAAAGCCACCATCTACGTTGCTCTCACCCCCTCTTTGTAGACCCCTTTCACATCATTTATTTGGAAGGTGTAACCATCCTAGAATCTTCTAGAAAGTGTAACTTCCTCAAGAATATATTTTGAAATTTTATTAATTTTGGTAGTACAAATTTGTAGGGTCATAAATTTTGATCTAACCATCGTATTTTATATTATATTACCTTTTTGGAAAGGTATCAAGATATGTTGTGCTGAAAAGTAGGGATGAAAGGCCGACCACTTTCATTTTCTACCAATTTTCAAGACAATTTTTTAGGCCATCATTGGTCTTATGACATGGAATAAAATGTTCCATCTTTGAAAATCTATCCACCACCACAAATATGAAATCATGGCCTCTTTGTGTCCTTGGCAAGCTGAGAACAAAATCCATGTTAATATCCTCCCACAACCTCTCAGGTATAGGTAATGGCTAATACAATCCAATATTCTGACTTGTTCCTTTTTCCATCTGACATACTTTGCAACTTTGCACAAACTTCTTCACATCTTGTTGTAACTATGGCCAGTAATAACTCTCACTAAAAAGGGAAATGGTCTTATCTCAACCAAAATGTCTAACCAATCCTCCACTATTCTTCTCCTAGATTAGATTCTCTCTCATAGAAATCCTTGGAATGCACAATTGGCTTCCACTAAACAACATACCATCTTGTCCTATCCAATGTAACAGGTTCCAAGCAAGCCTTCCGAGCCTCTATAAATTTTGGATCTTTAGGATACAAACACTTGAGTTCATTGACCCCAACAACCTCTATATTCATCTCTGCCAAAAAAAAAATCCTTCTACTCAAGGCATCTACAACTTTGTTTGACCTTCCACTCATATGCTTCAAAATAGAAGTATAACTCTATGAAAATTCAACCCATTTTAAGTGCCTCTGATTTAACTTTCGTTGACTATCAAGAGAAACTCCAAAGCCTAGTGATCAATATATAAAATAAATTATTTTTGCAACAAATAGTGTCTCCATTTTGTCAAATCTTGAACTAGAGAATAAAACTCTTGATCATAGACATAATGTTTCTTCTTAGAATCATTCAACTTCTCACTAAAATAGGCAACAGGCTTACCTTCTTGACTCAAAATAGCTCCTATCACAATGCCACTAGCATCACAACCTACCTAAAAGACCTTATTGAAATCTGGAAGTTCCAAAATAGGTTTCTCTATGAATTTCTTCTTCAACATATCAAAAATTTTGGCTGCTCCTGTAGTCCACTTTTAAAAACTCTTTTCTATCCCCTCTTATTGTTTCAATTATAGGTGCACAAATACTACTGAATCCTTTGATAAACTTTCTATAAAACCTTTCCAAATCATGAAAAGATCCCACCTCTATAGCACTCTCTGGTGTAGGCCATTCAACAATAGCTTTCACCTTCTGTGGATCCATCTTAAGACCCTCTACTGAGATAATGAATCCCAGCTATGCCAACTCTCTGTTCAAAAAACTATACTTCTTCAAATTGATCAATAATTTCTCCTCTCTCAACTTCTCAAAAAAAATTCTAATATGTATCAAATGCCCCTCCAATTTCTTACTGAAAATTTTCTTTCCAAATGCCAATTTTCTTGTGGATCCATCTTAAGACCCTTTACTAAGATAATGAATCCCAGGTATTCCAACTCTCTCCTCTCTCAACTATACTTCTTCAAATTGATCAACAATTTCTCGTCTCTCAACTTCTCAAATTTTTTTCTAATATGTATCAAATGCCCCTCCAATTTTCTAATATGTATCAAATTCCCCTCCAATTTCTTGCCAACTCTCTCTTCAAAAAAATGTACTTCTTCAAATTGATCAACAATTTCTCCTCTCTCAAATTCTAAAAAAAATTGTAATATGTATCAAATGCCCCTCCAATTTCTTGCTGAAAATTAAAATGTCAACCAAATATAAACAATGACAAATTTACCCAAAAACTCTTTCAATACCTCATTCATGAGCCCCATAAATGTGCTCGGTGCATTGGTTAGCCCAAAAGGCATGACTAACCACTCATAAAAGTCATCTTTGGTCTTGAAGGCTATCTTCCATTTATCTTCTTCTCTAATTTGGATCTGGAGATATCCACTCTTCAAATCTATCTTTGTGAAGTACTCAACTCCACTCAAACAATCCATAATATCATCCATTCTCAGTAAGGGAAATCTATACTTGATGGTGATCTTGTTGATGGCTCTAGAATCTATATACATCTTCCATTCCTCATCCTTCTTTGGTGCAAGTACTATAGGTGTTGCACATGGACTCAAACTCTCTCTAATCAATCCCTTCGACAACAACTCTTGTACTTGTTTGTTCAAATCTTCACTCTCTACTAGAGTCATATGATGAGGTACCTTATTTGGAAAACTGGCACCATGAATCAAGTCCATCTGATGACTAATATTTCTTACTAGATTCAAACATTTAGGTATGTTATTAGAAATAATAGCTTGAAATTCATTCAACAAATTTAAAACCTCTACAGGTACCTCAGTAGTATCTTCATTATCAACTCTAGGGATCAATGCAAAACACATATGCTCATGCCTCATACCTTCTAGAAACTTTCTTCCATCAACCAAAAAAATTCTTGCATTACTGTGTACCTTTTCCTTTGCCTCTTTCAAGAGATTCTACTTATGATGAACTCCATCCTTTGTCAAAGAATAGGTGTTGGCATGTCCATCATGTATTGCTCACTGATCAGACTACCACAGTCTACCTAACAACATATGACACACATCCATAGGCATAATATCACATAATACCTCATCATGGTAATTTCCAATCTTGAACATTAGCAAACATTGTTCATTTATCAAAGCTTTATGGTCCTTTTGCAACCAAGCAATCTAGTATGGATTTGGATTCCTTCTTCTCTCTAATCATAACTTACTAACCATCTCTTCTAAAACAAGGTTATTAGTACTACGTCCATCAATAATAACATTGCAAACTTTACCTTCGCACTTACATCTAGTGTGAAACAAATTCTTCCTTTGATTTGGTTCTTTCTCCTCATTCAACAAGGCTCTTCTAGTAACAAGAACCTCTCATTTTTCTACATCCTCAGAATTTGAAGATTTGACATCTTCGTCTACATGTGCAACTCGTCCATTACCCTCAGGTCTTCTATTTTTCCTTGCTCAAGATGTTGAGGACACTCATAGGCTCTATGTCCTTCTCTGCACTAGAAATAGGTTCCACAAAATCCTCCCCTTCTCGGTCCTCATCCCGATCTTTCTCTTCCTTTTTGGTCTCCATTATTTTATCACAATGATGGTAGGTGTGATCTCCTTTCTGGTTCTAGCTACTACTAGACCCTTCACCCTTCTTTTGATCTTCATTTCGACCTCCTTATGACCATCCACTAGTCTTTACACCATGACCCCCATCTCTTTGCTTACTTTATAATCTTCTATTCAACTTTTCTTCTACCTTTAAAGAAAACTAATATGCATCTTCAATGGTAGACATTCTTACCAAACCCAACTCTTCTTGAATTCTTGGCTTCAACCCATTTATGTAACAGGTGATTTTCTCATTATTGGCCTCAGAATGCCATGTTCTAATTAAGACATGATAAAATTCTTCTGTATACTCCTTGATAGATTTTATTGCTGGTTTTAAACCTTGTATCTTCTTAAAAAAATATATTTCATAATCCACAAGAATGAATTGTCTTTTTAGTTTGTCCACCATATGATCCCTTCTTGTTAGTTTCTCTTTTTCTCTTAGATTTCTTTATAGTTGTACCTCTTTCCACCAAATATTTATGTGACCCTTGAGCTCATTCTTCACAAATTTTAACCTCTCAAGATCTTGCACCTCCTCATACTCAAAGTATTCCTCCATATCATTGATCCAATCAATCAGCACTTCTAGATTAAGATTTTCAAAAAAATTAGAAACATCGATCTTTGGCCTTTTCCCAATCTTGGAGATAGCCTTAAATAATTTGACTTTCTTGGGATCTATGGACTATGGAAATGGAGTGCACAACTTCCCTTATCCACACCTAAAAGGGGAATGAAGGAAGAGGAATCCAATTTCACAAAGTTCACACTGAAGAAAAAAATCCTTGCGATTCCAATGGAAAAGAGATTTAAATTTTTCAAAGGAGATTGTCCTTAAGATTGGAAATTGATAAAGAAGATTAACTATTGATGCAAAACTAAGAAAATGCAAATGGTTTGAAAACACACTATAATATGCAAAAATGACCTAGAAATGTAAACAAACAACAACAAAAATTAATGAGATTGAAGAGGTGCACCTAGAAACTGGAAATTGATGGAGAGGAGCTATATAATCCTATAGAATTCACTATTGAAGCACACTAGGACTCATACGCCAGGCTAGGTGACTTAGTCCTATTTTGGGGAAATTCTGCCAGAACAAGTTTTAGACAAAAGGGTACTCAAAACTACAAAGTCTATGCTTTGGGCCTGGCAGTGGGACTCATATGCCAATCTAGGTGACTTAATCCACTTTCAGATTTTGGGAAATTCAAAAGTGCAATCTATAGCTCCTAGTCTACACTTCTTCTCCTGACAGGTTTTTGGATCTGAAACTGCAAAATTTGACCTGTGGGTATTCTCCAAGATTCTATTAGGGATTTGACTTCTTTAAAATACTTTGATGCTTTTTTTTAAAATTTTAACACCTTTCTCTTTGAAAAATCTGCACACAAGACCAAACCCTTGAAGTAGAAATCTAAAGATATGCAAGTAGAAGCTCCAATAGATGTAGACTTGTAAATGCTTGAAAATTCCTAAAATGCTTAAGTGAATTCTTGTTAATTGATGGAATTCTTGAGTGAATGAATGGGGGTGAAATAAGAGGGAAAACCCTATATTTATACACAATTATGCAATATTTCCCAAAAATACCAGATCGCAGACTGACCTTAGGTCTTAGAAAATAATAAACTGCCAGAATTTTGAAACTATTTTTCTTTTTGAGTCAAAAGGGACTCATTCACCCCTAATAGAAAATGGGCCCCACTTAGGAATTTTAAGTGGGTGTAAAAAATTAAGTGTATTAAATGATGTTTATCGAGATTATTTTCAAAAATACACCTAAGTAAGGCACCAATTGAATTCTTTTAGTTTTTCAAGGCCCAAGACTTAATGTGAATGTGTTATCCACATTACAACATGAAATCAAGGAACAACTAAGACAAAGTCACAAGGAGGACCCAAATGAGATAGAAAAAGTAGAAGGGTTACTTTTTTGGTGTCCACATTTAGCCCTGACTTTAGTGAGAGGATGAACCTGCTTCAAACTCTTACTAAAGTAGACCAACGTGAAATCAAGAGGAGTTCCCATGAATCAATGCTAGAAATATGGGACAACAATGATCAAGAGGGATGATCAAGCCCCTAGGGTCAAGATCTCATGACAAACCAAATATAAGCACAAATGGAACACACATGATATCAAGAATAATGACAAGGCACAAGCACACAATGGAAAAGATAAAAGATAGAAAGAGAAAAGGAAAAGAAAGGAAGAATGAATTAGATTAAGCTTTGATCATTTTTCCAACACGATGTGGATCAGATCTAGGTTGTTTGTCCAGAAAATGCATACTCAATCTGAGGCGACAAAAAACATGGTTTTCCACTAGGTGAGAAGGCCTAAAAGGTGAGAAACACACAATCATGGCTGGTATTCACTCACACACATGTCAGTGTCTATAGGGAAAATCATGCCTCAAAATAGGCTTCCCAATCAACCATACCAAAGTTATACCTCCTAACAACTTTAGTAAGGCACCACAAAAGAAAAATGACATTTTTTGAGCTTCACGAGACAAGAAAAATTTCATATGCTTGGAGCTCATGAATAAATGTGATGGCACCACAGGCATGCAAGTTGTGTTATGCAAGGTGGCCATATAAAAAATGAAAAATGCAACATCCAAAGAATGTTAAAAGGATTCTTGCTTAGTTTATGCGAGTTCTGCAACTTAGGGAGCATTGTGTCTAATGTCTCCAAGAGATGACCAATAAAAAAATAAAAGATTCACAACTTAGAGGATAGACCGTTTAGCATCAAGCCACCAACAGGAATGCAATATGCTAAGATAGATCATGCTCATGGAGGAAATCACACCCAATGTCATCCACAAAACAAAAAAAACACATCGTATGAAGTAAGAAGGTTGCACTAAGACCCAAGAAAAAGGAGAAAAATGTGAAATAATAATACCAATGTATGCCCCCACTTTAAAGGAATTGCTACACACCGTACTATGCATAATTTCTTTAAAGTAGAAAATGAAAAATGAAAACAAACAATAAATGAGAGCTAACTTAGAAATCCCTATGCCAAGTCATATGTTTCTAAGTAAGGCTACACCATGTGATGGAAAGGAAAGATAAAAGAAAGGGGTTTCCCCCAAAATCAAAACACCAAACACATAATGGATCTATGGATTTGGGGTTAGTATGTTCTTTGCTGCAATGTTTGTTAGAGAGATTGGAACTTTCATCATCCCCCAAAGACATAGAACTAGAAGAATGACACAAAGAGAGTGAAAATAAATAAATAAATTTTGGGTCAACAAGGAAGAGACATAGGGTGTCTCAATGCTTTGTATCATCCCCAAAATAAAAAAACAAGCCAAATAAAAAGGAAAAGGTGAAAGAAAAAGAAAAATATTTTGGGTCAAGATGAAGGAGAGATGAATGTCTAAATGCCTTGTGTCATCCCCAAAAGGAAAACACAAGAAAAGGAAAAAAAAAGGCAAAAAAAAGAAAATCCTTTTGGGTCAACATGAAAGAGACATGAACGTCTCAATGCCTTGTGTCATCCCCAAAGAAAAAAACACAAGAAAAATAAAAAATAAAGGAAAAGAAAAAGAAAATCCTTTTGGGTCAACATGAAAGAGACATGAATGTCTCAATGCCTTGCATCATCCCCAAAAGGAAAACACAAGAAAAGAAAAAATAAAAGGTGAAAGTGATGTATGACATAGAGAATAATGAAGGTACAAATAGAGGAATGTCACAAAGAGAGAGAGAACATCAAAAAGAACATCATGAGGGATCACATTATGCACATGCAAACACTCAAAGTAAAAAGAAAGGAAAATAAAAGTGTAAAAGACTAGTAAGGTAAATACGAGTTAGCCATCGAGAAAGTCATCCACCTTCCAGTCATGTTCATTATATGTTGAGGGTGGGCCACTAGCTAAAGGGACAAGAGAAAGTGTTGAACTAGGGGAAGCACCAGGTTCAACACTCATCGTAGGATATTTCTTGTTTAAGTTCATGGAAGAGGGAAACAATGTGTTCAAATCATTATGCACCTCTTTTCCAATTGTAACAATCTCATCATCATCATCTAGATTAATCACAATAGGAGGATGAATGATAATGTTAGTTGAAGAGTTAAAATATTGTTGTGATTGTTGTATTGGGTCATTTTGTTGTGGTTGGGGAGGAGTGTCATCGTGCATTGCTTCTATCAAGTGTGGATGTTGATTCTCTTTGTTTAATTGGTCTTGTAATTTGTGAGAAAGGGCATGATGTCTTTTCCTACTCTCTGAAGCACCTCTATTTATTTTGGTTTTGTTTTCAAGTTGCATTTGTGAAAGAGCAGGTTGATCAACTAGAGGTTGATTTTCTTCTCTGAGGGGAGGAATGGAAGGAACCATAGGAGGTTGGTCACCCACTTCATCTTTTGATTTGTAAACTTTTTTTATTTGAGGAGGCATGACAGAGTTGCTTTCGTTAACTCTTGGTCTTTTGGATGATGTAGGGGAAGTTTCTGGTGTTGGTTGTTCTAGATTGTTTGGTTCTTGCTTGGGTTGAAGCATGGTTTCATCTAGGATGGGAGTGTTGGAAGTAGATAGGTACATGTCATAGAGAGACAATTTTGTTATTTTCTTTGCTTTGAATTTTTGGTAAGCTATGAAAAAAATGTCTTTTTGAGGCATTATAGGTTCCATGGGCTTAGGCCAAAGGGATTCTAAGGAAAAGTTTCCTTTGGAAGAAAAGGGGTTGAAGCCACTATGGTGGACAACAAATATTTCATTTTCAAATGTAAACTTTAAGCATTTGTGAATAACTGAAGGGACAAATTTCATTGAGCAAAGCCATGGATGGCCTAGCCTCAAATGAAACGGGTTTGACTATGGGATGATGGAGAATGTGGCATATAATGTTTTTGGTCCTATTTTTAATGGAAGATGATCAATACTATCATAGAGAAATCAAAACCATTGTGCATCTTGAGCCATGATTTCTATTTATCATAGTTATCTTGATAAAGTTCATGTAATACTAAAAATTCCTTGGTAATCATCTATTCTCGCATAGGTGCAATCTATTAATATCCCATTAGTGGGATTATCATAGATATGGCTGGCTATGTAAAGAGGACTATCAGGTAGATTTTTAATTATGTGTTTAAAGGAGAAAGCAATATCAAGATATTTCTTAGGTTGGCCCTTACAAGGGATAATTTCTATTACACCTACCATTTCATCCATAGAATTAACATGGGTAATATGTGGGATAGGATCAGGATGTTCATTAGTAACATTCATCACATCATTCTTTGTAGTTTCACTAGCTTTGACAAATGAAATATTATGTTTGGGCATTGGATCAGTGAAAATTTGCAAGTTTTGATTTGGAGGGGCAATTGACTTATTATCTTGATCATTAACACCTACAATGGATAGATGACTGGAATCAATGAGGTCTTGCACAAGATGTTTAAGACACTTACAATTTTTCATGTCATGGCCATATTTTTTATGATAATGGTAATAAGCATTGGATATAAAGTTTGGAGGTAAGGCTTAGCAGGATTAGGTGCTTTGACGACAGGAAATGTAATCATTTGTTGTTGTAAAAGTTGGGACATAGTTTTATGAAGGGTGTTAGGTAAAGGTGTGAATTGTCTTTTAGGATCTCCATAACTAAAGGGAACCACGGTCTTAACAACAACTACTTGGTTGTTGATAGTTTGATTTGTTTGTTGAGGGGGGTTGAATTACAAGAACCCTTTTTTTTTCCTTCTAAATGGTTGGGAATTGTTTGGGTTGGCAAGCTTAGATTTCTCAGTTCGGCTAGAAGTGGACCTTGCATCTCGACTACTAACTAAATTGTGATAATCACAAAGGGCAGTACATGAATGATGGGAATTTCATCATAGTGAGTTTGTCTTGAATTTTAGTTTGCAAGTTTTCTATAAACATCTTTTGAAGGTGTGGGTCAGGGATCTTGACATCAATTTAGGAATAAAGCAATTGATAGCATGAGATAAAAGATTGGTTATCTTTTGTTCTTTGTTTTGCTTGCATCTCATCAAATCATCCAAAATATTTTTGGGAGTCATATGCACTTCGAAATGATTTACAAATGCATCAACTAGTTCATTAAATGAACGAATAGAATTGTTTTGTGAAGATGAAAACCATTCCAAGGCAATATCTCTTAAAGTCCTAGGGAACAATTTTGCTAAAACTTTATGATCAAGGAAAAAATCACTACATAAGGCAGTGTAGGCATTAACATGGTTAAAAGGATCTCCCTTCCCTCCATATTTCTCAAATCTAGGCATCTCTACTACTTGTGGCATCGGTGTTCACAATATTTCCAAAGAAAATGGGCTACTTCAAACATAATATGTAAGTGGGCCATTCTAATTTTGGTTTATGGTTGAGATTTGTTTTTGCATAAAGTAAATGGTTTGGAAAATTTGTCTTATGAGAGGATCAGTAGTAGTGGTATGAGGTGGAAAGGAAAGTGGTGATGGGATATGTTGATGATGATTTTACTCACAACAAACAGGGTGAATAAATTCTTCATAGAAAAGACCACAAAGAGCCTATCCTTTTTGAAAGATATGGAACAAAGAAAACCTAAAATGGGATTCTACATTAACAAGGAAAATATTGGATATTTTCAATCCCAAGTCTCTGATAACCAGGTCATGATTGGACTAGGGTCACTCTCAGGTACTGATGTGATATTGTTGTTAATCTCAAAGGGACTATGGTTGTTTCATAAATATTTTAGGTGTAAATTCCAAATTGAAACAATGAGTTCAAGCATCATGAAACCAAAAGATTTTTAATAACATTTCATGAACATCATAAATTCTTTTGCTACCACTTAAATAGATTTAGCATTAAGCATTTGACAATTTTATGGAAAACAAAGATTTTTTAATAAAATTCCTTCTATTCATTCAAATTTTGGAACATCTTCAAATGTTAAACATCTATTCTAAAAAAAAGTATAAAAATTACTAAAAAATAAAAGTTTCTCCCAGTTATTCTCCATGGATGCCCCAAAGAATCAATTAAAACAGATCAAACCGCTTTATACTTCACTAGATTTCTTCACAACAATGTATAAAACAATGCAAGATTTTAAAGAGAGGGGTTTCATTTTTGGACACCAAGTAGGTTTTGTATACACCATTAAATAGCACATGATACAGTCTTGTTCAATTGAACTAACAAAACTAGCTACAAAAGATATTGAGATAGGTAGCTATCTAATAAGCTTTGATATTAATCAGTTTCTACATGCATACAAAGATTTACACCGGAATGGTTAAAAAAGTAGGAAAAAAGAACAAAGCTTAAAAGTTTATGCTCCTCCGACATCCACGAATTTGAACTTAAAAATAAAAATAAAGATCATCTAGCCTTTTATAAAACACAATGCTCGGATAGAATAAGACAAATACATGAGAGGAAATACAAGGGACCAATCTCATCAATGCACATGGAATGTAGTGACCAATAGGAGAATTGTAATTGAAGTCAATGGAAGTCAACTCCAATTACAAATTGAAGCTCTTTGGGTTCTACTCTTGAATCTTCATTAGGATGATACTTCTAATTAGGATAATGTGTAGGGACTTCCCATATATTCAAAATGAAAAGGTAGAATTTTCATCCCCACACATCACTTGGCTTCGGTTCTATCACTCTCAGGAATGGGTTCTCCCAAAAATAGACATTTGTTTCCACCGCATGTGAAATACCAGGATCCCCAGCATTCCAGCGAAATCAAAGCCCTTGCCATTATGATCTCCCAGAGTAATCGAACCAGACTAAAAATTATTCCATCCATGATTCAAGTTTTCCTAACCGTCCATACTCAAACTTTGCATCACAATATATATCTCCTACAATCACAAATTCCATACATTAAATCCCTTTTAAAAGAAAAAAATTATTTATAGCATCTCATGTAAATAAAACCACTATTCAAAAGTTAGTATAAAAATCACGTAATTAACATGTTTTCAAGCATACCATAAATCCTCACATATATATCGGATCAACAAGATCATTAGATAAACTTAAGATTTTAGCATTTCACTTCACATTACAACCTGGTACACGATACTTGGTATTTATCTTTACCCACTTACTTTCCTGGACCTCAATTATACTGAAACTACATTATATCGGAGGGTATGTGCAAGATCATCATGGAAAAATAGGCCCTTAAGATCATCATGAGAAATATGTAAGAATAGAATTTGTAGCAAATTGAATATAGTTTTTAAACTACTAGTTTTGTTTTAAAAAAAACAAAGCTATTTGGTGAAATTTTGAAATTTCAATGCAGTAGTACTTAAATTTTAGGGAAAAATAAGAAGTAGGTGTCTGTCTGACCACCCTAGCCACAATAAAATGATACTATTTTTTATAAGATTTTAGATATAAGTAGAGGACTCATGTCTCGATGTGATGCATATTATTTTGTAATTTTTTTCCAAGTAAATAATTAATTATGATTTTTTTATTACAACTTTTAAAAAATATAAAAAAATCGTATGTATGACCACCTTAACATGGTCTAAACTTCATGAAATTCAATTTTTCTTTTTTTAATCCTATAGTATGTGAAGCATAGAATGTGACGCATGTTTTGGATTCAAAAAATGTGATACCATTTGAAATCTATAGATTTTTTTCAATCAATCCATCAATCGACTTTAGTCATAATTTGAATAGAAAATCAATAATAATTACTTATTAAATTCAAAGTAAAGCATAATTTATATTGGTAGAAAGTTGAGAATCTCCTTTAAAAACCCTTTTCGTTTATCAATTTTGGGTAAAAAATAGTCGTCAGCTACATACCCATCATATTGCCAATTTTTGGCCCATCATGATTCTGCACATACCTCAGACTCCATTATACCAGACTTCTTCATACCAAACTAAAGCCTTCCATTTTAATTTTCATTACCTTTCTCCTTTCACATGTTTTTGATACCTGGTATTTGGTGCCCGAAACACTTACATTACAAGTACTTTCTCTTTAATTCTAGTGATCTTCCAATCTACTAGCTCTTGCCATAAGAGTTATTTTTCACATGGGTCCCCAAGTCTTTTCAGTCTTGGGGTGTGTTGTGAGACCACATAACAACTTGAAATTAAATCACCAATTGCAAAATAAAACCTATACATATTTTAAAACAATAACTTCTACATTTACCTAGATTATGGCATAAAAAAATAAAACTCAATCGGAAACATCTATGTGTGCTCTAATTAATTCCAATTTTTGGAACTTAGTAAAAAGAATCAGTTCATTAACATTGAACTACATAATATAGTAATCCTCCAAAGCCAACCAGGGATAGAGCCTTATTACCAATCAAGCGTCCATAGCCCTGACAAGGTTATCTCCGTAATTCCCCCAAACATAGCTCTACTATTAGTTAGGTGTCCATAGCCCCAATAGAGTTATTTGGATAGCCTAAAAAGTTTATATCCTTCTTTTTTTTTCTTTAGATATAGCAATGATAGCTCATTTTGCACTTTTGATATTTTGATGATAGTTATTTTATCAACTTGCAAGCAATGAAGCACCACTATTAGGTTGAGAATTACAGTGGTAGCGAAGGTTACTTTTTTTTTTTCATTCAATGAAAATCCCTTCATCAATTCACTACTTCCCAAAAACTGATTTAATGATTCCCTATAAGTGTGTGCTTCTAGCTAAATTTTACTAATTTATGCCAAATCCTAGCTAACTATAGCTAACTATAACACACTATATGATTAAAAAATGTTCATAAATTAAAATTTAGTAATAGACAATTTAATCACCAAATTTAAATCTAAATATAGAAACATTAGTTACCACCTTTCTGATTAAATTTTATGGCAATTTCCAAATTTTCTACTAGCTATTTCAACTTGACAATGCTTCACTTCATTAACGGATCAGAAATGTCATGATTACCATGGAGCATGATCACATTATTCTGCATTAAATTCACACACCTTATTCTGCATGTATTTTCTTCTCAACTTACTTGGGTGATGATATGTACTACCTTGCTGGATTCATTTCCCTTTGTATTCTACACACATAAGCACCTCCATAATTAATAAAACTATTTAAAAGAATTGAAATGACCACTCTTACTTACAAAATCTTGAGCTTTCTTTATTTTCAATCTTCGTACTGTTCAAATTTGAAGCAATTTACCACTAGATATGTGTAAATAATTAATTTGAGTTAACCTTTAACTCTAAAGATAATTATCTAGCTCCCACCTCGCTTGCAATTTTCCAAAAAACATAATTCACTCAAGGAAACTATGTACTGCAACTTTCTTATGACTCTAAATTATGCATTTCTTCTAAAATTCTTTACACTTCTCTCTTTTTCTTTCTACTTGTTTTTGTAATTTGTATTTGCTTCTTGCCCATGGACACTCCAATTTTCTTAGGTTGTTCTTGCTGAGAGAATATTTTCTTAGGGAGCATCACATCACAAATGATTGAAAAGGTTTTCTTCATTAGGACCTCCAGTTTCACTATGCCAAACTTATGCTTAGTCCTCAGGGAAAAGTATGTTGTGTCTAGCTGCTACTATCACTTTTATTCTGATGTGGGTATGTGCAGGATCATGATGGGCCAAAAAGTGGCAATATGATGGGTATGTGGTTGACGACTATTTTTTACCCAAAATTGATGAAAAAAAAAGGTTTTTTAAAGGAGATTCTTAGCTTTCCACCAATATAAATTATGTTTTACTTTGAATTTAATAATTAATTATTATTCATTTTCACGCAAGCTCATTTTTTTGAATCCAAAACATGTGTCACATTTTATGCTTTGCATACTATAGGATTAAAAAATAAAAAATGTATTTGATGAAGTTTTGACCAAGTTAAGGTGGTCGGACATCGATTTTTTATATTTTTAAAAGTTGTAATAAAAATTGATAATTAATTATTTACTTGGAAAAAAAATTACAAAAAATATACATCACATCGAACATAAGTCCTCTACTTATATCTAAAATTATAAAAAATATTATCATTTATTATGGTTAAGGTGGTCAGGACAAACACCACTTCTTATTTTTCCCTAAAATTTAAATACCATTTGTTCAAATTTTCACCAAATAATTTTTTTTTTTAAATAAACCTAGTAGTTTAGAAACTAATTCAATTTTCAATTCTATTCTTCCATATTTTTGAAATAATATAGATAACTTATTCAAATTTTTACGTCAAGTTGCCTAACTCTTATTTTTCTGATTTTTCTGCCACTTAAGGGCCTATATTTTCCATGATGATCCTGCACATACCCATATAGCTTTCCACTTTGTAGCATCACTTCTAGAAATTGGGCTACCTTTTGAAGACGTTTTCCCTACTACCAACTTGATACTAAAGCCTAAATTCTTGGAGAATCTAAATACCATTTTATCTATTGCACATCTAACCATTGGGATTGCCTCCATGGATGATATTTCTTAGTTCTTGGAACATGGGGAAGTGGTTGCACTTCAACCCTTTCTTACTAATCTCCATATCAAAGACTTTTAATTTCACTGGGAACTCGCCTATATAGGGTATTTAGCCCTAATTGAGGAGGTGTCCCACATCGATTGAATGACTACTATCATCTGCAACTTTTCTCACTCTTTTTGACTTTTTTGATTTTTTGAACAAGGATTTTCGATACTTGATGTATATATGTGATATGCCCATATATATATATATATCTCTTTTGGTACATTTTAAAGCATGTTTTACTATGTATGGTGTTATTATTTCACTTTTCACAGTTCAATTTCATAAATTTTTGAATTAACTCTCATGTGTAAGATAGGTTTAAGTAGAATTTTCTTATGCAGAGGCTAGACAAAAGAAAAGAACAAAATGAAGAAAGAAAACAAAACAAACACAAAAACTTATGAAAAGGAAACTAACCCTAACTACCCTAACTCTAACATGACAAAAGATTAATCCTAATAAAGATATTTATTTCAATTTCTATGGCTATTTCTTCTATAGTTTTGGTACAAATTATAGCAGGTTTGACTTTGAATTCACTCATGAAAATTTTTAGTATTCTACTGTAATAATGAATTATCTTAAATTTTCTACATTTAAACATCATAAATTTGAAAGTATACTTACCAATGATTCAACTCATATGCATGAAAATGAACTCATTAGAGATTGATTGCACACATTTCATTTGATGTGACCATACTGTATCTTCTTTCAGCCCCGGTCCATTTCCATGAATGGTTGTATCTATTTCTCTACTTCCTCTTCCTCGGAAAACCTCCTTGTCCTCAACCCTGTCTTAAGTTTGCATTTTTTTAGACCAAGATAAATCAATATTTATATTGCTATCAGAGAGAGAAAAGGTAAAAATTTGATATTATGTATCTTGTATAAAATCAAGAAAATTTCTTTTTATAGCTTGTGAAAAATTTGATATTCTATATCTTGTATAAAATCAAGAAAATTTCTTTTTATAGCTTGAGAATTTTCAACTTGGAGAAGAATACACATGTTTCCGGCTCGATTTTCTTGCTCTTTCTTGTTATTTGTGTTTTCTAGATATACAAGAAATGTTGATTCATCAATGTTGTTTCCTCATTTGTGATGAAATATCTCTAACTCTCGACATTCTCACCTATTTCCCTTCAAAACATTAGAGTTTTCTTTGTAATAAATGCAAGTTTCCAACTATTTTGGTACATCTATTAATTTTTTAATATTTCCAACTCCACTAGGGAAAAACATTTTTCTCATTAACAATCCCTTTCTTTTAGCAGTTTGAACTTCCTTGGTTAATGAAATTACTTTACTTATGGCTAGACTTACCCTAGTTAAAAAAAAATCACACTCAAGTTCACCGTGGTCAGTTGTATCATGAATTCTACACTCGATGACTCTTTCAAAAGTAAATAAACTCAAAGGATACAATTTCATGTTAAATATTTTCCAAAGTTTTTCAACTTCCATACTAAAATTCAGCTTGCATTCAATTTCTTACTTACAAGCTCCTTATCAAACTTAGAACTAATGTTGTGAAACACAAATCTCCAATTCCAGGGAATGATACCTAAAATATTAAAGAAAGGCCCTCCTTCTAGCACTAGTTCCTCTTGTCGATGATTTTACTCCTAGCAAATAGGGTGAATAAATTCTTCACAGAAAAGACTGCAAAGAGCCTATCCTTCTTGAAAGATATGGAGCAAAGACAACCTAAAAAGGGATTCTACATTAATAGGGAAAAGATTGGCTTTCCTTCAATCCCAAGTCTCTAATAACTAGGTCATGGTTGCACTAGGGTCACTCTCGAGTACTGATGTGATATTGTTGTTTATATCAAAGGGACTATGGTTGTTTCTTAAATATTTTAGGTGTAAATTTTAAATTGAAACAATGAGTTCAAGCATGATGAAACCAAAAAAATTGCAATAAAATTTCATGAACATCACAAATTCTTTTGATATCACTTAAGTAGATTTAGCAGTAAGCATTCAACAATTTTATGGAAAACAAAGGTTTTTCAATTAAATTCCTTCAATTAATTCAAATTTTGGAACATTTTCAAATGTTAAACATCTATTCTAAAATGAAGTATAAAAAATACTAAAAATTAAAGTTTCTCCTGATTATTCTCCATTGATGCCCCAAAGAATCAATTAAAATAGATCAAACCACTTTATACTTCACCAAATTTCTTCACAACTACATATAAAATGGTGCAAGCTTTTAAAGAGAGGGGTTTCATTTTTGAACATTGAGTAGGTTTTGTATGCACCCTTAAATGGCACATCATATCGTCTTGTTTGGCTAAACTAACAAAACCAGCTACAAAAGATACTTAGATAGGTAGCTATCTAATAAGCTCTGATATTAATGAATTTCTAAGTGCATACAAAGTTTTATGTCGAAATGGTTCAGAAAATAGGAAAATAGAACAAAACTTAAAAGTTTATGCTCCTCCGACATCCATAAATTTTAAACTTAAAAAAAAAATGATTTGGCTTTTTATACATCACAAGGCTGAGATATGATAAGAAAAATACATGAGAGGAAATATGAGGGACCAATCTTGTTAAAGCACATGGAATGTAGTGACCAATAGGAGAATTGTAATTGAAGTCAGTGAAATCAACTCCAATTACACATTGAAGCTCTTTAGGTTCTACTCTTGAATCTTTGTCAAGATGATACTTCGAATCAAGAGAATGTGTAGGGAATTCTGATATATTCATAATGAAAAGGTAGAATTTTCATCCCCACACATCGCTTGGCTTCAGTTATATCACTCTCAAGAAAGGGCTCTCTAGAAAATATACATTTGTTTCCACCGCATGTGGAATAACGGAATCCCCAACATTCTAGCAGAATCAAAGCCCCCTCCATTATGATCTCCCAAAGTAATTGAACCAGACTAAAAATTATAATTCCATCCATGATTCAAGTTTTCCTGACCATCCATACCTAAACTTTGCATCACAATCTACATCTCCTACAATCACAAATTCCATACATTAAATCCCTTTTAAAAGAAAGAAAAACATTTATATTATCTCATGTAGATAAAACCATTATTCAAAAGTTAGTATAAAAATCACATAATTAACACACTTTCAAGCATATCATAAATCCTCACATATATACCTGATCAATGGGATCCTTAGATAAACTTAAGATTTTAGCATGGGTATGTGCAAGATCATCATGGAAAAAACAAGCCCTTAGGTGGCAAAAAATTTAGAAAAATCAGAGTTAGGAAACTTGACGTAAAAATTTGAATAAGTTATCTATATTATTTCAAAAATATGTAACAATAGAATCTATAGAAAATTGAATGTAGTTTCTAAACTACTATGTTTTTATAAAAAAAAAATCTATTTAGTGAAAATTTGAAATTTCAATGGTAGCACTTAAATTTGAGGGAAGAATAGTGGTTTTGTCTAAGACCTAACCACAATAAATATTTTTTATAAGATTTTGATATAAGTAGAGACTCATGTCCCAATGTGATGCATATTTTTTGTAATTTTTTTTCAAGTAAATAATTAATTATCAGTTTTTTTATTACAATTTAAAAAATATAAAAACTCATATATCGACCACCTTAACGATCAAAACTTCATGAAATTTATTTTTCTTTTTAATCCCATATTATACAAAGCATAGATACACATGTTTTGGATTCAAAATGTTATACTGTTAAAGCTATAGATGTTTTTCAATCGACCTATCAATCGGGACTTGGTCATAATTCAAATAGAAAATGAATAATAATTACTTATTAAATTCAAAGTAAAAGCATAATTTATAGTGATGGAAAGTGAGAATCTCCTTTAAAACCCTTTTCGTTTCATCCAATTTTGGGTAAAAAAAAAGGTCATCAACCACATACCCATCATATTGCCACTTTTTGGCCCATCATGATCCTGCACATACCTGCATTTCACTTCACATTACAACCCAATACCTGATATTCAACTTTACCCACTTACTTTCTTAGACCTCGGTTATACCAGAACTCCATTATACCAGACTCCTTCATACTAGACCGAAGCCTTCCATTTGAATTTGCATTACCTTTCACGTTTTACATGTTTCCAGTACCCGGTATCTGGTACCTGAAACACTTACATTATGAAGTACTTTTATTACCAAATATTTTTCTCTTTACTTCTAATGATCTTCCAACCTGCTAGCTCTTGCTATAAGAGTTATTTTTCACTTGGGTCCCCAAATCTTTTCAGTCTTGGGCCATACTTTGAGACCACATAATAGGATATATGTACTAGGAGAGAAAGTGAATGGAATGCTTATAGGTGGTAACGTGGTAGAAGAGAGAACATGTAATGTGACATAGGAGCTAGGGATGCTAGCAGGAATATAGATGGAAGGAATCACATTACTAACTTGTTGCATTGTTATTGTGACTTGAGGAGTGGTATAGGTAGGCATTAATGCTACTATGGAGGGAGGAGGAATTTGAGTTTCTCCTCGGCTTACCACATTTTGTTCTCATTGAGGAGCACCAGATCGGTTGAAGGAAGATGTTTTATGAAGATTTGAACTTTGTTTTTCACAAGGTCAAGGACTTCATCACTTTCAAGCATGTAGTGAATATTTTCTATGGTAGGAAATGTAGTAGTTGAAATGTTTTCAAGGATTACTTGATGTTGTAGATGTACTTAGTTGCTAAGGCTATTATCCATGCCTAGTACATTATTATCAATACTAGGAGTGGAAGCTCTAGATAACCCAAGATCCACAACGATGTGTTATCGCGAGATGACATGAGTCTTGAACTTCTTCTCACTAGGGTATTAGCAATAGGATACCAAACACTCATGCAAGGGCTTCTAAAGGCGGGGTGAATGTGAATGCAATGGAAACTAACAAGAGTATGTGTAGATCATGATGTAAAAGTGGCAATATGATGGGTATTTGTAGGAGATATGTGATGACATTTTTTTACCCAAAATTAATAAATGAAGAGGGTTTTAAAGGAGATTCTTAGCTTTCCATAATATAAATTATGCTTTACTTTGAATTTAATAAATAATTATTATTCATTTTCTATTTAGAAATTGACTAAAGTCCTAATTGATAGGTTGATTGAAAACATCTATAGCTTTCAAATGGTATCACAGTTTTGAATCTGAAACATGTGTCACATTCTATAGCTTCATATACTATAGGATTAAAAAAAAAAATGAATTTCATGAAGTTTTGACCAAGGTTAAGGTGGTTAGACATTATGATTTTTTATATTTTTTAAAAGTTGTAATAAAAAAATCATAATTGATTATTGGGAAATAAATTACAAAAAATATGTATCACATTGAGAAATGAGTCATCTACTTATATCTAAAATCTTATAATTTTTTTTTATATTTATTGTGGTTAGGGTGGTCAAACAAGCACCTACTTATTTTTCCTAAAATTTAAGTACTACTACATTTGAAATTTCAAATTTTCACCAAATATGTTGTTTGAAAAAAAATAAACCTAGTAGTTTTAGAAACTACATTCATTTGCTACAAATTCTATTCTTGCATATTTTGAAATAATATAGATAAATTATTCAAAATTTTATGTCAGTTACCTAACTTGATTTTTCTGAATTTTTTGCCACTTAAGGGTCTATTTTTTCCATGATGATCCTGCACATACCCAAAAGGAAATGCTTAAAATTGAAATTCTAGAAAGCAAAACTGAAATGCAAAAATAGCAAGTGAAAACTCATAAAATGAACTGTAGATGACAAAAAATGCAATGTAAAATATGCAACTGGACTAAGTCACCCAGGGTGGTGAATGAGACCTGGTAGTGATTTTTTTCAAATTTTCAAATTTTTTGAATTGGTTTTTACGCATTTTATGTTTTTTGATGTAGATATGATATGAAAATGCAAAAATTTGCTGATTTTTAATGAAATGAAATGAAAAAATGTAAGCTAGATGAGATTTTCACTAATACAAATTTGGAAACCCTAGGATGTAATTTAAATAATGCAAAATGCAATTCAATGCTAATGTAAATGCACTTTGAATTATAAATATGTTGTTCAAAAGTTAGGTTCACCAAAATGTGGACTATAGAATTGGAGCGTACAACTCCCCTTATTCACACATAAAAGGGGAATGAAGAAGAATCTGATTTCACAAAGTTCACACTCAAGAACAAAATCTTTGAGATTCCAATGCAAAAGAGATTGAAATATCTCAAAGGGAATTATCCTTAAGGATGGAAATTGATAAAGAAGATTAACTATTGATGCAAAACTAAAAAAATGGAAAGTGCTTGAAAACACACTATGATATTAAAAATCACCTAAAAATGCAAACAAACTACAACAAAAATGAATGAGATTGAAGAGGTGCACATGGAAACTAGAAAGTGATGGAGAGGAGCTCTAGAATCCTCTAGAATTCATTGTTGAATTCCACTAGAACTCATATGCCAAGCTAGGTGACTTAGTCCTATTTTGGGGAAATTATATCGGAACTGGTTTCAATCAAAAGGGTACTCAGAATTACAAAGTCTCTATTTTGGGCCTAGCAATGGGACTCATACACCAAGCTAGGAAACTTAGTCCACTTCTATATTTTGGGAAATTTAAAAGTGCAATCTGAAGCTCTCGGTTTGCAATTCTACTCCTGACAGGTTTTTGGATTTGAAACTACAGAATTTGACTTGTAGGTATTCTTAGGGATTCTATTAGGGCTTTGAATTCATTGAATGACTTTTGTTATTTGTTGACAAATTTTCACTCCTTTCTCTTTGAAAAATTTGCACACAAGACCAAACCCTAGAAGTGGAAATCTAAAGATATGCAACTAGAAGCTCTAATAGATGTAGACTTGTAAATGCTTGAAAGTTCCTAAAATGCTTAATTGAATGCTTGTTAAGTGATGGAATGCTTGAGTGAATGAGTCAGGGTGAAATGAGAGGAAAAACCCTATATTTAAACAAAATTATGTAATAATTCCCAAAAATACCACATCATAGGCCGACCTTAGGTCTTAGAAAATAATAAACCACCAAATATTTGAAACTATTTTGATTTTTGAGCTAAAAGGGACCCATTTTTCCCTAGTGATAGATGGGTCCCGCTTAGGTAGTTTAAGTGGGTGTCGGAAATTAAGTGCATTAAATGATGTTTATCAGGATTATTTTCAAAAATACACCTAAGTAAGTCCTGTAAGTGTAAAATGGGGCCAATAAAAGCATAAGAAAGGGTCAAATTTTTGATGAAAAGCCTAGAAAAGTGTGAGAGTTTGTTACAAAACTTTGAAATAAGCCTTGGTAAGTGATAAAAAGAGGTTATTTAGGTGAAATATATTAACAAGACCCTAGAAAAGTGTGAAAGTGTGTTACAACACTTTACAACACTTAAGTAAGGTACCACTTGAATTCTTTTAGTTTGCTAGGGCCTAATACCTAGTGTGAATGTGTTATCCACATTACAAAATTAAATCAAGGCACAATTAAGGAAAATTTGAAAGGAGGACCCTAGTTTTTCAGTGTCCACAAGATCTACAACTTCTTGTTCTTCTTCAAATTGTTCTTTGTTTTAAGCTTCATCTTCACTTTCATCTCCTCTTCTTGGCTCAAAACCTCGATGCAACTCCTCTTACAATGCTTGAACTTATCTCTGTAGGGCTCTAAAACCATCTTCTAGTACAATAAAATGTCTTCCACCACCATGGTTTCTTCGTGGAGGTATTCTAATCACTTTCACAAAAACCCACAATCACATGTCCTAGTGCAAACTACCTCACATTTGGTGATTTGTTTACACACTCAAGAAAACTTTCTCTAATACCACTTCATGAAGGGTACTCCCCTTACAATATAAAACTCACAAAAACAATAGATAATGGCACAAGAAAAATGTAAGAAGGAAGCAAAATATTTTCTATTATCACTTAAATGAAAAATGAAATTACAACATTATATTTGCCATCACATGGGCTTTCTAATTACATAAATCTATAAATCTACAAATTGGAGCCATCATCTATGTTTTTCTCACCCCCTCTCTATAGCCCCCTTTCACATCCTTTATTTGGAAGGTGTAACCATCCTAGAATCCTCTAGAAAGTGTAACTTCCTCAAGAAGATATTTTGAAATTTTATTAATTTTGGCAGTACAACTTCACAGGGTCATAACTTTTTATTTGACCATCATATTTTCTATTATAATACCTTTTTAGAAAGGTATGGAGATATGTTGTGCCAAAAATTAGGGCTGAAAGGTCAACCAATTTCAATTTCTGCTAATTTTGTGTCCCATCTGGAGCCTCTTAGTGCCTCAAAATTGACTTTGAACATTTTAATAAGATTTGCATAAATTGAAGTTTTAATATCTCTCAAATGAAAAATAGTATTGAAATGATTTCTTCGCCATTGAATTCCATTTACCATTTTAGAGTTTTGTGTAACATTTCATGTCCAACCATGCATAAAGAGTGTTTAATGTGGTAGATTAGTGATTTAGTTTTTTGCTCTGAATTTCTTCTATATTGAAGATATACTTATGCAGTCCATTTATGTTGATCAAAGGTGTTTAGTCCCAGGTTCTAGATCATTGTGCAGAATTTTTGTTCACTAATGTCTGAACTGTGAAAGTAGTGTTGTCTAGGAGAAATGGTTGTGCTCTATATTTCTTCGCAGTGCGGTTTCTAGTCTTTCAAATCTAGAATTATGTTTACATTGCTGATATTTATCTTTAGTATGATTTGTTTAAAGTTTAATTCTCCATGAGGTTGGATTCATGTGTTACAATATGTGGAAGGTTAACGAGGTGTACAAGATGAATGTCGTCTTTACGTGAAATTTGTTGTGAAGGAATTTATTGGGTTTCAAGGTGTTGATGGAATATTCCAAATTGTGCTTTTGTTGTGTGTGGCCTATGAGTCATCTGGGTATGTGCAGGATCATCATGGATAGAACATGCCCTTAAGTGGCAATAAAATTTAGAAAAATCAGAGTTAGGAAACTTGACATAAAATTTTGAATAAGTTATCTATAGCAAATTGAAAGTAGTTTCTAAACTACTAGGTTTATTTAAAAAATCTATTTGCTAAAAATTTGAGATTTCAATGCAGTAGCACTTAAATTTCAGGGAAAAAATAAGTACGTGTTTTTTTGACCACCCTAACCACAATAAAATGATAATATTTTTAATAATATTTTAGATATAAGTAGAGGAATGATGTCCCGATGTGATGCATATTTTTTTAAGATATAAGTAGAGGAATCATGTCCCGATGTGATGCATATTTTTTTGTAATTTTTTTCGAGGTAAATAATTAATTATGAATTTTTTTATTATAACTTAAAAATATATAAAAAATTTGTATGTTTGACCACCTTAAATTTGTCAAGACTTCATGAAATTCAATTTTTTTTAATCCTATAGTATGCAAAGCATAGAATGTGACACATGTTTAGGATTAAAAAAATGTGATACCATTTGAAAGCTATAGATGTTTTTCATTCAGCCTATCAATGAGGACTTTAGTCATAATTCAAATAGAAAATTAATAATAATTATTTATTAAATTCAAAGTAAAGCATAATTTATATATTGGTGGAAAGTTGAGAATCTCCTTTTAAAACCATTTTCGTTTCATCAATTTTGGGTAAAAAATAAGCTGTTAGCCACATATTCATCATATCACCACTTTTTGGCCCATCATGATCCTGCACGTAGCAATCTTTAGATTTGGTTAAGCGTGTACTCAAATTTTTAATGGTATTTACATAGGTTTGGCTAACTTTGGGTGTTTACACTAATTAGAGATATGCTTCGGTGTTTGTGGAAGTGTGGTGTGGCATGGATGAGTGGATTTAGGTTTGATTTAAGGTGTGATCTAGTTTGATTTCATTCCTCTCCATCGTAGGAATGCTTAGTGATAATCTAATTTGAGTTTGCACATTTGAGGTGCATAGTTGACCTTGTAGATTATTTTCAAGGTTGAGAATGGTATATATATGTGCTAATTTGATGAAGGATTGGGCACGTATGAAGTGTGTGTGATATGAATTATGATGTGAAGTGTGAACATGTGAAGTGTAGTGTGAGCCTTAATGACTAAGACTATTAGAAGTAGTGAGGAGAAGGTGTCTACATTCTATAGAGAGAAGCTGCAAATGTTCTAGTGAAGCAATGG
>VDFB02271358.1:941738760-941933431 GCA_007258455.2 Sequoia sempervirens
AGAAGGAAATTTCTTGATGGATTGAGCCACAAGAACATGTGTTTTGCATTGTTTCCAAAAAAGGGTGAAATTTTGGAAGCGAAAAGAGATAGAGATCCACCAGAAGTTGTAGAACTACTAACAAAATATGAAGATATTGTGGTAGAGAATGCACATGAGGGATTACCTCCTATCCAAAGTATTAGTCATCATATAGATCTTATACCAAGAGCTAGTTTTCTAAATACAACAACATATAGAATGACATTGGTAGAAAATGTAGAATTAAACTGATAGATACAAGAGTTGTTAAGGAAAGTATTGACTAGAGAAAGTTTGATCCCATGTGCGATACCTATTATACTTGCATCAAAGAAGGATGGAGAGTGGAGAAAGTGTATAGATTTAAGAGAAATCAATAAGATCACTATCAAGTATAGATTACCATTGCCAAGGATGAATGATATTATGGAATCTTTGAGTGTATGAAAGCATTTCAAAATGATTGACCTAAAAAGTGGATATCATCAGATCTGAATTAGAGAAGGAGATGAATGGAAGACTTTATTTAAGAAAAATGAAGGATTGTATGAGTGGTTAGTAATACCTTTTCAATTGACCAATGCGAAGAGCACTTTAATAAGATTGATGAATGAGGCATTGAAGAAATTTTTGGGTAAGTTTGTCATTGTTTACTTGGGTGATATTATGAATTTTTGTAATACTAGAGAAGAACATTTGTGGAACATATAGAAAGTATTACAAAGGTTGAGAGAAGAGAAGTTGCTAATTAATGTCAAGAAGTGTAGTTTCATGAAGATAGAGTTGGTATATTTGGGATTTTTTATTTATGCTAAAGGATTGAAAATGGATACGTAGAAAGTGAGATATATTTTAGATTGGCCTACATTGATAAACATTGGGTAAGTAAGATCACTTCATGGATTAACTAGTTTCTACTAGAATTTTATCAAAAAATTTAGTAGTGTATGTAATCCTATGACAAAGACAATGAAAGGAGACACAAAGGATTTCAAATGGGCATCTGGAGAAAAAACATGTTTTTAATTGTTGAAGAAAAAGCTGACAAAGCAGCCAATATTAGCATTATCAAATTTTGACAAAATATTTCAAGTTGACTATGATGCAAGTAGAAATGAAATTCAAGGAGTGTTGAGTCAAGAAGGAAGACCTATAGGTTATTTCAGTGAGAATTTGAATGATTCTAGAAGAAGATACTCAATTATTATGAGGAATTTTATGCCATATTTCAAGCCTTGAAGAATTGGAGACATTACTTATTACCTAAGGATTTTGTGTTTTATACAAATCATCAAGCACTGTAGTATTTGACTAGTCAGGGGAAGTTGAATTAGAGACATATGAGATGGGTTGAGTTCTTGTAGAGTTACACATTTGTGTTGAAACATAGGAGTGGTAAGTCAAGCAAAGTTGTAGATGCATTAAGTAGAAGGAATTTTCTAACAAAAATGAGAGTAGTATTAGGATTTAAAGAATTGGAACATATGTATGAAGATGATGTAGATTTTTGTGAAGCATGGAAAGCATGCAAAGAACCAGTAGTGACAGACCAGAGCCAGTGGTTGGACTACTTTATTCAAAAAGATATGTTGTTCAAAGGAAATCAATTATGTATATAGACGTGTTCAATGAGGGATAATTTGATCAAGGAAAATCATAGTGTAGGTTCATTAGGACATTTTGGAGTGGATAAGATAGTAGCTTTGGTAAGTGAACATTATTTTTGGTTGTAGATATACAAGGATGTGAAGAAGTATGTTTAAAATTGTAAAATTTGTCAAGTTGCAAAAGGGAGTAGTTAGAATACTAGATTATATAAGCCATTGATAGTACTAGATACACCTTTGGAAGATTTGAGTATGTATTTCATTTTGGGATTACCTAGAACATAGAGAGGATATGATTCTATTATGGTTATAGCAGAATTTTTTTCTAAAATGACACATTTTATTCCTTGTAAGAAGACTAATAATGTTATGCATGTTGCTGACTTATTTTTCAAAGAGATTGTTAGATTGCATGGATTGCCTAAGAGTATAGTTTTAGATAGAGACACCAAATTCATCAGATACTTTTGGAGGAAATTGTGGAAAAAAATGAAGACAAATTTGAAGTTCAGTTTAGCATATCACCCATAGATAGATGGATAGACAGTGGTATTCAATTGAAGTTTGGGTAACCTGTTGAGATGTTTGGTTACAGATAAGGTAGGAAGATGGGATATAGTCTTACCTCAGGTGGAGTTTGGATACAATAATTTAGTTAACTAGAGTATAGGGAAGAAACCATTTTAGATTGTTACTAGAGTAAAGCCTAAAGGAGTTGTAGAGTTAAGAGGCATTGGTATGAAGAATAAAAGGAGTGAAAAGGTAGAATAGTTTGTAGATTTCATGGAAACATTACAAAATCAAGTCTGAAACATTTGGAGGATATGGATAGTAAGTATAAGAGGAAGGAAAATGAACACTAGAGACATAAGGAATTTGATGTTGGAGATGAAGTAATGGTATATTTGAGGAAGGTGAGATGTCAAGTTGCAAAATACAATAAGTTGTAGATGAGGAAGTTTGGACCATGTAAGTTTCTAAGGAAGTTTGATTCTAGAAATGCATATGAAGTGGAGTTACCAGAGACATTGAGTATATCATCTATTTTAAGCATTACAGACATATATGAGTTTCATAAAGCATAATCAAGTGACAGTAGTGATGAAATGGTTTTATAGTAGTTACCACATCAAGAACCAAAGGATAATATTGAATATATTTTGGATACCAAAACTAGAAGCACTAGGAACAAGCAATACAAAGAATACCTTATGGACTATAAAAGGAAAATTAGTGGAGGATTCATCATAAATTTCTAAGGCTAACATAGACCATATTATTTTTACTCTTACCCCTAGAAAATGAGGGACTCACTTTTATTCCAACCTTAGGTTTCTGATGTAGGAGCATCCCTTGTAAAGAAATCATGTATCAACCAAAAACAATTATTTTCATGCATTGTATTCAATAGCAATTTCACTAGTTCATTGTCGATTTTACTATATCTTTTTTTTTCAGCTCATGAAGTAGGATATAACATCTACACATTGATATCTATTATGTATCTAAATTTCAAATCATTTGCATTTACCTTTTGGAAGTTATCACTCTCAGAATTTTACCATGTTACTAACTAGAGTATTTGGGAGCCGACCTACTCCCAAGTTCTTATTGCGAACCTATCCTAGATCAAGAGGAGCTTAGTGAGACATAATATAAGAATCTTGGGTTCATTGGGACCTAGTTTGAAGATTCATAAGATAATTCATTTCACATGGAACTGAATTCTTCATATCTTGAGACCAACATTCATATTTGAGCATTCATTAGGTTATTAACTTCTATGGCCAGCATGGACCTATATTGGAGCTTAAGGAGAATATTTATAAGAATTATAATTCACTGTAGACCATCAATTTTAGTTATTAGTTCATTTAGTAGATTTAGATTTAGATCAATACTTTTTCACATTAACCCTTCAGTGCATGTAATAAGGCTTGTTGGCCAGTTCTATTGTTGAATCCCTTGATTCTAGGCCTATGAGCCCTTGTAATTTGAACTTGGGAACAATGTTGAATGTAAGCATTATATATTAAAGAAGATTCATGTTTCAAATTCAATTTACTATGTATTTTCTACTATGTTGACTCATTGCTACATAGTCTAGACCATTCCTTCTAGAACCCTCCTACCATGAATACACTAGAAATGCAATTTGAGGCAACAGGTGGTGCAACACTTGCAAGGTGATGAGCATTATGAGAGGGTGAAAAAGGCTATAGAAGAGAATACATCAGACCATTGATTTGATGGGTATGAGTTTGAACCAAACAGTATCTTAAGATACTAGAGGTGAATGTACATCCTATATTCTAGAGAGCTTAGGAAGCTAGTACAAGAAGAATTACATAGTGCACCATATTCTAGACACCTCAAAGTTACAAAGATGATCACAAAATTGAAAACCTTATACTTTTGGCTGAAACTCAAGAAGGAAAAAGTAGAATATGCAGCTAGATGATTGGAGTGTTAGGGAGTCAAGGTTGAGCATGTGCATCTAGTAGGGCTACTATATCCCCATGATATACTTGAGTATAAATGGGAAGTGATGAGCATGGACTTTGTACGAGGGTTACCTCTAAGAAAGAATAGGAATTATTTCATTTTGTTAGTAGTTGATAAGTTGACTAAGGTGGAAAATTTTATCCCAGGAAACCTTAAGGATGGATCATTGACCTTGGAAAAGAAATTTTTCCAAGAGATCTTTTTTTTACATGGAGTGCAAGAGACTATTATATCTGAAAGAGATGCACAGATGAAATCAAGGTTCTGGACAAGTTTGAATGCAACATTAGGGACTAGGTTAATCTTCAACTCATCCTACCATCCTTAGACTGATGGTCAAATTGAGAGAGTGAATAAGGTAGTATATCTCCTTTGGATGTATTGTATGGATCAATAGTATAAATGGGAAGGGTACTTACCATTGGTAGTATTTTCTTCTAACAATTCCCATCATGCATCCTTAGGTATAGCACCTTCTGAGGCTCTATATGGGTGAAATTGTTGTACTAACATCAATTGGCACAAATTGGAAGACAAGATAATAATGGGTCCTAAAATGTTAAAAGAGATGGAAGAGTATATGAGGCTGATCAAGAGTAGGCTGAAGGAGGCGAAAAATAGAAAAAAGAGCTATGGCCATATAAATATAACCTTTAAATAATTTGTAGTCAAGGAAAAGGTATTTTTAAGGGTCAAGACACATAGAATCTCTATTACCTTTAGTAACTCATCCAAGTTGGATGTAAGATATGTGGTCATGTTTGATGTGTTGGAAGTAATCAACTGAGTTCCTTATAGACTTGATTTACCCCTACTCTAGCTCAAATCCATAATGTGTTTCATGTTTCTTTGCTAAAACCATAATAGCCAAATGTGTCTCATATATTTTATTATCATTCTTTATAGGTGGAGGATCCAAGAGTGGTGCTACTGGAGCCCAATATAATTATAGATAGATGCAACCAAGTTGCAAACCAAGGAAATTATTCAATATAAGGTCCAATGGGATTAGTATCATGAGAACAATGCTACATGGGAGGATGCAGAGAGATAGAATTCTCCTTCCCTCATTTTATTTCTTATATATACTACTAATGATTATCTTTATATTGCTGCCTAAAATTTTAGATTGGTATGCTATGATGTTTTGGCTTGAAAAAAATATGACTTGTTGAACGTATGTAAAACAATTTTGTTTGATCAGACATTGGGATGATGTCTCTTTCTAGTGGGGAAGGATGTCATATCTCAATTTCATTTCTTTCATTTAAAAATGTTGAGAAATTGAAATATTTGGAAATTAAATTAATAATTTTATTTATGGATTTGATAAAATGCAATGACGAAATTGAAAATGAATATTATTTAATTTTTTTGATTTAATAAACTATTCTGTAAGATTATTGGTTAAAGGTTACTACTAAGTGGGAAAGTGTAAGAATGTGTGTGTAGGAGAAGGTTGAAAGATGAGAACTTGATTGAGGTAGGCACACTTTTTCGAATAACCACGGTAAGCAAGACTAGAATCTAGAATCTCAGACACCACAATAGATCATGACATTTGCATATGTTTGAAAAGTTGACAAGTTTCATTTATATTTGGTGTGAGAACTATAATGAATGGAAAGAAAAAATTGATGCATTCTCTTCTTACATTTTCTACTTCAAATTTGATATTCAATGAAAATGAAAACTAAACTCATCCCATCAAATACAATTATCATATGAGAAGTGATTGTGTTGTTTGTTGTTTTAGGTGAATGTGAATTATATTCTAAACAAGGAAATGAAATAGATAAAATAAACATGTATGTTTGAAAAATAAATTTTAATATTTGTATATAGATGTATATAATATTATGGGGATAAATTATATATACATGTATATATATACATACATACATAGTAGTATATAAACATTTATATATATATATATATATATATAGATGTTTTTTCCTCAAGTGTAATTCTACTTTTCATGGAAATAATGAAATCATGGATAAAATATATAAGTCCCATCATTAATGGATAGGCTGGACCGTGGTAAAAAATGCTTGATTCTCAAGCTGTGAGAATGAGGAAACAATCTAAACATGCTTCTACACCTCTAAATAAGACATTGCATCTAAGATTTAAGAAATTTAAACTAATTTAAACTAAAAATCTTCAGAAATCTATCCTATTGCTCTCTAACTCTAAAAATCTCTCTAATCTACTTTGCTCTCAAATTTTAGAAGCTAATTAGACTATTGAAATGACACTTAGAGAATGAGAATTAAACTATTCTATTCCTATATGATTAAATGATAAAACTACTGTAATGGCAGCCATGACTGCAAATGTTGAATGCTAGATGAATGCTGGATGGATGCTGGATGAATGCTGAATGCTTGAATGCTGGATGAATGCTGGATGCTTGGAAAACCTGCAGAGTAAGATTGCACAAGTTGGGATCCCTTTCCTGTAGCCAAAGAGTTGTATTTATAACTTGTTCTGAGCACATTTTGCATAAGGATATGGGATAAGAGGTCGAATTCAAACGGAGAATTGAATGGCATGGGATGAGAAGATGGAGCTGATCATGGAGTGACTGTTTCCTCCCCATGAAAACACCCCTCAGCAAGATGTGAGGAAGACTGGAGGAAGGACGAGAGAACTCCTACAGGTTTGTCCCCGAAGCTCTTCCCATGAATGACAGTAGAATTAATTAGATTTTAAAAATCTAATTTTATTGGTGAGTGATTAAAGGAATATGATTTATGCATCAATTTAAATATTTTTGATTTATTTAAATTTAGCAAAGAGGAATAAATAATTTAATAAATCAAACTATAGGGTTTGTTTATTAAATTAAAACAAAAAGGAAATGATAATTAAATAAAAAGATTTTAAAATATCTCTATTTAATTAAGAAGAAATGTGATGATGCAATTAAATAAACACAATTTATTTGCCCAAAGTATTCAAACTGCATGTTTAAACAAGCACCATACTACCAAATGCCCCAAAAGTTTTTAATTTTGCTTATTTTAATTAAGAGAGTAAGCAATAATGATGAAATAGAAGAATTAATAATGAATCCTAATATAAATAAATATTTCTATTTATTTTACTAAGTAGAAGAATTTAAGATTAATTAATCAAATAAGTCGTATTCAATTAATTAGATTCTCCAGACCATTTTTAGGTGTCTACATTTTGCCCCTCTTTGAAGTGATGTGTTTATGCATTGCTTTGAAGAATGATTTTGCTTCAGCTGCCAGTATTGACGAAAAGTTTGAAATATGCTCCAGACTTGCCCCAGATATTGAATTTCGAAATGATAGCGATATATGCCCCCACGGGAGATAAATTGATGAATTTTGAATTTTTTATGATTTTTCTTAATTTTTATGATGATTTGATGAAAAAACAATGATGAAACAATTTATCTCCCAATAAAGAAATACTGATTCCTCCAGTTGATTATGATGATGATTGATGATCCTGGTAGCTTAGAAGATTATTGATCTCATGATAGGTGAGATTCAATGATTGATTGATGATTGACCTCATGATAGGAGAGGATCAATGATTGATTGATAATTGACCTCATGATAGGTGAGGATCAATGATAGATGCTCACAAGATTTGATCAAAGTCTCATCAGAGCTGATTTAGATTTGATTAGGCAATGTGGTTTGACTTCTTTGATTGATATGATATGCCTCAGTATAGGAGTGATTAATGTACTGAGACTTGATGATGCAAAATGATGAATAGGCTAGGAGATGAGATGAGGAAGAGATAATGGAAGGAGAAGATGAAAAGTAAGAACAAATGAATTCAAGGATAAACGTGATGTTGCCCCAGTCAAGTTGTAAGCCAAGATTGATTGATGATGATGATGATAAGAGTGTTGTTGATGAGGGAAGGATACATCCCAAAACAACACAAAAGGATAGGGAAAGATACATCCCGATGATGATGATGATTGGATCAAGGCTTGTAACAAGGTTGGGAACAAAACCAAGGATGCAATTAAATGATTTGTGCTAGACATAATAGATTAAGATTGGATGGAATTTGAGATGATTGAAATGAAAGAAAATGATTTAGAAAGAGGTGATTAGGAAAACAATTATATATTATCCTAAGAATTATTGAAGAGATAGTGATATGATGAGGAGAGGGCATACATGTAGCTTTTGAGATTGAAATTGGTAGCTTTGAAATAATCTATAAATGCATATGCAAGACTAATATGGATGCAATCTATTTTATCATGCAAATCTATTTTACCATGCAAATCTAAGTGTCATTTCAACAATCTTTTGATTTTGCTTTATATCATCACTGAGCTTTAAAAATGTTGAAAGCGAATACAAGCATCAATGATACAATATAAGTCCATGATGACCTGAATATTTCTTTCATGATATTTGATATTGCAAGCGAACACAAGCATCAAGGTATGGGATAGACCAATGATGACCTGAGCATTTCTTGCGTAAACAAACAAGAATTAATCATTTTCTTAAGTGAATCAGAATGTCATCCATGATACTTGGTAGAGCACTTCCCATGACAATTCACAAAATAATAATGACTAACCCACAAACAACAAACAAAGAAAAGCATCATCTCTCCTTCCTGTTTTCTCAGTTCAATACATCATCTAGTAGTCTAAAGAAATGATAAGAAAATGATAAAAATAAAAAGCACAACAATTCAAATTCTACTAAATGTATTTTCAAATCATTATTCAGATTAGATCATCGATGTTGAAATGTGTGTGCTGATGTATGTATGATATTCTCAAACGTTTGACCAAATGATGTAACTCAAAGACTCCATCCTGTAGTCTCTCGACTAACCAAAGATTAGTCTTGCCTATGTTATACATGCAGAGACCACGTGAGTTCAATCGGCCACTGCACTCCCTCTTACCATTGCATTTTGCAATTCTTTTGAATTGCTTTTGCAATTTTGGATTTTCTCTGATGTTTTTGGATTTTGATGGGATTTTCTAATGTTTTTGGATTTTGATTTCTTCTTAATGTTTTGAATTTTGATTTTCCTCGATGCTCGGACTTTGATGGATTTTCTGATGTTTTGATTTTGGATGGATTTTCTCGATGTTTTGATTTTGATATTTTGATGTTCTTGGATTTTCGATTTTATAAATGTTTTTGCATGGATTTTCTGATTTTTTTATGCGTTTGGATTTTGATGGATCTTCTGATGTTTTTGGATTTTGATGGATTTTTTGATGTTTTTGGATTTTGATGGATTTTCTTATGTTTTTAGGATTTTCAAGATATTTGATTTGGAATGAGATGGTATGACCGATTGAAGGAACAAGATGAACCACAATAGAGGTAATGCAACCATGGATAAATGATAGATCAAAATGAAAGTCACTACAAAACATGTCACACAAGCAACATATCTCTTGTTGAAAGATGACAATAGTTGATTGATGAATATGCCAAGAATGATTGATTCCCTAAGGCATGATGATGATAAGTACTTAGGATTACTAATATCCTCTAAGTACAAAAAGATTGATGATTGTTGACGATTGATTGACAAAAGATATGAGGATTGGATAATGTTTTACAGCTAGGCTCAAATATGATTTGCATGATAAGATTCAAGGTTGCAAAGGGACATGATGACATGGATTTTGATAAGCTAGGAGATATGGAATGGAAGAATGCAAGGATAACAAGAATGAATGGTGATGATCAAGATCAAATAGATAGACACAAAGACCAAGTACTTTGCCCCCATTCCTCATCAAAACCAAGGATGAAAAGAAAGGATGTATCTAGTAAGATGGAATATGGATGAGATAAAAGATATGGTATGAAAGATATGGATAAGGCATATAGGATAAGCATATATGATGTTCAAGAAGATTCTTGACCTTATCGAGATCAAAAGTGGAAATGTAAGGAATGAGCGTAGAAAGGATAATGACCATGAATGATAAGATGGATGAGACTTTCCCTTAAGTGTAGAGTGCAAGAGGAATATGGAAGATAGGATATGGATGATAGGGAGATGGAGGAAGGACTTTAACATTGAGTTTCACAACCAATTATCCCTTTAATTAACCATGGCAATGGGGATTAGACTCATAAATGCTGGTAGATTAATGGTATGATGGAAGAGACTAAGGATTTATGCTAAGGTTTGGATTAAAGGGGAATGATGGGGGATGAATGTTGGATAATGGATAGATGGAAAGTATGACAAGCTCAACATTGGCACACACCTTGAAGGATGGTGGAGTGATGGAGGAAGAATGGATTTGGAAAGTGATAGGTTATTATATGGAAGATTGGAGGAAGCTTTTGGATAAGCGAATTTGGATGCCAATTTTGATTTTATTGCTTCTATGAGACTTTTAGGAATCCACATGATTTTTGACTTTGATATTTGCTTAGTGGGCCTTTGTGGCCTTGAAAATTTTTCATTTATGGACCTTTGTGGTCTTTGAAAATTTCCTTTTTTCTTTGATGGGCCTTTGTGGCCTTCTGAAATTTTCTTTTGATTTATGGACCTTTGTGGTCTTTGAAAATTTCCTTTTTGCTTTGATGGGCCTTTGTGGCCTTTTTTATTTTTCCTTTGATTTTGGATCAAGTTTTATTTTATTTTTGCATGTCTCTTCGAGGAGACATGTTGATCCTTTGATACATGTGGATTTTGATATAGAAGCTTCTGATATTTGGCACCCAAATTTCTTCCAAGAGCAATGGGAGGGGTGGATTGAGATGAATGGTATGGAGGTATTATGGATGAGTGAATGTGGGTAGAATTTTGAAAGGGCATCAAAGATGTGTGCCTTTGTTGTTCTTGAGGAATAGGATATGGACCTAGGATAGATGGAGATTTTGATGGACTAGGATGAGGACCTAGGCTAGATGGAAAGTTTGATGGACTAGGATGAGGACCTAGGATAGATGGAAGGTTTGATGAACTAAGATGAGAACCTAGGATAGATGGTAGGTTTGATGGACTAGAACACTTAGGTATATAACCAAGGCAATGGTGATATGGGTGTTTTTGAATAGAAAGGGGTTCTAGGATACCTTGTTCATGAATGCCTAATCCTTTGCCTTTGTAGTTCATACTTTGACACATTCATTTGCCAATGGGATATGTATTGTTTGTGAAACAAGATGCAAGTCCATTTTGGGGAGGATATGATATGGATGAAAGGATAGGTGTTGGAAGTAAACTAGAATGGATAAAGGTGGAGGATCCAAATTTATAGGTATGGGTTTCATGGATAGCGTGAATAGGTGTGATAGGCTCTTGACATGGGGATGATGGGATATTGTGATCTTGACTTGGAAAAGGATCATGAGGTGGTATGAAAGACATATCTTGATCATGAGAAGGATAAACATCTTCATGGGATGAAAGGGCATCCTTGAATGGAAGCATATCTTGATCTTGATGAGGAAGGGAATCATGAGATTTTGTAGAAAGTGTGTCTTGATCATCAATTGGTAAGAAATCATTAGATAGGATGGAAGAACTATCATGATCTTGTGATGCAATAGAATCATGATATGGTATGGATTGATTAGATGATGTGGAAAAAGAACTTGGAAGGATACTTGTCTCTTGAGATGGATGTGAATTATTTTGGATGAAAAGTGAAAGGAGGGGATCGTCATAAGATTCTTGAGAAATGGGATCTTGATCAAAGATGGGAAGACTTTGTGAGATTGTGGAATCATTGGATGGAGTGGAAAGAATATTTTGATCTTGATGTGTAGGAGGAGTCTATGCTAGCATGCTTTGGAGTGAGAGTTTGACATGAATCATTGGATGTAGAAGATATGATAGAAGAGGATGATTGGATGGAATTGTTAACTTGAGTGAAAGAATCTTGAGGTTCATTTTGGCTTATGGTGGATGGAGATAAATGTGTGACATGATAAGATTGTTCAATATCATTTGTATTTGAGGACTGAGATTTGGGCTTATTGAAATTTTGGAAAAATTCAAAGATATTGAACTTGGATGATGGAGTTGTTGGTGAAGAAGGTCTCATGTTCATTGTTTGGTCAAGAGGATATGGGTAGATGTTTGGCATTAGATATTTCTTTGTGGTTGTTTCCCAGATTTGTTGTTGAAGGTTCTTTAGTTGATAAGCTAAAGCATTCAATTGATCCTCCTCTATTTCAGCCATGGTGGTTTGTGTTTCTTTTTGGGATGATCTTATCTGTTTTAATGACAAGAAAACATAGCAAGCAAAAATAGAACTATTGTTGATTAAATCCTAAATTCTTAAACAAAGAGTGTATGTTCAAGAACCAAACATGGTTCTTCTTGATTTTCACTGGTTTATAACAGATAAGACAATTCAGATAGACTCACTCCTAGAGACAAAAGGTCATCATTATATACTCAAACGGCCCATAGCTTGGAATTGCGTCGACTCACACAACCATGTCACCCCCTAGAGGGTGCCCATGTTTTTGTCTTTTCCAGGTGCGTACTCAGAGTGACGGAAGTGGATACCGGATCCCCTAAGCAAACAGTCCTTGGCAATTATATGGTGAGTGCTTGAGGGTAGATTCTTCCCCGCCCCTGCATCTCCGAGTATTACAATGTTTAGAAACTAACAAGCGTGCTTCTATTTCTAGGTTCTTAGATTGGGTTTCCATTCAGAGCAGCAGATAGATAAACTCCCTCGAGAGACCTCCCAATCTTTAGAAAAAAGATTTTGGGGATGGTTATCCTGGACACTTCCGTTGAAAGAGGTTTTCCCCAAATTCACATAAATTTTAAAGTGGGTTGGAATGCCATGGCTTTTGGCTGTCCCCACTCAGGTCGTTCCCATAGGGTGAGTACTTTTTCCCACTACGGCAGGCCTATCTAAAGGTTTTAATGAAAGCTTGAAAATGTGCAAAGTAAAAGTGAGTTTGGTATTCTGATGCACCCAGTCAAGGGGAGAGCATAAACCTATCACCCAATCACAGCAAAGAATTTGTTCACTTTTTAAAACCCAAAAGATAAATTATCTGATCTATATGGAGATATTACTCCATAAAAAGCATGATGTCCAATTTTAATCCCACAAGAAATAATGAAGTTTCTATCCTAGGATTGATCAATTTGTATCCATTTTCTATCCTAGGATTGATAAATTTTAACCTGTTTTCTATCCTAGGATTGATAAATTTTAACCAAAAAGAGATTAAAGAACACAATCTGGCCGCGGATGCATCGGATCTAGATAAAAAGATACATTTTTATCGATGCTATTTGGTCCTAAAGTAGGAATGAAACAAAATAGATGATGGGTTATTTTCCCATGAGTGTTCGAAAACACTATTACAATGAATATCAAATGCTCTTTCTTTCACTTCAATGCTCCATTTTCTTCTTAAAACCTGTGTAAATGTTCCAAATGTTAGATAAAATCAAGAAATAAGAAGATATAAGGGTTAGATGAATGATTAAGCAAGAAAACCCTAAACCTTAGACCAAGTTACAATGTGATTTGACTTTAAATGTAAAATTGAAAATTTTAACTCTACAAAAAGTGATAAAAACCTACACCATCGCATAGATTATGAAATTCTACCCCATTTCAAAAAAGAAATCATCGAAAAAGACATCCGTATGACCAAGATATGGGCATTTTAAGATTGACTATCAAAACACTAAATCGATGCACTAAAATAGAGCCCCAAGCGCTAAAAACGAGTCTCCTGGCGCCGCCAAACAGAGCCCTCAAGCAATCAGAATTGTCCCAAGCTAAAACAAATGGACAGCTTAAAACAGTTGTGGGGCATGCTAAACATTTGAGGGCTTGCTAAAATAGACGATTAATGCGCCTATAAGTTTTTCCCCTCGAAGCATGTAATATTCGACGGCCAGAAAAACCATGGTTCCACCTAAAACTATCGACAAATTGTAAGACACTTTTCACAAAATTAATTAGAATATGGGGTTAGGCCCCATGGTGGGCACCAATTTGTAAGTGGTAGAATGAGGAAAACAAACTAAACATGCTTCTACACTTCTAAATAGGACATTGCATCTAAGATTCAAGAAAATTAAGCTAATTTAAACTAGAAATCTTCATAAATCTATCCTATTGCTCTCTAACTCTAAATATCTCTCTAATCTACTTTGCTCTCAGATTTTAGAAGCTAATTAGACTATTGAAATGACACTTAGAGAATGAGAATGGAACTATTCTATTTCCTATATGATTAAATGATTAAAACTACTGTGATTGCAGCCATGACTGCAAATGTTGGATGCCTGATGAATGGGCCGGATGCTTGTTGGATGAATGTCGATGCTTGAATCCTGGATGAATGTTAGATGCTTGGAAAACCTGCAGAGTAAGATTGCATAAGTTGGGGATCCATTTCCTGTAGCCAAAGAGCTATATTTATAGCTTTCATATCAACACATTTGCACAGGGATACGGGATGAGAGGCTGGGATTAAATCTGGAGAATTGAATGGCATGGGATGAGAAGATGGAGTTGATCATGGAGGATTGTTCCTCCCCATGAAAACACCAGGCAAGATGTGAGGGAAGATTGGAGGAAGGAGATTGAGAGGACTTCCTGCAGGTTTGTCCCTGAAGCTCTTCCCGTGAATGAAAGTTGCATTAATTAGATTTTAAAAATCTAATTTTATTGGTGAGTGAATAGTGGTAAAAGATTTATGCATTAATTTAAATAACTTTAATTTATTTAAATTTAGCAAAAGAGGAATAAATAATTTAATAAATCCAACTATAGGGTTTGTTTATTAAAATTAAAACAAAAGGAAAATGATAATTAAATAAAAGATTTTAAAATATTCTATTTAATTAAGAAGAAATGTGATGAGGTAATTAAATAACACAATTCTATTTAAGCCAGGTATTTAAATTTTAAGATAGAAGTACGGAAGTATTATGATAATAATTAAATAAAACAAAGTTTTAATTTTGTTTATTTAATTAAGAGGGAAATAATATGATAATATAGAAGAATTAATAATGAACTTTAATATAAATAAATATTTCTATTTATTTACTAAGTAGATGAATTTAAGATTAATTAATCAAATAAGTCGTATTTAATTAATTAGATTCTCCAGACCATTTTTAGGTGTCTACAGATTCAATGCTTAGAAAGGGGAGGAAGTGGGTGGCCAGGGAAAGGATGTGGAGATAGGGGAATTCAAGACCACTATCTCCTAAAATTAGTAAGAAGATATTCAAAGTGAAAAGAGTGGAAATTAAGTAGAGAATAGAGGATAAAAGAAACAAAAGATCAAAAAAGGAGGATCAATAGAGGGAAAAAAGTAGAGGAATTGAAAGATTACTACTAAATTTCATCATGGAAAAATCACTAGTTTCGTAGAAAAGTGAGATAATATGAATCCCCTTATTGATGTTACTTGAAATCGAATGGATATTTATTCATATTTTTTATGTTAAGTATTTTTTTTAGATATTATTCATGTGTTTACATCTAATGTTCAACTTATGTCAAACCATTTTACCTCAGCTAGGGCTAAATCCACCACAAAGAGCTTATGTTTTATTATTCTCTGCATGTGATGGTATTGACTAGATTTCCTTAAGGGGTTATACTTGTTTGTTCAAACTTATGAAGGTGAAGGCCATTTGGCCTGACCTGTAATAATGTATTTCTTTTATCAACCTTTATGAAATAATGCATTTTATTGCATGACATTGTATGATAATCAACATGTATTGTATTAACGTCACTTTGTGGGTGCCAAGTTTTAAATGGTCGAGTGATTCATATCAATGGTATTACCAAGCACTAAATAACATGCATAATTCACATATATCACCCACTATTTTAGTGGTAAACTATGGAAATAACAATGTATGGCCAAGCTAAGGCTATCACTATCATCTGTTTGTGAGTATTCATGACTCTGTGGAAGATATAATGTGAAGAATCTAGTATCTTGCTTTGGAAACCTTAGTTGCTCGATGCAAGTTTAAATGTTAATGAATTTTGTTAGAAATATTTTGCCTGCTATGGCCATGGGGTTATGGAACCCTATGATTCTTCATGCAAATTCTTGGTGAATGTGTATATATATCTATATGTATATATACATATATATATACATGTATCTATGTATTTTTTTCAGTATCACTATCAATTTACTATAGTGCTATATTTAGCGTCAAAGAATGACATACTCTGTACTTTTTAAGAAATTAGAAGGGTGCTTCCATACTATTGAAGACCTAATCGAGGCTTAATTGCTATCGATTATAATGAACAAACCTGTAGAGGAATCGATAGCATGTTATCATCTTTATGATAACATTCTTATCAATTACCCTTTTTTGATGGAAACTTGTTTGATGAAAGAGAATAATCATGTTACTTTGATATACTAATGTTCTTTTAAGAACTATTACAATGGAAATTTTCAATTTAACAAAAGAAAGACATGATTGACCAAAAATATACAACTTAGAAACTGAATTGAAATTGGGGCATGTGCAGATCATGGTATGCCAAAAGTTATGGCAAAAATCTTAAAATCAGTGTTAGGCAACTTGACGTAAATATTTGAATAAGTTATCTATATTATTTCAAAAATATGTAAGAATAGAATTTGTAGAAAATTGAATGTAGTTTCTAAATACTAGGTTTATTTAAAATAAATAAAATCTATTTATGAAAATTTGAAATTTCAAGAGTATTTAAATTTCGTGGAAAAAATAAGAAGTAGGTGTCGTCGACCACCCTAACCATAATAAAATGATAATATTTTTGTAAGATTTTATATATAAGTAGAGGACTCATGTCTGATGTGATGCATATTTTTTTGTAATTTTTTCCAAGTAAATAATTAATTATGAATTTTTATTACAACTTTTAGAAAATATAAAAACTCCTCCACATCTGACCACCTTAACTTGGTCAAAATTCATGAAATTTAATTTTTATTTTTTAATCCCATAGTAATGTGAAAGCATAGAATGACGCATGTTTGGATTCAAAAATATGATACATTTGAAAGTTATAGATGTTTTCAATCAGCCTATCGATCGGGACTTAATTAATTCTAATAGAAAATGAATAATAATTATTTATTAAATTAAAATTAAATCATAATTTATATTTTTGGAAAGCTGAGAATCTCCTCTAAAACCCTTTTCGTTTCATTAATTTTGGGTGAAAAAAGTCGTTAGCCACATACCCTACAAATATTGCCACTTTTGGCATACCATGATCCTACACATACCCATTGATTGGATGCATTTTTATTTTTATTAGAACTAACATTTATTTGGTAATGATTATTAGGAATATTATTATAGATCAATCATGTTGGAAAAATGTTTGTGGAATAAATATTTTACTTGAATTTCCAATAGAGACTAAATGTTATTGAAATATTAAATGGAACATCTGAACAAGTTTTTTTTTATCTTTTCTAAATATGGATTTCTTGTATGCAAGGATGATTTATGTTTTCTATTTAGAATGTATACAAATTTTCCAACTATGTTCACTTATAGGAATATATGTGTACATGCATAAATGCGTCATTTATGCACATGCACATACATGCATTATATATTTTGATTCATCTTGATTAATCTTGAGTAAGATTCTTAAACTTTTATTACAAAGGAATGAACTTTAGAAATAGAACAATATAGATTTGTAATACATATAATGAATAAACGAAAGGTTATACATGTCTTTGATGCCTTATTTTGGTTAAACAATGGAATGAAATGATACATGAATTCAATGGTAGACTATAGCACACTAGACTATGATGGTAATAGATGGTCTAAAAGGGGGAAATACCCCTTTGATATCATAAGTTTACCTTCCAAAAATGGGTACCAGAGAGTGTAGATTTTCTTTTCCAAATCTAACCTGAGTTACATTTTATGCGGCATGAGCTTGGCCAAGCTTTGGAGTCATTTTATATATACATATATATGGAATAGACTGTCATTATTCACTCTCTCTATTTATTTATTTTCTTAACATGGAACTTGCATATTCTAAACAGTAGATAGAAATCCATGAAGGTACGAACACACAAACTCCACCTTACGAATTGTATCTCGTGCTAAGTGTTTTGTGCAAGGTTAGGTATTCTTTGACTAACTAAAGAATTTTGAGGAAGAATTACTTTGTGGTTGGGTGGAAAATCACGTCAATCATTTCATCGTCCACTAGCATAGGTGAGCTATCATAGAGGAATCATATCAAAATTCTATTATGTATTTGTATCATTGATGTAAAAGAATAAAATGATGTAACCAAAAGAAAACTTTGTAATTGAGAATTGACTAAGAGGAATTGAATGCCAAGTCAAAATTGTATGTGACTATTCAAATTTGGAAATTAATATACATATATTTCAGATTTATTTGTTATTTATGAACATAAAATCGCTAAATGGAATTAGCTATGGAATTTGTGTCATAAATATGATATTCATAAGGTCAATATCAATTTTTTTTTAAGTAAATATAGTTGTGCATGCTACATTTGATATTAGATCTCATGTTTCAGCTCTAGTTCTATGAGCCCATGATGACTAAACTAGGGAATAGTAGACCCTTAACTAGATTTTAGATATTTAGAGAATGATCAAATCTGAATTGGTTGCAGGATATGGGAAGGTCCATGTGAGGAAGAAAGAAGGGAAAAACCAATAGGGGTACAAAAAATAAATTTTTTATCAAGGAGAATCCCAAACCCAAAGAAAAACTCAAGATTCCTGATGAAGAAACTCTAGCACACACCCTCACACATCTCAAGTTGGAGAGGGGAAAAAAGATAGAGAAGACCAAAAAAACTCTTAAGAATAAGAAACCCTTTGTATTTAGAGATTAGCCAATAGGATGTGGACCTAATGCACCTTTGTTGACTAAGGAGGGGAATTTGTGCCTATGCGCACATTTTGTATCACCCAAGAAGGGATATGTAGATTTGGATGAGGATCCTAATTAATGTCCTCTTTTTGATAATGAGGGAACTACGTAGAGATAAAAAAATTGTAAATAAGGATAAGTGTAATCCAAACTTAATATAAATAAATAATTTTTTTTTGTTGATCAAATCCATGAAGCTTGGAGGCTTTTATTGATTAAGAATGAGCATGTATATTTTCTTTTCTTTCTTAGCTTGCATGTTGAGTGCATTGTATTTCATAGATATAATAGCATAAGCATAAAAACTTGTTCTTGAACACTAAATGTGACTGTGATATAGGTCAAGTGTGAGTCACTATGGTGACCATGAGATAAGATGTGAGTGGTAGAAACCATGACAATGGAACAAGAAAGAGGCTAGACCAAATATTGAAACTCCTGAATTGAAAAGAATCCTAAATAGACTATTTGGAACAAGAGATCTAAGGGGTGTAGGAAGATTGAAATCTCAAGAATCAGGTACCCAACCAAGAAGAAGGGAATCACAACAAAGGTCAAATTGAAAAAGAATTTGGGAAATATTTTAAGAAGGTAGCACCACCAAAATTTGATGTCAAGGCCATTAGAGATGGGGTTGAGGCTTGGATCATTGAGATGTAAAAATAATTTGGGCTTCACAACCTACCTGACCAGACAAAGGCTACTTGGGCTACATGTCAATTTTTTGGAAAGAAAGCTACTTGGTAAGACAATGGGAAGGAAAAAGGGAGACTTTTGCAACTTTTCTTTGATAAGAAGATGATTTAATTTTAGAATCTAACCTAGGGTGGCCTGATAGTAATTTAGTACTGACAAAAGTTTACCAACTTGCTCAAGTATATGCCATAGTATCAATACAATGAGTGATTACAAATTTGAAAGTTTATATTAGGATTGAGACCCCACATTGGAGCTAAAGCAAACCTTAATAGTCCTTTTATAATGGAATAAGCTTTTGAGAAGGCCATTAAGCAAGAGCATAAGTTACAGTAGTTGTCAAATCTTCGCAGAGGTTCAGAAGCAAAATGTTTCATAAGGGTGATGGAAAGAAGGGTGATAAGTTCCATCAGATTAAAGTTTTGAAAAGGGAAGGCAACTAGGGTGTAAGGAAAAAAAAGAGCTAACTAGGGAAATGATGCCTATAATAGCACCCAGGGGCACTTAAAAGAAGATAGATGTAGAACTCAAAATGGACCATGTGATGGATGCAACACTCATGGGGGAGAAATTTATGTATCTAATTGTCCTCAAAATTTGAGTTCACAGAAGGAAGGAAACCAACAACAGACCCCACAATACCAGATCCATGCAATGAAGAATAACAGGGAAGCAGTTTACCAGGATTCTTCAATATAATTGGTGGGTAAGCTCTATAGCTAGACCATTTCTATTTTTATTGATACTAAAGCTATTGAGTGTTTAATAGACCCTAGAATTATTTATAAGCTACCCACTCAGCCTAGATATATAGAAAATTCATGGTATGTTTAGTATGGGAATCAAGTAGAGTAGGAAGTAGATTCATGCTTCTTTTCCAATGAGTTGGAATTTCCCAACTTATTGACACAAGTTAACATTGTACCCTTTGGGTTGACCAACACACCCACAACTTTCATGAATCTTATGAATAGTGTGTTTCAGACTGTTTGGATGATTTTTTTCTAACTTTATCGATGATATTTTTGTTTATTCCAAGTCTATTGAGGAACACGATCGACACTTGAGGATAGTCTTATAGTGTCTGAGGAAAAAAAAAGCTTTTTTGAAAGCTATCTAAGTGCTCATTTTATCCATATAGGGTGCATTACCTAGGTCACATTTTCTCATCTCGATGAGTCTCTATGTACCCTAAGAAGATAAAAGCAATTGTAGAATGTTCAATGCATCAAAATGTGATAGAGGTGTGAAGTTTTAAGGGTTTTCCAAATATTATAAAAAATTTGTGCAAGGGTTTTCTAAAATTGCAGCCCCAATAACATCCCTCCAAAAGAAAGGAAAGAGGTTTGAGTGGGCTGAGAAGTGTGATAAATATTTCCAACTCCTTAAGGAGAATCTCACTACATCCCTGGTATTAGTTATTCTAGATCCCAATGGTCAGGTTTTAGTGATAAAAAATGCTTTAGGAGATAGAGTAGGAGTAGTGTTGATGCAAGAAAGGAAAGTGGTGGTGTATGCATCTAGGAAGCTAAAACAACATGAAATAAACTACACACCACATGATACTGAATTAGCAACTATAGTACATTCCCTAAATAATTGGAAACATTATCTTTTAGGAAAGTCATTTGAGCTCAAAATGGATCACTTTGGGTTGAGATACATTTTCACTCACCCTAACCTCAATGCACATCAAAGAAGATGGTTAGAATTCCTTAAAGAGTATGAATTTGAAATTGAGTATATAAAAGGAAATGAAAATTGAGTAGCACATGCTCTTAGTAGATCAAGAAATCTAGCATCCATGACCTATACTAGATCTAATATGAGGTAGTAGGTGGTGCAACACTTGCAAGGTGATGAGCATTATGAGAGGGTGAAAAGGCTCTAGAAGAGAATCCTCTAGACAATCAATTCAATGGGTATGATTGAACCAAACTATATCTTAAGATACCAAAGGTGAATGTACATCCTAGATTTTGGAGAGCTTAGGAAGCTATTCCTAGAAAAATTCCACAATGCACCATATTTTAGAAACCTCAGAGTTACAATGATACTCATAGAATTGAAAACCTTGTTTTTTTTATCAAAACTCTAGAAGGATGTAGTAGAATACATAACTAGATGCTTGGAGTGTTAGTGTATCAAAGCTTAACACATGCATCAAGTAGGGCTCCCTTATCCCCATGATATACCTAATTATAAGTGGCAACTAATCAATATGGACTTAGTATAGGGGTTACTTGTAATCAAGAATAGACATGATGTCATTCTGGTAGTTGTTGATAAGTTGAATAAGGTGGCACATTTTTGTTGGCATATTACTATCATTGATGTCAAAAGGGGATAAGAGGAGAGATGGAACTAATCCTGCTAATGAGGAGGTTGACACTAATGTAAAAGTGTCATTGATGTCAAAGGTTGAAGGAGTGTTGTAGATGTTGTGCAAGTGTTGAAGAGATTATAGAAGTTCGGGCCTTGGGTCTTAGGTTTATCGAGTATCACTTACTGAAGAAGGATGGTGTTTGGAGTTAGTCATTTTTTACTATTCCTCCAATGTTTTAGGCATTGGTTCTTAGTCATACCTCTTATTGAGTTCGTCAAAGCTATGAAGAAAAAATGCTAATTCCAAAGATTTTCAAACTTCAGACTTTGAGAGTATAGGTTACCCTTGCATTTCAAAAGAGCAGTATGGAGGATCTCCAAACCTTGAAGTAGTATTGGGAATCATGAGTTGAAGGTATGGCTTGTGTCTTACAAAATCATGCTAAGTGTATGGAGTGTGAAGTATTCAGGAACCCCAACCCACGAAAAGGCATCAGTGTTTGCAAGTCGAAAGGGATGTTTTCACCTTATCGAAAGGAATGTTTGTTCATTTGGCATGGTGATCATGGGATCCCTAATCCCTGACACTCGATAGACAATAGGAGGTAACAAGAGTTTGCATCAGCTGAAGGCTCTTCATTGGGTTGACAAGACTTAGTGGTCTCGACATCTTGATAAGCACTTCATCAAAGAGATAGAAACATGTTGACAAGATAAAATAATGAGCCCTTTGATACTACAAAAAATTGAATGACGTGACATATATGGGCAGGCGACAGAAGTCCACCATCTGACTAAAAGGAAACATTGACTTAGTTTGACCCTGCAGGCTAGCGGGAGTTTGACGCATGGAAAGGATGTAAAGGTGGATGTATTAAAGCATGAATTTGAGGTCAAAACATATTATGGCATGTATCAAGTGAATGGGTGATGATTAAAATCTATCAAACCAGCTTCACCACATCAATAGGAGTTATTTTTTAGGTCTCTCTAATGGAACAATGAAGTCACATTGAGGTGATAGTGGACATTTGGCGGTGAGATAGTGTCAATAGTCTCTTCAACATAATGATGTTGGTAGGAGTTAGTGGAGAATGACATCACTAAGATTCATCGAGAAGATAGATGGATATTGACAAGATGAAATGATTAGTCTCTTTGACATGTTGATAAGGTGTGACCAAATGATGATGAAGGATGACATTAGTAGGACATATGGCAATGAGTATTTGGTCAATATATCAAGTTGCAATTGTGACATTTTCTATATGATGATGACATGGATAACACATAGGTAGTAGGGACCAGTCGATCAACACTATAAGGTATATGGATGAGACCTTATTATATCGATGTGAGTTGTTTCAACATCTCTTTGACATTCTAATAGAGCTTCATAGAAGAGATAATGCCATATTAGAGATAACTACTTTGGTGTTCCCTCGACACAACAGATTCATGGTGAAGATCTTGATGGGACTTGATAGGAAGGTGATGGTAATGGAAGGTGACTATGTTGATAGATGGCAAAGAGTGATTGCACGATAGAAAAATTCACATCTATATTGTGAATTGGGTGGAAATGATGTGGATGACAAATGGTGTGTGGTCCCATGTCTCTCACTAGTGGTGTCAAAGAGAAAGGAAAATATTGGTGGGACCTTAATATGTCTTAGCTTGATATGCTAGTGTGTCTTCGATAGTTTAAAGTGATAGTCATGAGATGGAGATCGATGACTATAGTTTAAAGAGGTTTAATTTGACAGTGATGTTTTCTAGATGTCGAGATGAACATAGATCATTAGATCTTGGCACAAAAGAGAAGATTGATGACCATAGTTCAATGTTGAAGATTGCAATAGCCAGGTCAGTGTAAACAAGGGTTTCTTCTAGTAACTCACATAATGAATGAATTTAATTCATTCAATTGCACCAATCATTATCTAATTGGATATTTGACACATAGGTCAGTGGCACACATAGCCATGTCAATGAAGATCAAAATCAGATCAATTGAACAAAGTATAATATTCAATGCATATATGATTATAGGGGTTTGCATTATGATGTTCTTAGAAAATTATTTGTATAAGAATTAAATGATGTGAGGTTTGATGCAAAGGTAGTCTGATGATGAAGATATTTAATAAACCTTATCAAATATTCGATGATGATCTAGACAATGGTGCAAGGCTCAATACTAACTAACAACTTGTTGGTGAAGTTAATGGGTGAAGAAAAGCCCAACAAAAGATTCTAGCTGATCTAGATGGTGGTGCACATCTCAAGGTAGTGAGGTTGAAGGTTGAGAAATGAGAAAAGAAGACAATCAAAAAATTGTTAAAGTGTAGATTCTATGCATTAAGGGTTAAAGAGAGTAGTCTACACAACAGGTTTAAAGAGGTAATTTTTAATATCTATTGATTCACCCTCATGTCAGTAGATTTTTTTGTTCCAATAATTGGTATTAGAGCCCTAGGTTCCCTAGGAGAAGCTTAATCAGCTTGGGTAGATCTTGGATAAGTGAACACAAAATGGTTAGTTAGGAAGGCTCATCTATAGAAGTATCTCTCTTTGATGGATCAGACTACAAATGTTGGAGTAGAAAAATAAAGACACGTCTAGAATTACTAGGGTATGATGTGTGGATGTTAGTTGAGAAGGGATACAAGGTTCCTACTAAAATCCAACTACTAAGGCTAAAAAGGAGGCTTTTCAAGATGATGTTAATGCAAGGTTTTCCATTATGATTAGTTTTTTTGGATTTGTGCATGGCGAGGTTATGTATTGTGAGACTACACATGAAGTTTAAAATGAGTTAAAGAGAATGTATGAAGGTGATGACCATAAGGTGTACGCTAATATTCAAAAATATAGTAGTGTGTCTAAAATCTTGAAACTAAATGAAGATTAGAATGCAGATACATTCATAGGAGAAGTAGCAGCTAGAAGAGAGATAGTAATCTACTTCCATATCTAAGGATATTGATGTAGAGGAAGCAAATTGCATCACGAGAATGAGAAGAGGCTCTAGAAAATACAGAGGTAAGGTACCCCTTAAAATTTTTAACTTTGGTAGATTAGGTCTTGTTGCTATTAAATTCCCTCATAATAAAAAGGATAACCCTAAGAGAGAAGGGGACAATTAAAAGAGGGATAATAAGAATTTGCACACTAGAGAAGAAAATAGGTCATCTAATGTAAGTCACAACTTAGATAATAAACATGAAAGTGCCTGTGAGAATGACCATTTCATGAAATTTGGAATGACCTCTAATGAAGAAAGAGAGGTTGACTTTGAAAGTGAATACATCTCTACTTTGGATGAGATTAAAATTATAAGGAAGGAAATGAAGAACAAAAAATCCATGCATAGAAAGAGATAGAAAGGATGACCAAAATTATTGAAGAGTCTAATTAGATGGTGACCAGCTTGAAGATAGAAGTGGAAAAATAAAAGAGGATATAAGATGTAGTGAGATCTGAACTATAGTCTAAATCTAATCAGTGCATGAAGCTGGAGGAAGAAATAGTTTCATTGAGAAAATATTTAGCAAAGGTTAAGGAGCAGATTGATAAAGGCCTAAAATTGAAGGGTGGCTCTAAGATATTAGATGAGTTGGTAAAATCACAAAAGCCATCAAAACCCAAAGAAAAATATGGCCTTGGGTTTGATAAGGAAAGAGTACCTCTACCAGTGCTTCAATAAGATTATATGATAGAGTTAGAGTAGAAGAAAGATGTTTCACAAAGAAGGAAAAAGTATGCATGAGCTTTTCCAAGGAAAATGCCTCTAGAGATGGGAAACTAGTTAAGCATGTTGCTAAGATGAAGGAGACTACAAAAAAAGAAGATGGAGAAGTTTCCTAGAAATTTGAAAAAGAAGCAGCACACCATGGAAACTGATACATAAAGATTCAAAAATACGAGACATGCCAAGATGTCAAACCAAAGAAGACCACCTCATCATACTCAGAGGAATGCTATTACTAGGTTCTCACCATGTTTTTTTATGGTTACTGCTATAATTTTAATTAGTTTGGTCATAAGGCTTTTGAGTGTAAAGTTGCACCTAGAAGGAGCATAAAATATATGTATAGGAATTCATTTTCTCCTGTGGTAAACATAGATGTAATGTGTTATAATTGTATTAACTTTGGTCACATAGATAAGAATTGTTGATTAAATTGTGTAAGACCAATAACACATTATGAAAGAAAGAATTATTCCTCTAGAGTGAAAAATAGTTCACATATACTTGAGAAGAAGGATGACTAGATAGAGAAGAAGCCAAAGAAGGTGTGGAGAGTAAAATGTCAGAAAGAAGCACCAAATGTGCTTGATTTTTCCTTACATCACTAAATCTTAGTGATAGGGCATGATTCCAAGGGGAGCTAAATTGGTATTTATTCATCCCTAGAAATGAAAGGATAGATCAAGTTTGGTAAAATATGTTTTACAAATTTCTAACAACTTGATGGTTGTAGATTTATGATTGCACTCTTTCTCCTTTTATGGTTTATTAAAAGAAAAGAGTATCAGTAATTGGGGAAGAAGTTATGTAGTTGCTCTAAAATGCACCTTATTTGCAAAAATAAGAGATATCTCGTAGGGGGAGTTCTATCTATACACTCAAAATTTATTTTGTTACAATTGGTATAGAGTGGTTCCAATTGGTCTTAGAACATTGTGAATTGGTACATAGTAGTTTAGTTGATGTAGAGCCTAAAATGAAGCAAATTCTTAGGGTGTAGAAAAAGAGAGAATGCAACAATGTCTAAGGGGGAGCTGCTATTAGAATCAAATCAATGTTATATTTGATATATTGCAGTCTAGAATATCAATTGGTGCAATGTACAAAGTGCAAAAATTTGCAATTGGTATCAAGACTTATTGGTTCAGAGCATGAAATGGCACTTCAATTGGCATTAGATATTGTTAATTGGTACAAAACAGCTAGAGCATATGGTTTCTCCATTGCGGTAAAGGTTGAGAGAAGTAATTGGTATGAGAGCATAAATTGTTATTAGTTGGTAGTAGTTTGAGAAGGAGAAAAAGTACCTTTTTCCATTTTTAGGAAGAAGTGAAGGTTGTAACAACATGGTGACCTAAGACAAGATGTTCAAGAGTGTAACCCTTTGCCATTGAAATCAAAGGGGGAGAGAGTTGAGCAAATGGTCAAAGTAGGACCATGAGAAACGTATGAAGTTTCTCATAAGTATGAGCATAGGAGAAGGTACATCAAATGGGGAGAATTGAGAGCTCAAATGTTATCCACAATTGGTATCAAACCATTGGCAGTTTAAGCATTTAGTTATGTCATCAATTACAAAGGGGGGATTGTTGGCATATTGTTGTCATTGATGTCAAAAGGGGATCATAGGAGAGATTGAATTGATCCAACTAGAGAGGAGTTTGGAATTAATGTAAAAGTTTCATTGATGTCAAATGTTGAAGTTGTGTTGCAAATGTTGTGCAAGTGTTGAAGATATTGTAGAATTTTGGGCCTTGGGTCTTGAGCTTATTGAGTATCACTTGCTAAAGAAGGATGGTGTTTGGATTTATTCATTTTCAACTATGCCTCTCATGTTTCAGGAATCGAGCCTTGGTCATACCTCTTACCAAGCGCCTTAGAGTTATGAAGAAAAATCTGCCAAGTCAAAAGGTTTTCGGACTTTAGACTTTGAGAGTATAGTTTCCCCTTGTGTTTAAAAAGAGTAGTATGGAGGATCTCTAAACCACAAAGTAGTGTTGGGCATCACGAGTTAGAGGTATGGCTTGCGTTTTACCAAATACAACTAAGCATATGGAGTATGAAGTATTCAGGTTCCTTGACCCTCGAAAAGGCATCAATGTTCATGGATTGAGAGGGATGTTTGTGCCTTGCCAAAAGGAATTTTTGTTAGTTTGGAATGGTGATCACTGAATCCCCAATCCCCAACACCCAATAGATGATAGGAGGTAACAATAGTTTACATTAGCCCAAGGTTGTTCATTGGGTTGACAGGTGGATTTCAATGAGAGTTAGTGGCCTTGACATCCCAATAAGCACTTCATTGAAGAGACAGACACTTGTCAACAGGAAAAACTAATAAGTCCCTTAGATACTACAAAAATTCAAATAACATGGTATAGATGAATGGGTGGTAGTAGTCTACCATCTTACCAAAAGGAAGTGTTGACTTAGTTTGACCCCACAGGCTAGTGGGAGTTTGACACATGGCAAGGAGATAAAGGTATATGACTTTAAGCATGAATTTGAGGTCAAATTAGATTATGACATGTGTCGTGTGAATGGGTGATGATTAATTTTTATCGAAAACACTTCACCACATCGATAAGAGTCATTTTTGGGTCTCTTTGATACAATGATGAAGCCGTGTCGAGGTGACAGTGGAATTTCAGTGAGATAGTCTCAAGAGTTTGTTTGACATAATAGTCACAACAAGAGTTAGTGGAGAATGATGTCACTAAGGTTCATCAAGGAGATAGATGGATATCAATGAGATGAAATGATTAGACTCTTTGACATGCCAATAAGGTGGGACCAAACAATGGTGAAGGATGATGTCAATATGACAAGTGGTGACGAGTGTTTGGTTGATATTGTAGTTTAGAAAAATATTGTCATTTACAAATTTTCACACTTAATATGGGAATGATTGACATAAAAATGGAATGATACACATTGGATTTAGGGCCCTTTTAAGCTAAATAGACTTATTTTTTCCTTAATGTAATGTTGTAAAGGGTATTTATTTACACCTCCACATTAAGTTTTCGGCCCTTGTAAACTAAATTAACTTAATTATCCCTTATTTAGGGTATTGTAAAGTGTACCTTTACAATTTCACACTAATCTAGATATTTATTAATAAATTGGGCTTTTTTATGCCTTATTTGGTATTATTTTGCATTCACAACCCTTAATTAATGCATCTTTCTGAGGATAATCCTAAAATATATCAAATGACCAATCAAAAATTAATCCTTTTGGATTGTGTGGCCCAAATTTAGTTATCTATAAATCATACACCACCTTGAGTGTATGAGTCCAACCAAAGTTTTGGGGCCCCAATTTGGATTTCACATCAATCTAAGCATTTATTGAAAAATGTGTCCCAAAGCCTAGCCTAATGGGACTCATATGCCACAATTGGTATATAACTCCTATGTGGCTTAAAATTAAATTAAATTTGAATTCTTATCAATATTTTATTCTCCTAGATTTGATGTCAACTTGTAGTGTTGTAATTTGAAGAAGTTTAGCATAAACAAGTATAAATACAAGCTTATTTCACTCATTTTCACCTAAGAATTTTAAGAGAGCATTCCTAAAAGAAATTTTATGATTAAAAGTGTTTACAAGACTTCATTGGAGCATACAAAACCATTTCTAAGGCATTCAAGGGAAGATTTCATCACTTGTTGCAGCAATTCAAGATCCACCATCATGTCCAAGTCATTAGGCATCAAGCATGTTGTTGAGCTAGTGTTGTGATGTAGTATTCAAGATCCATTTTCAAGAATTGTTTCACATCCAATTTGAGATCAAGATCTACATTCTTCATGGAAACTTCATGATAGATTACAGGTTTAGATTCCAAGATATCATCAAAGGTATCAACATTTTGTGTTTCATGTTTCATTTCTTTCTTTCATTGTTAGATCATTTGATTTAATTACCTAAATAGGGTTTAACCAATAAAAACCATTATTCCCTAACAAAACAACACTTTTCTCTCTCTTTTTGTGATTGTAGGTTTATGGGATGTAGACAAAGTGGATTTTAACCCTTCAAAAGTATCAAGATTGCAAAGTTGTAAAAGCTGCAAAAGTTGTCATGTAAAGTTGTCAAGGCTCATGGAAACTCGGATATAGAGTAGGATATCCAACCTATCTGCATGAAAATAGTGGGAAAGACTCATTTGAACCATCTTTAGAGGCTCACAAAGTTTCACTTTAGAATTATTTTCCTAGGACGCTTCGTGAAAAAATGGGACTGATATGTCGCTTGTGGCGTATGGGTCCCAGTATACCAATTTTTGGGTATTTTCTATATATCCTAATTCAATAGTTCTAGATTCTTATTTCCACCTAGAAACCCTAGTTTGGGACTGATACACCTAAACTAGTGTATGAATCGTAATAGGCTTCAAATAGAATTTTTTTAAGGTTTTAGAGCTTGTTCTAACCACATCTTTCTTCCAGGTGCACCTCTTTTCATTCTTAGTTCACTGTCTTGATTTTCAATTTCATTTCCTAGGTCATTTGGCTAGGTTTTGCATGTTTCATTCATTTCTTGCATTTCCAATCCCTAGCTTGGCAGTGAACCCTCCTTTAATCTTTTATCACACCTTAGGGGGTAAACCCACAAAACTAGTTTACAATTCCAGTGAGGAAGGAAAATTGCAAAAATGCTCCTATGATTTTTTTATTTTTTTTAGGGGTTCACATGACGTAGGGTGTTCAGATGGACCCAAAAGGGGTTTGAATGGACCTTGGTTCGAGTGAACCAAATTAGATGATGGGACTCACTTTTTTGTATTTTTCAATGACAAAGACAATGGAAAATTGACTACAAGAGGGGTTTCACTCAAACCTAGGTTAATTCAAACCTTAGTTCTAGCAAACCTCTCAGGGGGGTTTGCTTGAACTTGGGTTCATTTTAACTCCTTTTTTCCCCCTTCTCCCACCCTCATCCCCCTGTGGAACCAAATTTATGTATAATTTTTCTCTTTGAAGCTCGATTTGAGGGTGAAAATAGAGGAGACTTCACATACCCAATTGGATGATGATAGTCCTCGGAATGAGCTATCCATCAAATATAATTTAAATAATATGTTTTGGTTTTATTATGTTTTTGTTTTCTTAGTTTGATTAAACATAGGTTTTTCACCAAAAATCAAGCTTTTTGTTCTGCACATGTGGAAAAATAGTAGATTATAAAAATAAAATTTTGAAAAATATGTTTCAAGCTAGGTATTGATGCCCTTGATCTAGTAAGAAAAAGAAAATTGAATTTTGATACATACCAAAAATTTAGTTTGTATACAGTATGCCTATGTTTGAATTGTAATTGGTTTGACTTCAAAACTTTATTAAGGAAAAAAAATTCAATAAAACACTATGAAACCAAATGAACTGGTTAGATATCATAGTTACAAATCTAAATTTGAAAATTTTAGAATTTTATCCTTCATAGAAGAAAAGTTATGTTGTATACAATGAGCATCACTCCTTAAAAATAATGTTTACTAATAAAAAGTATTTTTCAAAGGAGATGGAAAAATAAGTGCAATATGATTCCAAATTTTTTGAAAAAGTATATTTAGAATGTACAATTTTTTTTTCAAAAACACTAGTTTGCATCATCTTCAAATTCCTCGCAGTTTAGCTGCTATAGGTGCCCAAAAGTGAAGATTTTGTTAGAAAAAATCAGTTCAGTGTCCAGCTTGGCCAAAAATTGTAAACTAGTATTGTGAGATCACCCTAGGTCATCCCTATTGTAGATATCTTTCCCCTTTACATCCTTGGATTGAGATCTCTAGGGTTTGCTTGAATGATATTTGGAGAAAAATTATTGTTCTATCTCCCAAACGTAGAAAGAAATTTTTTGACAAATCATTTTGGTGAACCCAACGTGAAAAAATGGTGTATGCATCCTAGTAGGCTTGAAGCAACAATATTTCAGGGTTTTAAAGCTCGTTTCAACTACATCTTTCTTCTAGGTGCACCTCTGTTCATTCTCAATTTACTATCCCAATTTTCAATTTCATTTACTAGGTCATTTGGTTAGGTTTTGCATGTTTCATTCATCTCTTATATTTTCATGCCCTAGCTTGGTGGTGAACCCTCATTTATTCTTTTCTCACACCATTGAACATCCCTATTAGAGATCTCTTTCCCCTTTACATCCTTGGATTGAGATTTTAGGGTTTCCTTGAATGATATTTGGAGAAAACCTTTTGTTTTTTCTCCCAAACGTAGAGTGAATTTTTTTGACAAATCATTTTAATGAACCTACATTTAGAACACCTAATTTTCTAATTTGGAGTGCGTCATAGTTCTAGATCTAGCTTACATTAACTTTTCATTAGGGTTTGCATTAGTTAATATGCATCTAGGGTTCAAAATATTGCATTAGTGAAAGTGCATATAAGTTGCATTTTTGCATCTTACATCACTAAATTTCATCTAAAAATTATAATTGAACATAGTCCAAACATCATACAAACTATAAAACTTGGATTTAACTCATAATTTTCTAATTTTAGTGTAAAAACCCTAAAATGGGACTCATATGCCCCTTTGGGTGATTTAGTCCTAATACAGGTGGTTTTGCATGATTCTTGGGAGTTCTTTATTGTGTGTTTTTCACTGTTTAAATCATTGAAAAACCATGACTGGGACTCATACACCCCTCTAGGATATTTAGTCCCAGATCAAGCCTGAAATTGCTTTTTACAACACTAAAAACTTTGCTTTTGTACTTCTTAAGATTGTTGGTAACATATAGCATCAGTCTATAAATTTTTAGTAACTTGTTTTTTATGCATCTAGGTCAAAAAAATCAATTTAAAGTAGTCATTTTTGAATTCTTCCTAAACAAATGCACTAGCAAACATCATCAAATCTGAAAATGTTCACATTTTTTAAACTTTATATAATATGGATAAACACACTTTTCACTTTTACGTACACAATGTTTACATTCATAAAGCTTTGCATAAGTTTGATAAAATTAATTTTCATTTTTGGATACACATTGTTTTCATTCTTAAAGCTTTGCATACATTGGATAAAATTATTTTTCATCTTTGGATATACACTGTTTACATTATTGAAGAATTGAATGAGATTGTTAGAATTACTTTTCATTCTTGGTCAAACAATGTTAGTTTCTTACCTATCTAGACATGCTAATAAAAATTTCACATTCCCTCCCTATGATAATTCTTTAGTGAAAGAGAATACAACCTGAGGAAATCATAACAATCATATTTTTTCTTCTCCTAATATCTCTCCTATTTGTGAAGAAGCTATTTAGGTGTTAGAAGATCTAATCAATGAGAGTTTTGAGTGTCGTTGTTTCTCTCCTACCTATCTTATTGGACAAGACAATACTGAATGAGAGGACACAATCATATGTAATCATGATGATCACATAACACAACAAGAGACCATTGAAACTTCAACTATTCTACATTCATCTCCCAACACCTTCCCCTCTTGTGATAATATTTTAGAATATGAAATTGTAAGTGATGAGGATATGTTGGTGTTGGATAATTGAACCTTGAAGATCTATGACAACCCTCTTTATGCTTCTTCCCCTACCTATCCTATTTTAGAAGATATTATGGGAAAAAGAAATTGAAGTATGGAAAATCATGCCAATCACATTAGTTCTTCTCCTAGTATCTCTCCTAGTTGTGAAGAAAATACTTTGATGTTAGAAAATGCAATTGATGAAAGTCGTGAAAATATTATGTATCTCTCTTCCCCTAGGGAAAACATTATTGAACAACAAAATGAAATCATTGTTAAACAATAAAATCCAACTATTTATGACTCCCTTACTTGTAATGAAGTCATTTTAGAAGAACCAAACTTTGAATGTCATAAACATCTAGTTTGTAGTTCTCCTAAAACCTCTCCTCATAAGGAGGATATCATGGTGCAAGAAAATGATAACATTGACAATAGTGATATAGTTTCCTTATATGAAGATGATGAAGTATTGATATACTCTCCTTCCCTAAGGGATGGTAATATTATTCAACATCAACGCATCCTTTACCCACGTTCACACAAACCTCAAACTCAAATCAAACCTAAACTTATCTTTTACCCACATAAGAATAATTTTTTTTAGTAGTTGAGTTATAATACCATTTATCATACATACAACACTAGAAATAATCTACAACCAAGAAAAACACCTTCAACATCCCTCCCATTTCCTAACCCTATCCTTCCTATCCCTCCTTATTTTCCTTCACAAAATGGAATGGAATATGATCTTGTTGAACAACTAAACAATACTCCTACTAAAATATCATTATGGGGCCTTATTCAAGCATCCACTCAATATCATAACATGATTCAAAGTGCCTTACAACAAGTTCTTACCCCCCCTAATGTGCAACCAAGTGACATAGTAGCCATCATTCAAGAAATGAATGTTGACATTGTTTTCCACCAAAGTGAGCTCCCTCCTTTGGAAGTGCAAAAACAAAATGATGCTTTCATGATCATAGCTTCCTATGATGGATGGAGAATAAAAATAACCCTTGTTGACTATGGATCCACCCTTAATGTGTTTAGTGTGATCCTTTTTGATAGACTTGGCATGGATAAATCAAAAATTCAACCTGACTCTTTATCTATTAAGGGATTTGACAATGTAGGAAAGAAACCGCTTGGTATGATCACTTTTCCTATTATAGCTAGAAAGGCCACATTAGAAACACTGATCCATGTTATTCCTTATGATATTTTAGATAATATTATTTTATTAAGACCATGGATTCATGCAATGAATGGGGTGCCTTCTACTCTTCATCATGTAATGAAGTATGTATACAATAACAAAGTGTACACACTTAAAGCTGGCCCTGAACCAAACATTGCTTAAACATTGAGAAAAATAAGGAAAACCATTTGAAAACATTGACACCAACTACACAAGTAGAACCCATGGAAGAGAAAGACAAAGAAAAACATATTCAGGAAGTTACAAAACTAATAGAAGATTGGGGCTCCTTAGATTACACACCAACATTCATATGAGAATAAAAGATCATAAACAAATAGTATGAAAAAGGAAAAGAAAAAGTGGTAATGTCAACACAAAATTTAGAATACCCTTTGAAAGAATCCATCTAAAAAAATTTAGAGAAAAAGACAAAAAATTACACAAAAAAACTTTGATGGACTTAACTATTCACAACCACCGAATCCAAAAGTAATGAAAAAGCTTTATGGAAAAGGTTATTAACTTATGAAACAACTTGGTTATAGTGGAAAAGGATGTGGTGCAAGAGAACAAGGTATTTGTGTCCCTATAGAGCCTGAAATGCAAGAAAATACTAGTGGTCTTTGTTATTGTCCCTCAAAAGAAATAAACAAGCCTTCACTCAATATCAATGCTCTTACAAAAGATTCTTCTAAGCCAACTTTAACATTAGTGCATCTTGAACTAATAGACACAAAACATAAATTTCATCACACAAAACACTAACAATCCAAATTTGATAGATTTTAAACCCTATTGTAAAGAAGAGTACAAAATATTGCAATCTAAAGAGTCTTGTATAAGGATAACACCTAATACTAAGAAAGTGATATCTTTGTCACAAATTAAAGGAACATATTCTACTATTGGTCAAGAGAGTATCTTGTCAAGACTCCTCCAATATCATTTGATATCCATCCTTTCAAAAAAATGAAGAAATTTTACTACAAGAATTCATTTTTTGCATATCATAGAGTTCATGATCATTCTACTAATGAATGTAATGCTTTGAGTAATTGAATTCAACATAATAAGGAGTGTGGTGCTCTTCCTTCTATTGAAGCACCTAGTTCCTCTAGTTGATACTTATTGTTATCCTATCCGGATCATTCTTTTCATGCACTAAGTGGGGGCAATAGGTTAGGTAGCCTTCTCCTCGTATGCCACTATTCGTTGCCTCTTTTGGCTAGTTGACCACCTTCCATGTATATATAAGAGAAAGCTTGGGATGTAGATGGAATTCCTTAAGTTGGATTGCACATGACATAATAAGTTATACATTTTGGGGGAAACCCATTCCCTTTTCATGATGTAGATTCATTTTTCCAAACATATGACTTGGCATAGGCCTTTCTGAATAAGCTCTCATGTCTTCTACTTTAAAGAAATTGCTCATAGTAATGATGTTAACAAGCAATTTAAAGTGGGGGAATACATAGGCACTCATATTTTTTTGAGTGGTTTTCTTTATTCTTGTGATGCATCCTTTCCTTGGGGTTGTCATTAAGTTTGATTTCCTCCAAGAGTGTGATATTCCTTTGACTAGTCCTCTCTTTAAGAAATTAAGGATGATGTTCCCTAAGAAGAGACCTTACATGAACTAAGAAAAATCCCTTTGAATGTAACTTACACTACTTCTCATTTACAATAATGTTATATGGCCACCTTGCATAATACACTTTGCTTGCCTATGGTGCCATCTTGTTTGTTCATGGGTGCCAAGCAGATGAAGCTTTGCTAGCCTCATGAAGCTTGAAGTTCGTTGTTTTGTGGAACCTTGATAAAGTTATCAGGAGGTATAACTTTGATATGGTTGGTGTATGATGAGAAGCCTAAACATGGGCATGAATTTCTCATTATATGGTGAGAAGTTGATATAGAGGTATGACTTTCTCACTAAGCCACCCTTTGGATACTCACCCAGTGGATAGCCTAAAGTTTTATTGCCTTAGAGTGAGCATGCATTTTTGGACAAACAACTTAGATCTAATCCACACCACATTGGACAAGTAGTCAAGGCTTGATCCACCTTTTTTTTTCTTTCTTCTTTATGTCTTTAACATTTTCTATTTGAGTATTTTGTTTTGCTACATATCATACACCTTATGTGTGTCCTTTTGTGCTTAGGTTGGTTTGACATAGGATCTTGGATCATGGTAGCTTGGCCACCTCTTATGATCTATATCATCCTTTTTCATCTACATTGGTACACTTGCACCCCTCTTGAATGTCTACATTAGTGTGAGTTTGAAGCAGGTTCATCCTCTCACTAAAGTGGGGACTAAGTGTAATGTAAAAAAATGTCATCGTTTACATTTTCACACTTAATTTGGGAATGATTGAAATTAGAATGGGCCTAATGTTTCCTTGATCTAGTGTTGTAATTTTTTTTCTACATTCACATTGGATTTAGGGTGCTTTTAAGCTAAACATACCTAATTTTGTCATAATGTATTGTTGTAAAGTGTATTTATTTACACCTTCACATTAAGTTTTGGTCCCTTGTAAACTAAATGAACTTAATTATGCCTTATTTAGGGTTTTTTAAAGTGTACCTTTACACTTTCACACTAATATAGACATTCATTAATAAATTGGGCTGCTTTATGCCTTATTTGGCCTTATTTTGCATCCACAAGCCTTAATTAATGCATCTTTCTAAGGATAATATCGACATATATCAAATGACCAATCAAAAATTAAAGCTTTTGGATTATGTGGCCTAGATTTATTGATATAGGAAACATATGCCACCTTGGCAGTATCAATCCCACCTATGTTTTGGGGCCCCAATATGGATTTCACATCAATCTAAGAATTTCTTGAAAAAAGTGTCCCAAAGCCTAGCCTAATGGAAACCATATGCCACAACTGGTGTATGAGTCATGTGCGGCTTAAAATTAAATTAAACTCGAATTATTGATGGGATTTTATTCTCCTAAATTTGATGTCAGCTTGTAGTGTTGTAAGTTTGAGAAATTTTTCATAAACAAGTATAAATACTATAGACATGGAAAATATGTAGACACACTTGATCTTGATTTACTAATGTTGCTTTTTCCTGAATCATCCTCTTAGCTTGTCATCACCTTTTCATCCCTTAATTAGATAAATGAGTTTATCTAATTAAGTCATCACTTCTTGTTAATTAAATAAATCAATGTTATTTAATTAACCCTCTAGTCTCTATTTAATTAAATGATTCATTTTATTTGATTAAATCTCTAAATTATTCATCCTATTAAATTAAATAAATTAAACATTGTTTAATTTAATCTAACATCAACCCTCTTTAATTAAATAAATCAAAATATTTATTCAATTAAATCTAAATTATTTTCCTCTCAACTTTGATTTAAATCAATCAAAAAATCTAAATCAAATTGTCACATTATTTAATCCCTCATTAGATTAATCAAATCCTAATTAATTTAATCCTAATGACCTAAATCCTCTATATTTTTCCACTTGCACGCACGAAAATACATTTAAATGGTTTATCAAATCTCTATTTTCTTTCAACATGGCATCTTTAGGGGAATATTCCTCCAAGTTTGAAAATATCTCCAATTGGGTTTTTCCTTCCAACAAAACATTTAACCCTCTTTCATTTCCTTGTGCATTGAGCCAAGTGGAATATAATTCATTCTTTTCTCCCTCCACCATGTCATTTCACAATTTTGAAATTCCACCTAATACTGTTTATTATGTACATTCATCAAAATGTGCTCAAGCTTCCTCCATTCACATTTTGACAAGTGGCACTTTCCCATTGGGTGTTGAATGATCCCACACTCATCCATTTTTCTCATTCCTCCATCTTTCCTTTCTATAAGTATAAGGTTTTCCTTCTCTTTTTAGAGCCACAATTTAGAGCAAAGTTACTCTCTTCTCATTGCGAGCTAATTTTATCCATTTCATATCAAGTGTTCATCATTTTTATGATTTCATACCTAGGTTATGCCAAAATTTCATCAAGGAGATTTCACCATCAACAAATCTTCATCAAGCTTGCATGGGTGTTGGGAAAGGGCCAATTTCCACATCAAATTGGCACCAATTCCCCCATGGGATTGAGTTGCATGTTTACATATGATTTCAACTACTTTCTTTGCTTTGTTCTTCAATCTATTTCCTATTTGAGCATTGTAAATGAATTTCATGGGCAATATTGGTTCTTACTTGAATTTGATCTGATATTTTGTTTGTTTCCTATGTTTGTGTAGGTCTAAGATTGGGGTTCTATATTTGGCACTAGGAGGGTAAATCTCAAGTTATTAACACATTTTCTCACAAAATTCTATGTTTTTGTCTACTTTTTTGGTGTCTATAAAAAATGACATCACTATTAGTCCAACAATTCCATACAACACCACTATTAGCCTAGTGGCACCATACAGTGAAAATACAAACTTCACACTCCATTGTTGCAACCTTCCCACCTAGAAATTCAAATCTTTAAACTACAACGCCAGTCTGGGTTTTTGGTGCTAGGATTTCCAAACTTCAAACTATGCCGCTAAGCAAACCTATGCCTCCATTGTGCTCTCTATTCTACTACAAAGCACCACTTGTAGGCCTAGTAGTGCTATAGAACATCACTAATTTATTCAAACAATGGCACATCTGTGGGTTGCATCACTGAGGTGGAGTAAAAGATAAAATTTTAAATTTTTTTACATGTTCTTTTTTACTGTTGGTCATTTGTAGTTATTAACTTATTTTTCGGCTCTGTCTTTCTTGAATTGATCAATTTTTTAGGTGGAAGCAAGGAAGGAGCAAAGATGAACTTGAAGTATAATGTTATTTTTCAATTATATCAAGTGTCTTTAGACACTTTTGGAAGCAATTGCAATTTTGAATTTAAGGATTTTGCCTCTTCAAGCTTTAAGGACTCACTAGTTTTCAATTTGAGTTTAAAACAAACAAGGAAAAAGGTTAAAAAGAACTTTAGACAAACTTACTAGATTTTTTTTAATGTTAACAATTGAACAAAAAACTTTCATCTTTTGTTTTGGTGCTTTAAAATGAATCAAATCATTGCTTTGAGTATTTAAAATAAACATGCACATCTTTGTTTTGTAATTACTTACCCAAAATAATACCATAAAAAAGACGTATGTGCTTCTCTCATGCCTCACGACAATCTTGAGAATCAAAAGGATTTTTATTGACATTAAGTTGCATAAGTGATTACCCGCACTTCAATTTGGATCCTAAAATTGAACAACTCTTGCGAGTGTTATTGAAACATATCACATTTGTTCTCTCTTTTTTTCTCAACAAAAATTGATCAAACTACTGATGTGTTTGCTCACTTTTGTGTTATCTTAGATGGTATACCTTGTGGGAAAAAGTAGTCACCCAAGGGAATGACCCAACTGGGAACACGCTAAATCCAAGTGACTTCCACTCGGTATATAAGTGTGGGTACTTGAGGAAAGGAAAGTATCACAAGGATTATTTCAACGAAGGGTAGTAATGGTATCTCACTGCATGGATGATCCCCCACAAACAGAATGCCAACATTAAAACCCCTTGTTTAAAAAGGCCAAAATCCTTATTTATTTGTTGGTGCAAGAATAGTCATTCTAAAGCTTCCGCACACTTTTATGGCTTTTAGTAGAGATTGAAAGTATGCCATGGGAGATTCATGGGTACTAATGCTTGGATGACCTAAGAAACGAGTGCACTATAAGGGGGAGCCTGTGTGGTCAATCATGTAATCATTTCCTGAAAGTAGATGTAGTTGGACTTGTCCAAGTGGGGACTCAATAAATATTGTCTTAATTATCCATATGAGTTTGCATGTTCTTGGAAACAAAACACTTTTCTTGATCGTAAACATTGGGAAAACAAACATTCAGCATTGTCATCAAATTTCAAACCCTTTAGGAAGCAAATATCTTTGAAAAAATTCAAGTGTTATTGCTTGCTCTAGAGATTCTATCCTTAGAGGTTTCTAAGCATTTGAATTTCTATCTCAATTTTCTTGCTAAATTCAACAATAGGAAACCTTTGCCTTGATTTTCTAATTTCCACACAATACATTTTGTGGGATAATAAGAAGTTAATACATTGGACATTTGGTTTGAAAACCTAATCAAGAATTGTTTGTGGTAAAATGAAGTCATTAAGCAAAACTAAAGAATAATTGAACCCCACACATGTGTTTCAAATGATTTTGTGCAAAATCAAAATCCAGAAACCAAAGTCAAAAGATTTTAGTCCAAAAGCTCATCAAAAGCATCTCTCTACGCTCTATGAATTTAGACAAAGATTTATTTTCAAATTTTATAGAAGAGCTTCAAGAAACAATCCCAATTTGTACTCATTTTATTATTGTCAGAATCCAAGAATTTTTCAACAATTTGAGCATCTTGTATAGAGTAAAGTTTGTTCCTCAAAACTGAGGTCTTGTAAACAAGATTATTTTTTACGTACACATAGGATCAAAGTAAACCTTCATCCATCTTTCAAATATCAATCAAAATCATCTCACCAACAACTCTTGAAATTTTGAAACCATCCTTTATGCTAGAATTTTTGGTAAATACATGAATCAAGATCCTTGAATTAAAATCCTTGAATCAAAACATCAAAAAAATTTGTTTGGCTAAAAATGTGTAGACGTATCCTTCTCCATATGCTTAGTTAAATTATCATCAAATCATCTCGTTTGGTTAGGTATGGGTTGATGCATCCTTCTCCCTACTCTTAGTCAAATTATTGTCTTGTGAGAACGTTTATCCCATAGATAACATCCAACATCTTGTGATCTATTTGTTCAAAATCAAAACAATCCAAAAACCAAATCAAGGTCAAAAATCCAAATCCAAGAATCCAAGAATCCAAAATTAGATCAAAACAAATCAAATCCAAGAATCCAAAAAGTCCCAAAAGTATAGCATACCCCTCAAGATCTTCTAATAGTTTAATCATCCATATCATCCACCTTTCACACATTTCATCATCACACTTTGATCCTTAATCATCCTAGATTTTCTCTTTTAAGCTTCATTTTATGGTTCAAACAAGATGACAACACAAGAAGAACATGGAGGCCAACAAAGAAATAACAACTTCAAGTGACCTAAGCCAAACCAATATTATAATCAATCCCATTGGATCAAGCAATCCCCTAAAAAATCTTCCTCCATCGTCAAAAAATCCTCAAGAGGAAGGTCAAGTAGAGGATATCACCAATAATTCCTTTGAGATGACACAAGATGAGATCATTGAAATGGTTCAAAATGCCAAGAATCATAGGATTGTTAATATAATGATGAAGCTCCATCCCTCACAATATATGCTTGAATTAGCAAAAACAGGGGGTAAACTCCCTTTTGATTATGATGTGAGCACCATTGTGGAAAAACCTCTTGGGTTCATTCCCCCAATATCACTCGCATTCCCAATATCATCCACACCCCTGGTTCAAAGCATCACTCAATCCATCCCCCAAATTACCTCATCCATTGCTCCAACTCAGCCCATTGTTAGCAAGGGGAGCACATTTATCAATGCACTATAAACAAACCCCCTTTTGAATAACCAAGATTTGGACACAAACACTATCTTAGGGAAACCCATCCCCCAAATCCATTACATCCATATGTCCCCCTCACCTTTCAAGATCCCAATGACCCTGCATCATCATTTCATGCAATACCTTAAACCTCTCTCCCTATGATCTCCCAAGGAGAAGGTGACTTATTTGGACCAGGGGGCATCTTTGACCCTTCATCTTCATCATTTCCCCAAGGGAGTGTGCCACTCACGTTTCCATCACTTCCACCCTTGCCGCAAACATCCACATCACCTCTCAGTTTGGGGTTACCTTCATTGCCACCACTCATTCAAAGAAATCCCTTGATCACCAATCAAAACATCATACTAAATCCTCCCATCTTTCCATCGATATCATAACAATAGATGGAAACCATTCCAATAACACAAGCAACCACCACATCATCAACCATTTCCCAAATACCTCAAAACATGGTCTCTCAAGGACCAAGCATATCAATCGCACCATCCACTACACAAATCCAATCATCAATACAACGGTGACTCTCATTACAACATCATACACCATTTTGAATCAACCATAACCACTACCACCAAACTCAATCAAGTCAAACCAATATAGCATCGTGTTACAAGCCACTCAACAAGTGGCCTATTAAAAGGCACTCCAACAAATCCAAAATCGGTAAGTTGCATAACTAGCCACTCAGCAAGCATAGGAACAATTAGTTGCACAACAAGCACAATAAGTAGAAAAAGCACAACGGGTTGCTCAAGGCCACACCCCATTACAACAATAGCAAGCCACTCAAGTCGCTCAAGCTTCTCAAGCCATGCAGGATGTGCAAGCCACACAAGCTACCCAACAAGCACAAGCTTAGGCTCACATGCAAGTGCAAGCTCAAGCTCAATACCAAGCTCAATAGGTGCAAGCACAAGCACATGCACAAGCATAGTACCTCACACAACAACAAGCATACCAACAAGTGTTGAAGCAATACCAAGAGAAGCAAAAAGTAACAAAAAAACACCGTTGTTGGTACAATAGCAACAACAAGATCAACAACATGCATTATTAGTTCAATAATAGTAGGACCAACAACAAGCATTGTTGATACAACAAGTACAATCATACTTGTCATAAACAAATGTGCAAACACCATCCACCAACACATCAACCAATCCACCCATCCCACCAATAGTTTAACTACCATAGAACACCTTCATTCCACCCCCTTATCCACAAAATGATGTGAGAACACAAATCAAGTTGCTCTCACAATAGGTGCTTGACCTTCAATTAGGGAAAACCACAAAGACACCCAACAACTTGTGCCCCTTCCATTTGACAGGAGTCTTACAATGAAACCATTCCCAAAGGAATTTAAAATCCCCAAATTTGATAAATACCGTGGGATGGGAAACCCTGAGGATCCCATCAGGGAATTCCAAGTACATTACATGGAAGTCACATATGATGATACATATCTGATGTAGTTATTTCCTAGAAGTTTGGCTAGCCAAGCCATGGAATAGTTCTCTCACCTTCCTTATAGCATCAAAAATTCTTAGGAGATAGTAGATGCATTCATAAAAAATTACACATTCAATATCAATATGGATGTCAGTCTAGAGTAACTATCATCTCTTAAACAAGGTAAAAGCAAATCATTTGCTTCCTTCCTACAACAATGGTGATCCAAGGCCAATAGGAACAAATGGGTCATGCCAGAAGAACAACAAGTTTTCACCATCATTTCCAACCTCGAAGGAGCCTTAACATTTCATCCAATGGTGCAAGGTATCACCACATACGACCAATTAATCTCCAAGGTGCTTAACATTGAATGATCCCTTACTACATAAGGAGGGACAACCACATATCTTGAATAGCAAAGGAATCACACATCCACCATCTATAATGAAAAAATACACACATGGGAAAAAAATAGAAACATTACCAATGATGGTGTTGTCAACACCAAATTTTTCATCAGTACTCCTCAAAAAAACACACTAGCACCCCAGTAACAACCCCAAAACAACAATCAAAACAATTGACAAGCTAACACTGTGACTTAGCCATCGAACAATCAAATAGTAAACAATGTGAATGATCAAAGGGGGCCACCCTAGTGAAACAAAAAATCCCCAAAGCGGAAGTACACAACCCTTGGGGAATCAGCTGAATCCATCATGAAGAGACTAGTGAAGGAAAAACTCATCACAATCCCCACCTATGACAACTATCAAGAGCACTTGGTAAAACTGCAAAATCACCTTTGTGATTTCCACAAAATCAAGGGACACACAACTTCCAGTTGTATGCTCGGTTGAAAACCTTGATCCAAGACCTCATTGATGATAAAATCATAAATGTAGAACAACCTGCTGGGAAAAAAAATCTCAAGATTTACATGAATCTAATGCCCAACCACAATAAGGGGAACAATAAAAATGATAAAGGAAAAGGAACCTTCAAAAGTGTGAATCATGTATACGACCATGTCATCACATCCTTAGATGAGTATTGCACTGTTATCACCATCAAAGGAGTTCAAGTTGATTGTGGAGTCACCACAAGGGGTGGAAAAGTCAGCATTGCAGGTTCATCTCAGCCTTCTAGTACATCCACTTCCAATCCAAAATCCATTCCTAGTGGCTATAATGTCCTTGACCAATTAAAAAGAACCCCAACACAAATCTCCATCATGGAATTGTTGAAAATATCACTAGCCTACAAAAGATCCTTGAAGAAGCCTTAGATTCATCTTTCATCCCCACTGATCTTGATGTGGATCAATTCCAAGCTATGGTCACACACCTCACTACACCTCACCTTCTGAAATTTTAGAACAAAATCTCCCAACACAACCATCTCACAACCGTGTGCTTCATCTTGAGGCTTACGTCCATAAAAAAAAGGTCAAGAGAGTCCTAGTAGATGGAGGTACAGGGTTGAACACATCCACCCTTAAATTAATAAAAAGCTTGGGCTTCTCTAAAGAATCTATTGAAAAGGGAAAAGGAATAACTATAAGAGCCTATGATGATCGAGAAAGAGTGTCTCAGGGAACAATCCAAATCCCTATTCAAGTAGGGTTGGCCATCATGGAAACAACATGCCAAGTTCTTGACCTGGAATTAGCTTATAATATTCTCCTTGTCCATCCTTGGATTCATGGGATGCAAGTTGTAGCTTCCAATTTCCATTAGTATGTAAAGTTTCCATACCAAGGACAAGTGGTCACTGTCCACGGGGATCCTAAACCCTTTTACTATTGCAAAAATCTGGAAGCCAAGTATTACAAAATCCCCCAAGTGCCCTAGAATGATGAGGGCCCCTCAACTCCATAGATTGATCCAACTACCCTTGTCTCCACTTCTACAAAAAAGACACCAACCATCCCTGCCATCTTTGATATCAAGGTCAATATCTAGGACAATGGGTGTGGAGATTATGCAATTCCAAAAAGTCTTTTATGGTAGGAGAGTTACCACAATCTCCTAGGTCATGAGGACAACCTCTGGAAAATAATGCTTCCTCATCCCAAATATTCACATTAGGATCCTCCAACTTTAGAAGTCGGGGAGACCTAGCTTGGGAAGCAATAGAGGAGGAACCATCAAACCTCCTACACCAAGACAATAGAGTAGCAGTTGACCTACCTATGGATGATAGCAGTAAAGGCTTACAAATGATGCTTGCCATGGGCTATGATAGAAACTAGAGGTTTGGAAAAAATGACAACAGACTTCTGGTACCCATCATTCCTGAGACACGAATGAGAAATATTGGCCTCATATGTACCCCTATGAGTATAACCATATGTGGCTGAAATCCCTCGGTTAAGAAAATAAAAACTCCTTAGCTATAAGCAGCTGCACTTCAATTACCCTTATCCACAGGTATGCCTTTAGAAAATTTCAACTTCAACATCACTAATGCATGTAGTAGTGATGAGGACCCCATAACCAATTTTCCTATGCTTTTTGAGGACACCTCCCTACTCTTGATTAGTACCTGTGGATGTCAAAATTCTGCATTTGCTCAAAACACACATTAGCATTGTCATTTAAAACAAAGAAAAATAAGAACATCCCTATGAAATAATGAAACATGTTAATCATGTAATGAAAGGAATTGAGGAAACTAAATAAAACACATAATAACATGATCAAACCATATCTCATAGTGGATTTGTCCTTCTATGGAAAGAAGCCCTTTCCCAATCCTTTGCTAAGCTTCATGATATTGATGTTATGAAATGCTATGAAGATATGATATGGATTCAAATGACAATGATATGGAGAAAGATCTAAAGATTGTGGAGGATTTTTTGAAGAATGAAGCTTTCATTTATAGATTTTCAAATTGGAAGAGAGCTCAAAATAGAGAAATGTGGGATAATGATTTGACCAATGAGATGAAGCCACTTGTCACATTGTGATAGGTTGAGGAATGAGCACATTTTGGTCAATGTGCCAAAGAGGGGGAGATTCAAATTTGAATTTGATGAAAATATGAGTTAAATGCTAAGTTTAACATGTGCAAGAGCCATGCAAGAGCTCATAAATGCCTTGTTGGATGTCCATGTCGACTTGTTTTTAAATTCAAATTTGAGGGAATATTCCTCAAAGATGCCATGTTGATGGAAAATGATGAATCAATAAATCAATAAATTGATTTATTTGTGCAAGTCAGAAAAGCTAGAGGATGGATGGGTGATTAGATTAGGTTAATCAGGATTAGATTAGCATAGATGATGATTAGTTGATTGTGACATTTAACTTTAATATTTGGGTTTATTTCAATTTAATGAGAAGAAATTGATCATTAGAGATTTAATTAAATAACTTTGATCTATTTAATTAAATGGCGATCTTTAGTCGATTAATTGATTTATTTAATAACCTTTAGGAGATTGATTAAATAAACTTGATTTATTTAATTGATGAAGGAATATGATTTAATTAAATGAGTGATTTCAATTTCACATGTCTACATTTTTCCCCTCTTTGAAGCAAAGTACTTGCTACGTTGGTTCAAAGAATAAACTTGTTGTGATCAGAATTCAATTTTTTTTTGTTTTTTCAGATGCCCCAGCAGAAAGAAGTACACTAGTATATTTCCCCCTCGAGAGATCGAGCAAGAAGATTCAATTTGAGGGTCGATCTCGTGATAAAGAGGTTCAAAATGGATGGTTATGGATGATGATGCAAATGAGATGGTTTTAAGATGCTTAGAATAACCAATCTATACAACTTAAATGATGATATGATGTGATGATGGATAAGATGGATGATGTGATATGCTATGATTATGCAAATGTATGATTTATGAGATGCTTAGACTAATAGATCTATATTATAATGATGACTATGTATGTGAGATGATATGTTGAATTTTGATGGTTTGTGGATGCAGGATGGATGCACTGGTGATGATGATTAACTATTCATGACATGATGTTAGTGTAGAAAAGAAGAAAGAAGAAATGAGATGATGACAAGAGGATACAAGTCCATGATCTGATGAGACTTTATTAGAGATGATGATTATGATAGATGATGATTTTCTTATCAAGGATTGGGATTTTTAAAAGGGCTACTTACCTTATGTTTGATTACACATGTAGATTTGATGCATCAAGGTATAAAGAACTAGGATGGCATTATATCTAGTGCGATGGAATTTGACTCAAAAAAAAAAAGGAGTATTATTGTTCACACTTGACATACGGAAACCTTGCTAGGAAATACCTAACAAAGCAATTATTTGCCAAGTTATTTTACAAGAACGTCCAACAAGCATAGTAGAAGAAAAGGATAATGATCATTGCCCCATTCCTATCTCTCTAAATCCTTCGTTCGGATATCATCGAGAGGTCCTTGGAATGAGCGCAATAAGATAATCAAAAGAAAATATCAAGTATGAAAACAAGCCAATGTTATTCATACCTTGAGCCAAAGGGATGTGTTTTGATATGATAAGAATCCAAGGTGATATCCAAAATGATGCCCATTGTCAGAATGATATATCCTAGGACATGCATTGTATAGGTTGTTGATGGTTTGATAAGTTGATTGATAGGTTGTTTATATAAGGTTGATTGAAATGTTTGAAAATAATCAAGAGTTTGATTTGCATTTAACGGTTTGTTGTATCGATTTTGATTTTACATTTGGAGTTTTTTTTTGTTGATTGTTGTGGTTGTTTCTTTTGCCAAAGGATGAAGGTGATAATCAATTTATTATGGATGAGCAATTATTTCGAGTGAAAGCGAGATGATACGGATGGATTTTTTCAAATATTTGGATGTTTTTGACATTTTTGGAATGTTTTGAGGCTGTTTTTGGGGTTTTTTCAAGATTTTACAAATGTTTTGATTTTTTGATTTTTTGAATGTTTTGGGGGTTTTCTAAGATTTTTTGAATGTTTTTTGATTTTGATGTCTCGAGGGCTGATCAAAGATTAGCCTTGCCGACGTTTAAGCTTAGAGATGATGTAGTTTAGATACCATGTTTTTGATGTTTTTTGACTTTTATGAATGTTTTTGGATTTTTCAATGTTTTGAATGTTTTTTGGATTTTCACATGATTTTAACGATTTGGATATGGATATGTGTGATGATATCAATGATCTGTTTGAGATTTTGTTGAAGACCAAGATAAGGTTGACTGATCGAATCAATGGATTGATGATGATGATAACATTGTTGAGGATACACAACAATGCAAGGATTTGATTGATTAGGATTGATGATGAAAAAATTGTTGAGGATGTACAACAATGCAATGATTGATTAATCATGATTGATGATGATAACATTGTCAAGGATACACGAAAATGCAAGGATAGTGTTAAGCAACACAAGGATTGGGAAAGATATCCCAAGATTATGGATTGATTGGATTTGATTGATCAGGATTATTGAAGCTTGGTTTGGAACAAAAGATGTTTGGATGATTTGATTTGATGTTTGAAGTGCACCTTAGATGCAACTGATAGTGATTACTTGGATTGATGTTCGATGAAAGATGAAGACTGATAATGAATGTCTTCTCGTCAAAATATGCCATGGGCTAGTGATTTGGATTTTTGCTCACAAGTGGTGGATCAATTTTGATTTCACATTTGCCAATGTTTAGATCACCACATAAGCTGGACGATATAGATCAAGATTTATTCCTGAAGCAAGATGTGAATATCTGCCCCCAGTGTCTAGCAATGTAGGGAATGTCATAGGTGGATGCTCGGATAATTGTATGGACTGATGGATATGGAAAGCATGCAAATGATGCCAAGGATTATCTTGTGATAAGATAAGGTTTTCGGATAAAGAATGCTCATTTGGATAATGCTTCATGGCTCAGATAACACTGGGTAGGATAGGATCAATGAAAATGACCCATGTTAAGATGTTTATCATAAGCAAGTGTAAAGTGTGCCCTAAACTTTCATCAAGATCAAGATAACTAAGACGATGGATGTAGATATCTGTGAATGGATTAGATAAATGGTTCATGGATGAATGGATTTATTATGGATAAGATGGATGAAATGCTAAATTTATTATGGATGGGATGAGATGCTTTCTCCTAAAATAGTGCATGCGATGCTCAATTCTACACATGATGCCTATTTTCCAGGTTTTCATCATGGTACCTGCCCAAAGAGCCACCGAAGTGGTTTCCACTAGAGGGAGATTTTTTTGTTTACTGGTTTCAATCATTTTTCTGATTTTTTTAGATTTTTATATTTTTTTATATTTTTTTGTATTTTTTTGTGAAAGATTCAAAGCTTATGTTGAACCACAAGGTGTTGCTAATGTAGGTACTTTTGTCATAATGTGCCATCAATATCCTGCTTGAAGAAGTTGCTTTGCTAAAATATGTGCACTTGAATGCAACTTTTCGGATTCTTGATCTATTTTATTGATATCAGAGTTGACTTTGTCTTTATGCACACATCGCAATAGAATTCCTTCTAAATCCTTATGATAAAGAGTCATTGCCAATACATGGTCAATTTGAGAATTGGATATCATATGTGGAGGCATGGATGGAGTGTGTTTAGGGATAAAATATTGATTGGTTGACAGCTTGGAATCTTTGACTCTCCAAACTTGGGAAGATGAGCATTGATGGGTGGATACGAAAGTGTGCGTGGAATTAGGACCAACTGTTTGATACACTTTGTATGTCGCTTGAAAAGCCTACTTTTGCTTTTGCATACATCTTTGATGGATACTTTTCCCTTTTTTATTTTGCCCCATAGTTTCTTTGACTGATGGAGTTTGATAGGGATGATCTTTCTTTGTATTTTTTGGTATCCATTTGTATTTGATTTGTTTATTATTCTTTCCAACTTCTTTTTCTTTGATAATGTTCTTTGTACTTTGATTCAATTCTTTCTTTTGACGTTGGTCCCAATTTGTGATGCGAGTGGTTGTAGTATTGACACTAGTTTCATCATAAGGACTCTTTGTGCTCCCTATGTTGATGCTTGCATTAGATAAAGTTGTCCCCAGTATGGTGGTAGTAGTACCTTCATGCTTTCATTCTGCCCGTTCCAAGAGCTCTTGTTTAGAATGCATTCTTTGATAAATGACCACTATAGATGATGTTATTTAGATTGGATGCTCTGTTGAATCTAGAATGCCTTGTTCTGTATGACTTGTTTCCTTGAGTGGATAATGTTGGATATCTTTATTCATGATGTCCTCATTCCAAATTCAGAATATATTTGATCCTGATGTTGATAGCTCAGTTTGATTGTAGGAATTAGTAACCTGCTCTTTCTATGTAATAATGTCATGTTCTAGATGAAGATCATCTACGTGTCCATCCATAGAAATCCTCTCATGGATAGATGGAGGAGAATGTGCTATATGGATATTATCATCATTTGTAACATCTTGTATAAATAGGAGAGTTTCCATTAGACTGTTATAGTATCTTGGAGATACAAATCCTTGATCTTGAATAATTTTAGAATTGCTTTCGACATGCTTTGGATCAAGTTCTTGACATGGGTCAATTTAAAAGGATGGATTTCTTATAAGGGGTTCTTGGATGTCATCATTAGAAATGGTAAGTGGTTCAATATCTTCAAGTGTCAAGTTCAGGGTTCCTTCAGTATCTATAACCATGAGGTCAAAGGATGCCAACATATCTTAGAAAGGACCATTGCTAGACTTTGGTGATAGATTTTGATCATGCTTTGGAATAAAATTTTGAGATATGTCCTCTAACTCATAAGGTGATGTAGAGACATTTTCAATATGATCATTGGTCGATGGATCATGCATTATGTCAATAGAATCAAATAATTCTAACAATCCTTGAAATAGATCACTAAAAATTGGCTCTTGATGTATGCTGAGTTGATCATCGGATGGGGTAGAAACATCTTCAATGTGCTCCTTAATTTAGAGGTCTTGAAATTTTTTTCCAACATTTGTGGCAAAGAGATTGTGAATTTCTTGAACCATAGGGTCAAGTGATGTTGAAATTTCTTGAATTGGATCATTGTCGAGTATTGTTGGTGGATTTTGATCATGATTGAAAAGTGACTCTTGACCTATGTTGATTTGATCTTCAGACAAGATAGAAACATCTTCAATGTGATTTTTGATGGATGGATCTTGATCATTGATTTTAGTAGTTGTGGTGGGGATATTGTCAATGCTATCATGAGTGGTTGAATTTTCATCGTTATCGCCAATAGTTATCATTTTTTGTGTTTGTGCGTGTGTTTGTTAGGTAGCTTAAGAGGCTTGGGCAGCTTGAGAGGCTTGTTGCACTTGTTGAGCTTGTGTTGCTTGTTGTGTGGCTAGATATTGTTGGATGGCCTTTTAGTAAGCCTGGTGAGCTTTTAGTGTAATGTTATATTGTCTTTCTGCGTTTGGTTTTGGTGGTAGTGGTGGTAGATTTGGAATTGTGTTGGATGTAGTGACAAGTGGTTGAGATACGCTTGGAGTGATTGTGAGGGTTTGAGATATGATGGGATTGATCAAGGTGATAGGAATGGTTGGAGTGATCGAGGTGATAGGAATGGTCAGAATGACTGAGGTGATAGATCCTTGGGAGACAATATTTTGATTTTTCAGGATTGATGTTGTCACTTGATTAGATACCATTTGTTGGTACGATGTTGATGGTATATTCAAAGGATTTGATGTGATGGCCTGATTAGTGTTAGGTGGATTGATTTGGATGGAGTGATTGGTGCTAGGTAAATGGGGAAGCCATAAACCAAGGAATGATGTTGATATGGCTAATGGTGGTGGAGATGTCTGTTGGCACAATGACTCAACTATTTTGGTAAGTGTAGCAATTTGATCTTGCCAAATTTGATCTTGATTTTGATTTTGACTCCCTTGATATTGTTGATTTGGTTTTTGTTCAAGCATATTTGGGATGCATACTTATGGTTTTTGAATGGGATCATGGACAAATTGATTTTGGGCATTGTTCTGATTTTGGATGATGTTCAAATTTGGCATGATAGGATGAAATTGAACATTATTGGTGTTGGAAATCACATTGCCTTGATTTAGGTAACTCTGATTTTCCATAGTGTTACCTTGACTTGGATCAATAAATGGAGTCTTTAACCTAATTTTTGGACATTGAAAAATATTTGTATGATTTGCGAACATATCTACCCCAAAGTTTTCCAAGTGTGGATTTGAAATGTTCATGTTTGGTAAAGTTGTACTTAGTATGTTCATGTTTGGCATGTATGGATTTGGTGGGATAATGTTGTTTTGTTGAAGACTCATGCACTGAGTATTTGGTTGATAAATTTGTAATTTTGGAATTTGATTTAAATCTACCATCTAAAAAGGTGTTCCAAGATTTAGATTGGGTAGACTCACATTTGTTGTATCATTGAGGTTTGTAGGAGATAATGATCCCATGTATGGATTCTATAAATGCGAGTTTTGAAAATCAATTGGCATTGTAAGGCTTTGATAGTTTGGTTAACTTGTATTACTCATGATGTATGGATCAAGTTTGTATTCCATATTCCTCTTGTGTTTTGACCTTGTTGACCTGTAAGGGATTTAGGACCAATGATGAGATGAAGGATGAAAGGGTTGAATGATATGGGTGTTAAATGTTTAGGGACTTTAGATCAATGCTAGACTTAGGGTTTGATTTTGATTGGTTTGATTGGATAATGAACCTGTAAACCCTAATATGTTGTATGTGGTCTTAGGATGAACTTGGTTCAAAGGATTTCTAATTCAATTAAATGTATGAGAAAGGATGCATTCCCATACACCTAACTAAACAAGGTGATTTTGATTTTGATGATTTACTCTAGTCTAGAATGATGTTTCCAAAGCTCTAAAGTTGTTTGTGGGATGGATTTTGATATATGTTTGGAATTTGGATGAAGTGCTTGATTTGATCCTAAATGAACCTAGGAAGGACTTGTTTACAAGACCAAGATAGTGAAGACACACATGGACGTCAAAATTCTGCATTTTCTCAAAACACACATTAGCATTGTCATTTAAACCAAAGCAAAATAAGAAAATCCCTATGAAATAATGAAACATGTTAATCATGCAATGAAAGGAATTAAGGAAACTAAATAACACACATAATAACATGAATCAAACCCTATCTCATAGTGGATTGGTGCTTCTATTGAAAGAAGCCCTTTCCCAATCCTTTGCTAAGCTCCATGACATTGATGATATGAAATGCTATGAAGATATGATATGGATTCAAATGAAAATGATATGGAGAAAGATCTAAAGATTGTGGAGGATTTTTTGAAGAATGAAGCTTTCATTTATAGATTTTCAAATTGGAAGAGAGCTCAAAATAGAGAAATGTGGGATAATGATTTGACCAATGAGATGAAGCCACTTCTCATGTTGAGATAGGTTGAGGAATGAGCACATTTTGGTCAATGTGCCAAAGAGGGGAGATTCAAACTTGAATTTGATGACAATATGAGTTAAATGCTAAGTTTGAATTGTGCAAGAGCCATGTAAGAGATCATAAATGCCTTGTTGGATGTACTTGTCAACTTGTTTTTGAATTCAAATTTGAGGGAATATTCATCAAAGATGCCATGTTGATGGAAAATGATGAATTAATAAATCAATAAATTGATTTTTTTGTGCAAGTGGGAAAAGTTAGAGAATGTGATGGGTGATTAGATTAGGTTAATCAGGATTAGATTAACATAGATGATGATTAGTTGATTGTGACATTCAACTAAAATATTTGGGTTTATTTAAATTAAATGAGAAGAAATTGATCATTAGAGATTTAATTAAATAACTTTGATCTATTTAATTAAATGGAGATCTTTAGAGGATTAATTGATTTATTTAATAACCTTTAGGAAAATGATTAAATAAACTTGATTTATTTAATTGATGAGCGAGTATGATTTAATTAAATGAGTGATGCCAATTTCACATGTCTACAATACCTTGTTCTTTGAGACCAATGACCATAAAATCCATGAAATCAACCTAGTCTACCCCCAGCTCATCGATTACAACTAACGAGGACCACCAATTCTGGAAACTTTTGAAAACAATGAGGTGCTCTTAGAATTCATGGGACTGCGTGACACAGTGCCACATGGGGATCACAATGTTGGGTTTGACATCATACTAGACACAAAAGCCTACTATGGGGAGACAAGTGAATCCTTTAGTTGCAAAATTAAAAAAATGAGAATAATCTCAAGGCCCTTGAGTGAAAACTAGACTATGGCACTCTCTGACCCAAAAATAGTAAAAATAAAGGATGTATCCAATGGTGAAAACCTCTCTGAGGCACTTGAGGATGAAGGATTCAATCTTCCTCTCAGTGCTCTACATCAAGAAAAGTCAGCGGTTCTAGCAAAGAAGTGTAACCCAGTCAACATGGGAACAGAGGAAACTTTGCATATCACATTTTATGTTAAATCATTGATGTCAGAAGAATAGGAGCTCCTAGTTGTTTTCTTAAGGGAGAGAAAGGTAAAATTTTCATGGAGCTATGCCAACATGTCTAGGCTTGATCCAGGGATTGTGGTCCACCATCTAGTAGTTTACCTTGAGAAAAAGCCTGTCAGACAGAAACTCAAAAAAATGCATCCTCAAATTTCCTTGTTAATCAAAATGAAATTGAAGAAGCTACTTGATGCAGGGTTCATATGACCAATTGACTATCCAGAGTGGGTATGCAATCTGGTACCTATTCCAAATCCCAATGGGGGCATTCGTATATGCAAAAAATTTAGAGACCTAAATAAGGAATGTACCGAAGATGACTTCCTACTTCACAATATTGATATGATTGTAGATATGACTATGGTACATGAGATGCTTTCACTGATGGAAAGATTCTCCAGGTATAACCAAATCATGATAGCCAAAGAAGACCAACACAAAATGGATTTTACTTGTCCATGGGGAACATATTGTCGGAACATGATGTCATTTGGACTCAAGAGTGCTGGAGCAACATATCAAAGGGAAATGGCCTTAATATTTCATGACCTAATCCATAAGACTATGGAAGATTATGTTGACGACATATTGGAAAAATCTATAAAAAGGTGGGACCACATAGCAGCATTAAGTGGCACCATCTTTGATAGACTTAAGGAATACAAGGTTGACCTTAATCCAAATAAGTGTGTCTTCAACATATAATCAGGGAAGGTGTTGGGTTACATTGTGTCCATGAGAGGGATTGAAATAGATCCTGTTAAAGTAAAGGAAATTCTTGAGATGGAGCCACTCAAGGCTTTGAAGTTTCTAAGAGGCATACAAGGTAGGCTCTAGTCAACCCACTGATTCATAGCTTGGCTAGCAGACAAGTCAATCCCATGTTCTCACCTAATTCACAAGGGGGTAGCATACAAATGGGACGAGAAGTGTGATCAGGGCTTTAACAAGATCAAAGAGTGTTTTCTTACACTTCCAATGCTTAGGCTACCAATCCTAGGAAAGCCTCTAATCCTCTACGTATTGGCAACAACAACAGCCCTCAGTGCTCTCCTAGCTCAGCATGATGAAAATGGTATAGAGAGGTCTATCTAATACATCAGCCAAACCATGGTAGGGCATGAGTTAAATTATCCCTTCTTCGAAAAAACTTGTCTCTAGCAGACATGTTTTCCTCACAAAAGTTCAGACACTACATGTTAACACATAAAATCAAACTCATTGCCAAAATTGACCCACTCAAGTACCTACTTTCCAAAACAATTCTCACAAGAAGGATGGACAAGTGGGTCATGATCTTATCAAAATATGACATTGAGTATGTGGAACATAAGGCCATAAAAGGACAAGTTATTGCAAACCAACTAGCAAAGGTGCCAATATACATAGAGAATCTACTAATTTCAAAATTCCCTGATGAATCCATTTTCAACTTGAACATAACAGACCACTAGAAGTTGTACTTTGATGGTTCCTACACACAACACAGATTGGGAGCTGGGGTCCTTTTCATAACTCCATAGGGATACTACATACCAAGATCCAACAATTGGTATTTCCCTACACAAACAATATAATAGAATATGAGGCTCTAACCATAGGACTTTGAATAGTAGTGCAATGGAATATCATGGCTCTCAAGGCATATGGAGATTCACAACTAATAATCAATCAAGTAAATGATGAGTACCAAACTAAGGACGACAAGCTAGCTCCATACAAGAAATTGGTGGAAAGTCTTAAGGATCTTTCATTGAGCTCACATTCGAATAGATACCTAGAGAAAATAGTAGAGCAATAGATTCCATGGTGAAAATTGGATCTCTATTGGATATCCATTGCAATGTCCTGAAATGAGAATTCCTAGTAGAGCAACTTCTCGTGCCTACATTTGAGGTACCAAAGTATGAATTCATGTGCGAAATAGTTTGTCCCGGTGATCCTTGGTACCATGATATATGCACTTATCTAAGAATAGGAGTTCTCCTAGCTGACATAACCTCAAACCTTAAGAAAATCTTTGTCAAGAGAGTATCTTGTTTTGTCATCCTAGCAGATACCCTTTATTGTAGAAGTATTGAGGGAACCCTATTACGTTGCCTAAATGTTGAGGAGGAATTGATCACCTTAATCGAGATACATAATGGTATATGTGGCTCACACTCAAATGTTATGACCAAGTGGCCAAGAAAATGCTAAGGATAGGGTATTATTGGCCTACAATGGAAAGAGAAGCACATAACTATGTCCAAAGGTGTCTATAATGTTAATAGAATGGGGACCTCATCCATGCACCAGCTCAAGAGCTCCATCCTATTGTAACACCTTGGCCCTTTTCATAGTGGGGGATCAATCTCATTGGACAAATCACCCCCACCTCATCCAATGGTTAAAATTTTATCATTACCACCACTTAGTACTTTGTAAAGTGGGTGGAAGCCATACCCATGACTTACATCACTAGAAATAATATATCAAAGTTCATCCTAAACTATTTAATTTGTCATTATGGTGTCCTAGAAACCATTATCTCAGATAATGGGACAACATTCAATAATCAGGATGTCCATGACCTATGCTATAAATTTAAAATCCAACATCACTTTTCCACCCTGTATTATCCCCAAGGAAATGGCCAAGTTGAGGTTACCAACAAGACCATTCTAAAATTTTTCAAGAAAATGGTTAATGAAGGTAGTCGTGATTTGCATTTCCAACTAAATCCTACCCTTAGGGTCTATTGAACAAGCATCCACACACCAAAAAGTGCCACCCCCTTCTCCTTGGTCTATGGATTAGAAGCCATACTCCCCATCAAGATTGAGCCCTCGTCACTAAGAATATCATTGTAGAATCTCATCACAGGTGAGGAATATCGGGTGTCAGACTAAATAAGCTAGAACTACTAGATGAATGGAAAATGGAGACCTTGAACCATCTACAAGTATACCAAAACCACCTCAAGAAGAGGTATAACAAGAAGATCAGAAGTTAGACCTTCCAAGTCAGAGAACTTGTGCTAAAGGAGAACCAAAAGAACATCCCAAATCTAGATAGCAAAGGAAAATTTGAACCTAGCTAGTTGGGACCATTTGTCATCATATTAAGTTAAAAATCAGGGGCATATCCATTATCAACACTAGAAGGTGAGCCTCTATAGGAGCCCATGAACAACTCCCATCTCAAAAAATGTATGCCTAAATATTTTAAGGTGTAAAACCAAAAAATAAAAAAATAAAAAAAATTCCTAAAAAAAATGGTCACCTTGATGAAAACCTAGCAAATAGGCATCTTGGTGATAATAAAAAAATCAAAAAGCATAAAAGATCAAAAAAAAAATCAGAAAAAGGATTAAAAAGAGTAAAGAAAAAAAAATCGTCCTCTAGTGAAAACCACTTCAATGGTGCTTTGGGCAAGTACCTTGGTGAAAACCTAGCAAATAGGAACCTTGTGTAAATAAGCACTTTCCATCCAGGATCTTCACAAGCTTGTTGTGCATCATCATCATGCTTTCATCAATCCATCCATCACACTTCCATCATCCATGGGTATGTGCAAGATCATGATAAAAAGTGGCAATATTATGGGTATTTGTAGGGTATGTGGCTGAGGACTTTTTTCTTAACCAAAATTGATGAAATGAAAAGGGTTTTTAGAGGAGATTCTCAGCTTTCCACCAATATAAATTATGCTTTAATTTGAATTTAATAAATAATTATTATTCATTTTCTATTAGAATTATGACTAAAGTCCTGATCGATAGGCTGATTGAAAAACATCTATAGCTTTCAAATGATATCACATTTTTTGAATCTAAAACATGAGTCAAATTCTATGCTTCACATACTATAGGATTAAAAAAATAAAAAATAAATTTCATGAAGTTTTGACCAAGTTAAGGTGGTAGACATACAAGTTTTATATTTTTAAAAGTTGTAATAAAAATTCATAATTAATTATTTATTTGGGAAAGAAATTAAAAAATATGACATCCGACATGAGTCCTCTACTTATATATTAAATCTTATAAAAAAATATTATCATTTTATTATGGTTAGGGTGGTCAGACGGACACCTACTTCTTATTTTTTCCCTGAAATTTAAGTACTACTACATTGAAATTTAAAATTTTCACCAAATAGATTTTTTTTAAAAGAAATAATCCTAGTAGTTTAGAAACTACATTAAATTTCCTACAAATTCTATTCTTACATATTTTTGAAATAATATAGATAAGTTATTCAAATTTTTATGTCAAGTTTCCTAACACTAATTTTTCTAATTTTTTTGCCACTTAAGGGCATGTTTTTTTCATGATGATCCTGCACATACCCCCATCGTATTTCAGATCTCCATCTATCACCCATCCATATTTGCACCATATCTTGGTCCTATGTTCGTATCATGATCCCTCCTAATACTACTCGTCTTATTCATAAGGTTAGTTTCTCTTGCCTTTATTGGAGTAGTCTATTGTATCACGCTGGGGGCATGTGCTCTTTGGATCAGATTCATGTATTCTTGAAATCTCAAAACCAGAAAATCCAAAAACATTGGAAAATAAAACAAATCCAAAAACATTCAAAATATGTCAAAATCCAAAAATAGGTCAAAAAGTCAAAAACAAAGTCATCTTGTCAAAATATGTCATCTTTGAGCTTTGAACATATGCAAGGTTGATCTTTGATCATCCCTTGAGATACTTAGGTTAGTCCTTTAGGAGTTCATCATAATAAATTAGCAATCCATTTGTTCATATCTCATCAATAATCAATTTTGTGTTAGTCGAACTAGATGGTCTTTGCATGTATAATGTACGCAAGGCTAATCTAGTTGATCAACCCCTGAGGCCCCTAGGATAGGTCTTTAGGTTAGTCTTTTGGTCAAAATATCGGAAAACCCCAAAACATTTGAAATTTTGAAAATCAAAAGATTTGTAAAATCTCAGAAAATGCCAAAAACAGCCTCAAAATATTTTGAAAAACTCCAAAACATCCAAATATTTGAAAAAATCCATCTGTCTCATCTCACTTTTACCCACAATAAACATCACTCACAATAAATCAATCATCATCCCCAACCTTTGGTGAAATAGTTGGAAACAAGTCTAGTAGGTTAAAAAGTGAAAACTCAAACGTCAAGGTTGCAAGTCTAGGTTTGTACATAAACAAGTTGGTCAACTCTTTGTGTCAATAGCTTATCATCCAATCAGTCCCAAATCAATCATCTAATATCATCATGTCCTAGGATGCATCCTTCCTACAATGGACATCAATATCAGGCAATCACCATAGTTTAGTCTTGGCTAGTGGTATTGAAGAATGTTAACTTGTTTATATACTTTATCTTTGTCTTTTGACTTATCTTTTTGCACTCATTTTCATGACCTCTCGATGATGTCCCAAGCAAAGGGATTTAGAGAGATAGAAATGGGGCAATGATCATTACCTTTCTATCTATTGTACTTGTTGGATATTCTTGAAATATAACTTGGTTATGCGTGTTTTGCTTGGTTTGTAGGGGGGATATCTTAGGTTTCTTGTTGACCACATGGGATGGCTTTCCTTTCTATGTTTTGGTTCGAGATGTTTAGAATATCTAAAATACATTTTGAATAAGGTTTTGTATGTTAGGTGTAAATAGGGATACTCTAATCTAATTGTCAAGCCAAAGTCCATCACACTAGGTGCAATGCCATCCTAGTTCTTTATACCTTGATGCATCGTACTTATGTGTGTTATCGAACATAAGGTAATTGGCCCCTTTAAAATCCAAACTCCTCGGTAAGAAAATCATCATTGTAATCATCATCATTATCATCTCGTGACCTGTTGGAGTCCCTTGCTTTATTCTTCTTTCCGTGCTAACATGATATGATGATAGATAATCACAAATCATTATTGCCAATGCATTCATCTTGCATCCATAAACCTTTAGTATACTGCGTAATGCATATCATATCATATAGAAAGCATTAATCATATCACCTGCATTGCATTTCCATCATTACATAATATAGATTGGTTATTCTAAGCATCTCATAAACCATACATATGAATTCATTATATAAGCATAAAAGAAACCATCCCATATGCATTATTAAACTCATATCACATACCTCATAAAACATCCATTGCATAATCATAAAGGGAATATCATATACATCACATACATAGGAAGTATTAACATCCATTAGATCATATGAATACATGTCATCTATTTGCATTACCATAACATAGGCATTGTATCATAAACATCATACATCATTCTATACATCATTAAATACATCACTACATCATATCATCATCATAACATCATAAGTGCATCATCATATCATATATGAGAAAATTACTAAAAATAAAAAATTACATCCCATACATCTCATCATCATCCATTAAGTGCATAATATAGATTTATTAGTCTAAGAATTTGCATATCATAACATTTTGCATTTCCCATACATCATCATAAAAAGTGTATAAGAAAAGATACTAAAAAATAAGAATGCATCCATAGATCACTGCATCACATCATCACATCATAAAGTCATACATCGCATAACATCATCATCACATAGGTACCATATAGAATCATCTCATAATGGCATACATAAGATAGAATCATGACATCGCATATAGAAATAAAATCCAGCCATAATGCATAAAATAGAATAGGACATACCATCGAATCATCGCATCTCATATATATCATCAAATAAATATATTGTCATGGTACAAAATCTAGATCAAGTGTGTATCCAATACATAAAGTACAAAATTCCCATGGGGCTATCAAAAACAAGCTCATGGGGCATAAAAGAATCATGTCTCTGATCAAAGAATGCTCTATGGTGCAGGGGAACCTACACCTTGGAATGAAAGGGAAAAGAGTCCTTGAAGGTTCAACAAATTTCATGATAATGAATTCTAGGATAGAATAAGAATGTTTTGTCTAAAAAGAAAAAAGACCAATAATAATGTAATTGGGAGCACCTTGGGGTCTCCATGCCTCTTGGAGGTATTGTTTTTTTTTTTTTATGTGTTGTCAAGAATTTTGGGATGTAATAAGGTTCCAAGAACCATATTTCATGTCTTGTAACAAGTTTTGGGTTTGAAGTCAAGTCTAGTTGTAAGAACAAGGTCTCCTTCCTCACCATGTGAACTTGGTGCATCTAAGCAATTTAAGGAATTAAGATGCCTTGGTGCAACCAGGTATTTGAGGGGAGTCTCCTTGATGTTTTTGATGTGTTTTTGTGGTGTTTTAACACCTTTTAAATGTTTATTGTAAGTGGGCTTCGTGAGAGTAGTATAAATTGCCTTAACTAGGCAATTAGGAGTCTAGTTTGGAATATTTTAAAAATTAGTTGTTTCCAACATCCAACTAATTCAAAAATCAGTTGGAGGGATTTGGAAAGAGGTTTCAAAGGTTGAAATAGGCCTCTTTTGGTCGAGGCATGTTGATTCTGAAGTTTGGAGAAAGTTTGAATAAAAAGAAACCCTGTTTTCCTTCATTTTCTGTGTGTAAAATTGCTGCTAAAACACGTGGTACGGAATTATTATGTACTGTACAGGCTGAAGACCATAATGGATCGATAGATAATTGAACTACCTTTCTTTTGGTGGTGGTTTGAGCCTTTTTCATTAAGAATTGAAAGAGATATTCGCGTTTTACTGAAAGTGGTCTGGAAAACCCTCAAAATTCAGGTTTGGTCTAAAAAGCTTTATAACTCGCCTTCTCCACTTGCTCATGGCCTGATTTTTGGTGGGAAGGCGAGGAAGATCATGTACTTTATGTTATTGAAGGTCTTGGAGGATGGAAGGGCTTCTGGTGCAACTTTTGAGCAACCCTAGGCTTGGCATCTCTATGTGACAAGCCAAAATTTGTTGCAAAAATCTGATTTGAGGTAAGATTTGTGAGTTTTCTGTTTTGTGTTGCTTGGGATCAGTTGGGATGAGTTTATTGAAGGTATAGGAATGCATTCATTGGCTTAGGGGTGTTGAGGTGTGCCAAGGTAACCATACTTGCATTGAAAAGTGTCTTTTAGGCCTCCTTGTAGCATTATAAAACATGTCATTTGTTGCCCTTTGTGTTGGAGTCAAAACTTGTGGTTTTGGGGGTTTGTGGAGGATAGTATCAAGTGTCAAAAACCAGTGAGTTTGGCCTGGTTTCATTCACTAGAAGGATTTTATGTTGACTGTCCCATTAGATAGGGCTACAAGGGATACAAGGCATAATATGGCAACAATAGATGAAAGAGTGTTCCAAAGTGAGAAGTCTTATTTGTTGGCTTAGTTTAGCCATGTTAAGAGATTATGAGTCATTTCCAAGCCTCCTAATTGTATTTGGGTGTGTGGAGTTAAAATAATGCTTAATTTGCTCATTAGTTGTATGGTGTATTAAGGAGTTTAATTGAGCGTATTTGAGAGAAGCTCTTAAGAGACTGTCTTCCCCTGCCACTCTGCATCACTCTAACCCTACTGGTTGCCCTTGCCCTTACTAGGCTATCTCTCCCTGTGGTCCTTAGGTGCTCTAGATCCTATCTACTATGAAAAGTCAGGGACTCAGGATGCTTGGGGCATAGCCTGATGGTAATGAACCCTATAATAATTGGCCTCCTTGACCACCTCCCTCTATGCACATCATGAAACTAAACTCTAGGAGGAAGAGGAAAACATGCTCTCTAGCTACTATTTGTGACCCATCTCCTAAGCTGCCCTAAGCTTTGTAACCTGCCTCTACTAGACAACTTGATCTCTCTCTTGTCTTAGTTGGTCCCTGTTTGTCATCAAGGAAACAACCTATCCCTATAGACCTGCAACCTGAGCCTATAGCTGTTGTAACTGGGCATCCCTATAATTAAGTGGGGGTGATAGTGGTGGCGACGGTGGAGGTACCTAATCTCTCAGTGGCTACTGATCTGGCTGCATATCTTTTCATCCCTAGTCCTGATCCTGCCAGCCTTGGTCTTGGTCCTATTTCCATGCATCATGTTGTGGTTGTTCCTATGGACCTCTCTCCTAATATGGCTGGTGAGGTGGCCCACCTCCTCCTTGGTCCCTTTCCCAATCTCTGTCTCTGTCCCCTTGGCCCGCTAGCCCTGACCTTGCCTTGCTCCTCTACCTCTAGCCCTGCACTGTGCTGATGGTGTACCTGGCATTGTCAATTTGAGAGGTGGTCAGAACCAATCCTTATATGATTGAGTAGTACCTGTGTCGGCCTAACCCTGATTGTATGGCCATAGCCTAGCCACCAACTATCTAAAAGTATCAATCACCTTTACACTAGAATATATCAACCCCAAGAGGACTCTCTCATAGTATGTGCAAATATTTCCATGTACTAGTCACCAGGCCTATCTTGGGGCTCCCCAAACTGCCTCTATACTCTACTCGATAGGTGTCTCTCTATCATTATGTGCTTCCTGCCTTGCATAAGTCTATCCTATCAAGCAAACAAGAGCTATTTCACATCATCATACCATGCAATCTATCCAAGATATGGCTACCATGTGAAAGCTCACATGTCATCAAGAACTCTCCTCCAATGAGGAATCCTGTGATGTCCTATGTGTGTGAATGAAACACCTCCCCTGTACCTCTAGTAAAATAGATTGTCTGGATCCATATCAACTGCTACAACTCTCAGATAGAGTAGTGTGATGTGCTCCCAGGCCAAGATGTGGAGAAGTGTAACACCAGCCCTGATGGCTTTGCCATCGCAATATGAAAACTCATGTAAATATGTACAATGACGCTAGAAGTACTAGCCCCCACACAAAGCACACCCATTGTCAGACCATCTAATCCTAAGCAAGCCCCCATCTAGGATTGAAATATCAGCCTCATTGATCTGGAGCAATGAGACCTGAAATAATGACTGCTATAACCAAGTGGAAAGGAGACACAATGAGCCTATAATTCTCCAGCTTGATTTGGACCTCATAAAAAACAATCTCGTCAAGGCCCATCACATCATCCCTCTCAACATCCACACCATATATCACATGCTCTCCATAGATGGGCAATCTAAGTATGTGTAGCACGTCCTCCAGTGTGACTATGGCTCACCTGTCAGAAGGTCGAAAGAGGATGTCTCACTATGCCATCGCTTAGTGAGCACTATCTTCATGCCTAGGTGAGTCCTCACTGGTGGTGCATATGCAATGTACCAGAGGCCAATTGCCCCCAAGTACTCTTGTAGTCTCTCGTGCATCCTGACCAATCTATTGTGAATGGAGAATTTGTGCTCATGTGAATGAAGTATCTCTACCTCCTCCTGCATCAAGGAAACCACCATGTTGAGTTTCATAAAAAATCATGATCCTAATTTACCTCAATATACTCGAAACAACATATGCATTGCTATTTGCGCGTTTGGCACAGTTTGAAAGTTTCAAACTATGCCACTAAGGCCCCTAGTCACCCAAACTCCACCACCGTGATGCAATTTGAAGTGCAACCCTAAACCTAAATTTTTGAAGAGGCCTGTCATAGTGCATTTTCCATATGCGTTGTAGTTTGGAGCTTAAACCCAAACTCCAAACTACATTGTGGCATCACTATTCATGACTATGGTGCAGTTTGAGGCCACACAAGTGGCGCAATATTCGCTAAGAAAAAATTAAATTCCTAAGCTAATAAATGCGTGTGAAAATAAAAAATGACATCAATTTAGGATGAATCACCAGTGGTCCAATGCCAGGTACCCTCTAGTGCATGCATACTCAATCTAAAATGTGTTAGGGAAGTTGTCATTGTGCCATCCCTCAAAGGGGTTGGAGCTCAAAGGTGCAAAATCTCAAAAGGCTATGTGTGAAAATGAATTAGAAATGGGCCCCCAAGAACTATTTAAGCCTAAAAAATAAGGTTTTTTGACCCCGTTTAGCCATCCAGCTAGGGTTTTGGACCCTTGATCTCATTTTCACCCAACCGAGGACCGCTTTGCATCGTTTTGTCATGTTTTTGCATGGTTTTGGCATCATGGAGCCTTTTGGTACTTGTCAGGCACCTTGCTCTCCTTTTTACTAGATCACCCAAAAATCAAAATTTTTGTTTGATTTCTTGAGGGGGTAGTATATCGACATGTTTTTTCTCGCTAGGGCAACAGTGGGGCAATTTTAAAAATTGATTTTTCTTTTAATTTTGATCAAGACATGTTTATTCTTTAAACCAATGTAATGAGTACTTTGCTTCAAATGGGGGTAAAATGTAGACATGGAAAATATACTGACACACTTGATCTTGATTTACTAATGTCACTTCACCCTGAATCATCCTCTTAGCTTGTCATCACCTTTTCATCCCTTAATCGGATAAACTAGTTTATCTAATTAAGACATCACTTCTTGTTAATTAAATAAATCGATGTTATTTAATTAACCCTCTAGTCTATATTTAGTTAAATAATTCATTTTATTTGATTAAATCTCTAAAGTCATCCTATTAAATTAAATAAATTAAATATTGTTTAATTTAATCTAACATAAACACTCTTTAATTAAATAAATCAAAATATTTATTCAATGAAATCTAAATCATTTTCCTCTCAACTTTGATTTAAATCAATCCAAAAATATAAATCAAATTGTCACATCATTTAATCCCACATTAAATTAATCAAATCTTGATTAATTTAATCCTAATCACCTAAATCCTCTAGATTTTGCCACTTGCACATGAAAATACATTTAAATGATTTATTAAATCTCTATTTTCTTTCAACATGGCATCTTTAGGGGAATATTCCGCCAAGTTTGAAATTTTCTCCAAGTGGGTTTGTCCTTCCAACAAAGCATTTAACCATCTTTCATGTCCTTGTGCATTGAGCCAAGTGGAATTTAATTCATTCTTTTCTCCCTCCAACATGTCATTTCACAAATCTGAAATTCCACCTAACACCATTTATTGTGCACATTCATCAAAATATACTCAAGCTTCCTAAATTCACATTTTTACAAGTGGCACTTGCCCATTGGATGTTGAATGATCCCACATTCATCCATTTTTCTCATTCCTCCATCTTTCCTTTCTATAATTAGAAGGTTTTCCTTCTCTTTTTAGAGCCACAATTTAGAGCAAAGTTACTCTCTTCACATTGAGAGCTAATTTTATCCATTTCATATCAAGTGTTCATCATTTTCATGATTTCATAGCTAGGTTATGTCAAATTTTCATCAAGGATCTTTCACCATCAACAAATATTTATCAAGATTGCATAGGAGTTTGGAAAGGGCCAATTTCCACATCAAATTGGCACCAATTCCCACATGGGATTGAGAGTTGCATGCTTAAATAGGATTTCAATTACTTTCTTTGCTTTGTTATTCAATTTATTTCCTATTTTAGCATTGTAAATGAATTTCGTGGGGAATCTTGGTTCTTACTTGCATTTGATATGATATTGTGTTTGTTTGCTATGTTTGTGCAAGTCTAGGATTGGGATTCTACAAATACATGGTTATTTCACTCATTTTCACCTAAGACTGTCAAGAGAGCATCTCTAATAGCAATTTTATGATTACAAGAGTTTACAATACTTCACCAAAGCATTCACGAGCATTTCTAAGGCATTCAAGGGAAGATTTATTCATCACTTATTGCAGCAATTCAAGATCCATCATCATGTCCAAGTCATTAGGCATCAACCATGTTTTTGAGCTAGTGTTGTGATGTAGTATTTAAGATCCATTTGCAAGCATTGTTTCACATCCAATTTGAGATCAAGATCTACATTCTTCATGGCCACTTCATGATATATTACAAATTTACATTCGAAGACATCATACAAGGTTTCATCATTTCATGTTTCGTGTTTAATTTCTATATTTCATTGTTTCATCATTTGGTGTAGCTACCTAAATAGGGTTTGACCAAGGAAAACCCCTATTCCCTAATAAAATAACACTTTTTTTCTCTTTGTCTAATTCTAGGTTTATAGATTGAAGAAAAAGTGGATTTCAAGCCTTTAAAAGTATAAAGATTGCAAAGTTGTACGAGCTACAAATGTTGTCATGTAAAGTTGTCAAGGATCATAGAAACACAGATCAAGAGCAAGATATCCAACCTATCTACATGAAAGCAGTGGGAATAGGCTTATTTGATCCATCTTCATAGGCTCACAAAGTTTCACTTTATAGTTATGTTCTTGGGACACTTCATGACAAAAAAACACTAATACGCCACTTCTAGCGTATGAGTCCCAATATACCAATTTTTGGGTATTTTCTATAAATCTTGACTTAGCAGATCCAGATTCTTGTTTCCACCTAGAAACATTAGTTTGGGATTAATATGCCAAAACTAGCATATGAGTCGTAGTAGGCTTCAAATAGTAATATTTTATGATTTTAGGGCTTTTTTTGACCACATCTTTCTTCCAAGTGCACCTTTGTTCATTCTCAATTTAATTTCCCAATTTTCAATTTCATTTGCTAGGTCATTTGGTTAGGTTTTGCATGTTTCAATCATCTCTTGTCTTTCCAAGACCTAGCTTTTTGGTGAACCATCCTTTAATCTTTTATCACACCTTAGGACATCCCTATTTCATATATCTTTCCCCTTTACATCCTTGGATTGAGATCTCTAGGGTTTCCTTGAACGATATTTGGAGAAAAATTGTTGCTCTATCTCCCAAACATAGAGTGACATTTTTCAACAAATTAGATATATCAGGTCACACTAGTGATGTTTGCAGTATCATGATGACATGGATGACACGTAGGAAGTAGGAACCACTTGATCAAAGTTGGAAGGTATATAAATGAGACCTTATATCAATTTAATTGTTTCAATTTATCTTCAACATTCCAATATAACTTCATATAAGAGACAATTCCATATTGGAGTGAGTTGCTTTAGTGTCCCCTCGACACAATGAAGTCATGGCGAAGACCTTGGTAGGACCTAATAAGAAGGTGACAATGATGGAAGGTGACTATGTTGATAGATGGTGAAGATTGATTGCATGATAGAAAAATTCCCATCGTTGTCGAGAATTGTGTAGAAATGATGTGCATGAAAAATGGTGTGTGGGTTTGTGTCTCTTGCTAGTGGTATTAGAGAGAAATGAAAATATTGGTGGGACCTTAATATGTCTCATCTTGATATGCTGGTGTGTCTTCAATGGTGTAAAGTGATAGTCATGAGATAGAGATTGATGATGCCATTTTAAATAGGTTTAATCTAACGGTGATGTTTTATAGATGCCAAGATGGAAAAAGATCGTTAGATTTAGGCATGAAAGAGAAGATTGGCGTCCAGAGTTCAATGTTCAATACTACAACAACTAGGTTCATGTAAACAAGGGCTTTGTCTGGTAACTGACACAATTAATGAATTTACTTCATTTAACTACACTAATGACTATCTGATTGGGGATTTGATGCATAGTTTGGTGACACAAATAGCCATTTCAATGAAGATTATAATTGGATAAAAAAGTATAACATTAAATGCAAATATGATTCTAGGGTTTTATAGGATGCTTTTCTTAGAAAATTCATTGTATTAGAATTAAATGTTGTGAGGCTCGAAGTAGAGGTAGGGTGATGATGAAGATATATAATAAAACCTATCAAATGTTTTCATGATGAGTTGGATGATGGTGCAAGGTTCAAGATGAACTGACAACTTGTTAGTGAAGTTGGTAGATGAAGGAAACCCTAACAAAAGATTCTAGCTAATCTAGATGGTGGTGTACATCTTGGAGTAATGAGGTTGTAGGTCGAGAAAACAAAAAAGTAGACAATAAGAAAATTGTTGAAGTGTAGAGTCTACACATTAAGGGTTAAAGAAATTAGTCTACACAAAAGGTTTCAAGAGTCATGTTTTAAGATCTATTGATTCACCCTCATCTCAGTAGATTGTTGTGTTCCAATAATTTTATCCCAAGAAACCTTAAGGATGGATCATTGACCTTGGCCAAGAAAATTTTCCAAGATATCTTTCTTCACATCCAGAGACTATTATATTTGATAGATATACATGGATGACATCAAGGTTCTAGAAAATTTTGAATGCAACATTGGGGACTAAGTTAAAATTCAGTTCAGCCTTCCATCCTCAGACTTATTTTCAAATTGAGAGAATGAATTAGGTACTAGAAGATCTCCTTTGGATGTACTGTATGGATCAATAGTATAAATGGGATGAGTACCTACCATTGATAGAATTTTCTTATAACAATTCACATCATGCATCCTTAGGTATAACACCTTTCAAGGCTCTGTATGGGTGAAAGTGCCATACTCCCATCATTTGGGAAAAACTGGAAGATAGGAGGTATGTGTAGGATCATGATGGGCCAAAAATTGGTGGTATGTAACTGATATGATGGCCCATGTGGCTAATGATTTTTTTTACCCAAAATTGATGAAACAAAAAGGGTTTTTAAAGGATATTCTCATATTTAAACCAATATAAATTATGCTTTACTTTGAATTTAATAAATAATTGTTATTTATTTTCAATTTGAATTGACTAAAGTCCTAATTGATAAGATGATTGAAAAACATCTATAGCTTTTAAATGTTATCACATTTTTTGAATCTGAAACATGCATCACATTCTATGCTTTGCATACTATAGGATTAAAAAATAATAATTGAATTTTATGAAGTTTTGACCAAATTAAGGTGATCAAACATACACGTTTTTATATTTTTTTGTAATTTGTAATAAAAAATCATAATTAATTATTTACTTGGAAAAAAATTACAAAAGAAATATGCATCACATCGGGACATGAGTCCTCTACTTATATGTAAAATCTTATGAAAAAATATTATCATTTTAATATTGTTAGGGTGGTCAAAAAGACAACTACTTATATTTTCCCTGAAATTTAAGTATTACTGCATTGAAATTTCAAATTTTCACCAAATAGATTTATAAAATAAAAAATAAACCTAGTAGTTTAGAAACTACATTCAATTTGCTACAGATTCTATTCTTACATAATTTTTGATATAATATAGATAACTTATTCAATTTTTTACATCAAGTTTCCTACCTTTGATTTTTCTAAATTTTTTGCCACTTAAGGGCCTATTTTTTCCATGATGATCCTGCCCATACCCTAGGATCATAGTGGGTCCTGAAATGCTAAAAGAGATGGAAGAGTAGATGAGGATTATTAAGAGTAGACTAAAGGAGGTGATAGATAGAAAAAAGAGCTATTCTGACATGAATATTTAACCTTTAAACAATTTGTAGTTGAGGAGAAAGTGTTTTTAAGGGTCAAACCAAATAAGCACTCTATTACCTTTAGGAAGTCATCCAATTTGGCTCTGAGATATACGGTCCCATTTGATGTGTTAGAAGTGTAGTGTAGGAAAATGTGTGCCCTTGCATTTTCATAATTATCTGGGCCCACCTTGCTTTATTTATCCATATTTATGTCTTAATTGGTCCTATTTTGCATCCACAAGCCTAATAAATTATATCTTTTAATGGCTAATCCTGACAAACATCAAAAGGGAAATGAGGATTTAATGATTTTGGTTGTGTGTCCCTAATTTTTGGGTCGAGACTAAGATGCCACCTAGGATTTCCTTATCCCCAAAAGGTCTTGGGACCCCCTTTTCAAATGCACCTTAAAGGGCCCCCTTTTCAGACTTTGTGCCCCAAGTTTCATGCCTCGGGACTAAGATGCCACCTAGGGCATCTTAGTCCCCCTTAGGTTATTTCTGGGATTTAATTTCAAATCTTTGTGAGATTTCGCCTCCTTTAATTAAAGAATTCATATGTCAGCTTGTTGTGGTGTAATTTCAAAATATTAATCATGGATACGTATAAATATAGGGTTCTTTCACCTATTTATCATCCAAGACATCAAGACCTTTGTAAGAGAATTCCTAACAACATAATTGAGTTCACAAGATCATTCAAGAGCAATTCATCAAGCATTTGGAGCCATCGTTAGGATTCAAGCATCATATGAAAGATCTTCTTGCATCCTATGTGTTTTTGAGATAACATTTGTGATGTAGGGTTTTGATTCAAGCAAGCAATTCAAGTCAAGATCTATCAAACATTCCTTTGATTCAAGATGTACATTCAAGCTAGCCATTTAACACAAGTTTGCATATTCCATAACAAGGGTTTGGTGAGTTACAACATAGCACTTTGTTCATTCATTATTTCCCTCCTTTATTTCATTTGATTTCAATGTTTAATTACCAACAAGGGGTTTGACCAAGTCAAACCCCCATTTATTAACAATCAACAAAGTTTTCCTCTCTTGTATGTTTGTGATTACAGATTTACGTTGAAGACCTAAAGATCATTTTGAGTGCAAGGTTGCAAAGTTGCATTGCAAAGTTATCATCTTCATGGAAACTCACCTACAAGCTAGATCTGGAAGTTTTAGGACCTAATATCTGAGAAGAAGGAAGTGTAGAAATTGAGCCTCAAGACCACATTCAGATATTTCAAAAATTTAGAACGGGACTAAGTCAACATGAAGGGAATCTTAGTCCTCCCAAGGTAATTTTGTAGACATTCTTTTAGATCTCGTTCTGTCATCTAAAGATTCCACATCTACCCAAAAAATAGCAATGGGACTAAGACAATAGTAAAGGCATCTTAGTCCTCCCTAGCATATTTTTACAACATTTTTTCATTTCCAAAATCCTCATCACATTTCTAGACTTCTTAGGTACACAAATCATAACTTTTTGTTGCTTAATTTCATCATTTGCACTCATCATTTAGCTTGCATTACTAGGTTTTGTGAGTTGAATTTTTAGTTGTCTCCTCAAGGTCTTTTCTTGGTGGTGAACCCCTCAAAGTTTAAAGAACCCCTTCCTAGCTCTTCCTTAATATGAATTGACTCACCTTTGGGTTGACAGTCAATCCAATTTGGGTTCCTAGGACATTCTTGAATGACCTAAGGATAATAGTGGCATTTCCACCACCTATTTTCTTTATGATTCATTTTGGTGAACCTGACATTTTTGAGCATTCATTTTTTGATTTGGAGTTCATTAAAAACCTAGATCTAGGTTCCATGCATTCTTGCATTGCATCTTTCATTAGTGAAAGTACATCTATTTTTTCTCATATTTACATTAGTGAAAGTGCATATAGGTTGCATTTTTTCTTTCTTGTATAATATTATCTTATTGAAAAACTAAAAAATTGCATTTTGAGTCATCCTAATTTCATTTAGAAACATTGTTAGTGCATTCAAAATTTAAAAAGATTAAATCAACCTTGCCTCTAATTGCTTATCATTAGTTACTTTTTCTTGTATTCATTTACACACTTTTCTATTTCTAAACATCAAGACCCTTGGTAGGAAACCTCAGAACATTGTAAACAACTCAGATCTTGTTTTTTCTAAAAAAAACTTTATTGGGAGTAAAATTCCCTTCCTAGTATCTTAGTCCCCCTATGGGTTTCTAGCTCAGAACCCTATCTATGTTGTTTGCTTTATGCTTCACTTTCTAGAACTTAAAAATCTCACCACTAGGACCAAGATGCCCTTACTAACATCTTAGTCTCTATTGACTTTGAATTTGTAGTTTTTCTAGATCTAAAATTTCTCTTATATGCTTCTATTTGTTTCTTTTAGTTTTTTGTTATAGTATCCAAAATTGTTGTTATCTCAATTTCTTTCATTTCAAGTGTAATTGTAAGCATAGGATATTGTTTTCATTGCACTTTCTTTGGTTTATCCCTTGCATGATTTGTACTAATTGGTGTCTTACTAATAATACTATGGTTAGATGAAGTGTGAGACTCATGGTATCCCATGATAAAACACTCATTGTGGATCTTAGGTTATATAGCTCTCTTACTCCTAGTGTTGGTAATAGTTCACTAGGTATGAACTATACCTTTGATACCTCTTTTTCTATGCCTACCTTACTTACAAGTGCTATGCCCAGTGCTCAAACAATGGTTGATCATATCCCTCAAGAAAACATAATGAAAATGCATGAAGACTTAGCTCATTTACAGGATAGCATGAGTACTGAAAACATTTCCAACACTATTATACCTTCCATAGATAGTATTCACCACATGATGGAAAGTGATGAAGGACTGGAAGATGTGCATTACATAGCTCAAACCTTTGGAAAACATCTTCCTCCCACCACCAATGGTGCTGAAGCTTCAAAGAATGTGCAAAGCCAAGGAGGAAATCAAACTCCTCCCCCTTCAACCATCACCTCCATTCCCACCTACACCAATCCTTATGTAACCACAATGATGCAACCAACTACCAATTCCTTTCCTACCTTGAACATTTCTACTATTTTTATCTAATTTGATGAGATGTAAGAAAAATGAGAGTGAAAAAGTCATTGACTTTATTTCACATGTTACCAATCGCTTTATTCCCAAATTAGTGTGAATATTCTTGATTCTCACCTTCAAAGGATGTTAATAGAAAATTTACAAAGATACAAGACAACCTTACCATGATGAAATTCCCTTCATGCACTTATGCACTGCTCTTCGAGATTATCAAAATTTCGTAGGTAGTTGTGAATCAAAAATGACCTCTACCCATCCTTAAAAGTCTGAAGCTTCCAAAAAAAACACTTATTAGCCTCTCAAAAAACAAAATAAAGTTTTCCTTCAACTAAATTCTACCTCCCAACCTATCCAACAAGTTGATACCCAAGTAGCTACTATAAAGAAGAGTAATCCTTAAATCTCACATCATGACTTAGCTATTAAACAAAAATATGCTTACCTTACCTCCCATTTGACCTCTTGATCTTAGCAAGCCATTACCTTTGATCTTTAGACACAGTGCCTATTGTGATTATCACCAACAAAAAGGACATGATATAGAATAGTGCAAGCATCTTAAAAATATTGTGCAAGACCTCATTGATTCCAATCATATCCAAATTGGAGGTGTGTATGAAAAAGGTAATAAATTTGTAGCTCCTCATAAACAAAACATGCAAATATTTAGCAATCCCATGCCTAACCACATTATTTTATTTGTTAAGGCTAGTGAAAGTAAGCCCAATGTGACGAATGTTGAAATGGATGATGAAAACATGAATAATAACGAGAAAAATCCTATAGATACTAATGAGAAAAGTCCTATTAATACAATGGTAGAAGTGATTAAAATAAATCCTCATAAATAACAAACCAAAATGCTATTCACATTACTTTCTCTTCAAAAGAAACAATAAAAAATACACTTTATGGTCCTCCTTACATAGCCGATAGAATCAATAATAGGCCCACTCCTAGGATTTTAATTTATCTCATCTATGGAGAGAATCTGATCACATAAGAACTCTTATCTGTGCATGAACTCACTCAAGATAGATATGATAAACTAGAAGAATGGATTGAAACACATGATGGTTTTGCTCGAGCTACAATGGGCTCGATCACACTCCCTTTACAAGTAGAATAGAAGAAATCAAATGTATCATTCTCTTTCATCTAAAATTTAGATCAATTTCATGTGAAGCTAGGCTACAAATGGCTTCAATCCATGAATGCAGTCCCATTTGTTGTCCATAAGTGTTTAAAGTTTCCAGTCGATAATGAAATATTCATTATGAACCATAGTGGGTTTAGCCCTCCATATTCCTATGGAAAATTTTCCTTAGATTATTTTTATCCTAAGCCCATGGAACCTATAAGACCCCATGAGGTCTTCCTCTTTCTATCCTACCAAAATTTCAAAGAAAAATGCATAGCCAAGTTATCTCTTGAAAATTTTCCTCCTCCCATTGAAGAAAACAAAATTGAGCTTAAAGCCCTTCTAACTAACCAAGACCCATCCATCAAAAATCCTTCACCTATATCCTACAAAAGGCTAAGAGAAAACCAAACAAGTCCTAATCTTCCTCCAAAAAAAAATTATAAATCCAAAGAGAAAGTGGTTGAACAACCTTCCATGGTTTCTTCCATTCTTCCCTCACAAGAAGAAAATGAACCTATGGTTGAGAAACCCGCTCCTACACAAACACAACTTGAAAACCATAACAAATGAAACCTAAATGCTAGAGAGCATAGGCGTAGGCTTCCTGCTATTGCTTGAAATATGAATGAAGAATACAACATAGAAAATCAAAATTCAAACTTGATAGAAGAAATAAACAATGAGCAACCTCCATTACCAAAACCAACAAATCCTATGTCTCCAACACAACAAGGACTAGCACCTTGTACGGATATTAACATTCATCCTTATGTTGTGGTTAACTTGGATGATGATGGATAAATAGCTAAAAATGATGAGGAAGTGCATAATGAGATGAATTTATTATTTTCCTTTTCCATGAGCTTAAATTATAACCATCATGATGATCCTCCTAAACCAAGTGATGCACCATGTGTTGAACCTAGTGATTCTCCTATTGTAACAATACTTGATATTTCCCCTCTCGCTAGTGATCTACATTCTACATATACGAAACAAGATTGGGATGTGGATGACCTTCTAGATGGTTGAATCACATGTGCTTTACTATTCCTTTTACTTTCCTTTTTTCTTTTTGGTTGATTGCATGTGTGTGATGTGATCCCCCATTTTTTCATGTTTCCTCTCTATCTACATTCCTCTATGTGTACCTTCATTCTTTTATATGTCATAAGCATTTTCCATTTCATTGGTATTTTCCTTTCATTTGAATTTTTTTCTTGTATTTTCCTTTTTTGGATGATGCAAGGCATAGAGACACCCTATGTCTCTTCCATGTTGACCCAAAATGTTTTTCCTCATCTTTTCTTTTAATTTCATTTTTTCTTGTCTTTTCCTTTTAGGGATGACACAAGGCGTTGAGACACCCTATGTCTCTTCCATGTTGACCCAAAAGTATTTTATTTGTTTTCACTCTCTTTGTCTCATTCTTTAAGTTCTATTCATTTTGGGGGAATGATGACAGTTCTAAGCTCTCTAATATCATTGCAACAAAGATAGATATAACCTTGAATCCATAGACCCCTTCTGTGTTTATGGGGGGAAACCCTCTTTTCCTTTTTTCCTTTTCATGTTTTGGATACTTTAAAGTAATTGCTCACAACATGGTGTTAGCAATTCCTTTAAAGTAGGGGTATACATTGGCATTATTTTCACATTTTTCTGTGTTCCTTGATGTGGTTTATTACTTCATGCAATGTGTTTTTCTCTTTGTGGTGACATTGGGAGTAATGTCCTTCCAAATATTGATTTTTTCTTAGCATATTACATTCCACTTAGTGGTGATGTGACACACTACATTCCCTAAGTTGTGAATCTTTTATCCTTTGATTGGTATTCTCTTGGAGACATTATGAACAATGTTCCCTAAGATTAATACCTCACACAAATTAAGCAAAATCCCTTTGAACACCCCTCTCTCTTGTTACGTTGCATTATTTTACCTTATTAAAGTAATGGAGGTATGGCTTTGATAGAGTCCCCTAGGGCTCACCCAATGAACAACTAGCTTCATTAGCCCTTGTGAGTGTGAATTTTTCCTTTTGTCCTTTTCATAGTCATGGGGGCATGACTTTGATATGGATCCTTGGGACACAGCTAGTGGACAACTAGCTTCACTATCCCTTGTGAGTGTGCATTTTATTTGCATAGTGGATAGTGCATTCCACTTGCAAACCTTTTTTGGACAAACAACCTAAACCCGGTCCACAACATGTTGGATGGCTAGTCGAAGCTTGATATGTTGCATTTCTATTTTTCCTTTTTCTTTTCCTTCTTTGATGGTGTATGTTTATGATATGGCTATGGATTCATATATCATTCGCAAGTGCGTTACTTTGTTCTTATGTTGCTATACCATAGGATATTGATCTTGGGGGCTTGGCGACCCTCTTGATTATTGTCATCCTATCTTAGTAGCATTCATAAATTTGAACTCCTCTTAAAAATGTGGTTGGCTACTTTAGTGTGAGTTTGAAGCAAGTTCATCCTCTCACTAAAGTGGGGGCTAAATGTAGTGTAGGAAAATGCATACCCTTGCATTTTAACACTTTTTTGGGCTTTCCTTGATTTATTTATCTGTATTTATTTCTTAATTGGTCCTATTTTGCATCTACAAGCCTAATAAAATTATATTGTTTTATGGCTAATCCTGACAAACATCAAAGGGGAAATGATAATTTAATGATTCTAGTTGTTTGCCCCTAATTTTTGGGTCAGGACTAAGATGCCACATAGGGCATCTTTTTCCCCCAAAGGTCTCAAGACCCCCTTTTCAAATGCACCTTAAAGGGCCCCCTTTTTCGTGTCTGTGCCTCAAGTTTCATGCCTCAGGGCTAAGACACCACCTAGGGAATCTTAGTCCCCCTTAGGTTATTTTTGAGATTTAATTTAAAATTTTGGTGGGATTTGGCCTCCTTTAATTAATGAATTCATATGTTGGCTTGTTGTGGTTTAATTTCAAGATATTAATCATGGATAAGTATAAATACAAGGTTCTTTCACTCAATTTATCATCCAAGACATCGAGACTTTTGTGAGAGGATTCCTAATAGAATAATTGAGTTCACAAGAACATTCAAAAGCAATTCATCAAGTATTTAAAGCCATCATCAGGATTCAAACATCATATCAAATATCTTCTTGCATCTTGTGTGTTTTTGAGCTAACATTTGTGATGTTTGGTTTTGATTCAAGCAAGCAATTCAAGTCAAGATCTATCAAGCATTCCTTTGATTCAAGAGTACATTCAAACTATCAATTTCACACAAGTTTTTAGATTCCATAACAAGGGTTTGGTGAGTTGCAATATAGCACTTTGTTCATTCATCATTTCCCTCCTTTATTTCATTTAAATTTCATTTCAAGCTTTAATTACCAACAAGGGGTTTGACCAAGGAAAACCCCCATTTACTAGCAATCAATATTTTTTTCCTCTCCTATATGCTTGTGATGGAGATTTAGGTTGAAGACTTGAAGATCATTTGGAGTGCAAGCTTGCAAAGTTGAAAAGTTGCATTGCAAAGTTGTCATCTTCACAGAAACTCAAAAATATGTCAGATCTAGAAGTTTCAGGACCTAAGATCTAAGAAGTACAAACATTGAGCCTTAGGATCACATTCAAATATTTTAGAAATTTAGAATGGTACTAAGTCGACAATAAGGGCATCTTAGTCCTCCCAAGGGAATTTTGTAGAGATTCTTCTGGATCTTGTTCTGTCATCCAAAGATTTTGCATTTGCCCCAAAAATAGCAGTGGGACTAAGACAGCAGTAAGGGTGTCTTAATCCTCACTGACATATTTTGAGAGCATTTTTGCATTTCCAAAATCCTCATCACATTTCTAGACTTCCTAGGTACACACATCATAATTTTTTGTTGCTTAATTTCATCAATTGCACTCATCATTTAGCTTGCATTACTAGGTTTTGTGAGTTTAACGTTAAGTTGTCTTTTCCAAGCCTTTGCTTGGTGGTGAACCCCTCAAAGTTTAGTGAATCCCCTCCTAGGTCTTGATTTTTGTGAATTGACTCACCTTTGGGTTGATAGTCAATCCAATTTTGGTTCCTAGGAAATTCTTGAATGACCGAAGGAGAATAGTGTCATTTTCACCACCTATTTTCTTTACGTTTTAGGAAGTAATCAACCCAGTTGCTTACAAACTTGCTCTACCCCCTACTCTTGCTCAACTCCATAACATGTTTCATGTTTACTTGCTAAAACCATATCACCTAGATGCATCTCATATACATGATTAGTGTTCTTTAGGTGGAGGATCCAAGAGTGGTGCTAGTGGAGCCCAATAGAATTCTAGATAGACACAAAGCCAAGTTTCAAAATAGGACATTGTTCAATATAAGGTCCAATGGGATCAGTATCATGAGGACAATGCTACATGGGGGGATGTAGAGGACATAGAATACTCCTTCCATCATTTTCTTTCTTAATAGACTACTATTTATTATCTTTATATTCTTGCCTAAAATTTTGGACTGGTGGCTATGTGCAAGATCATGATCAACCAAAAAGTGGCAATATGATGGGTATGTGTAGGGTATGTGGCTGACCACAGTTTTTTTACCCAAAATTGATGAAACATAAAGAGATTTTAAAGGAGATTCTCAAATTTCAACCAATATAAATTATGCTCTACTTTAAATTTAATAAATATTTATTATTCAATTTCTATTTGAATTATGAATAAAGTCTTGATTGATAGGTTGATTGAAAAACATCTATAGCTTTAAAATGGTATCACATTTTTTGAATCCAAATCATGCATCACATTCTATGTTCAACATACTATAAAAAAAAAATTTAAAAAAATTGAGTTTCATGAAGTTTTGACCAAGTTAAGCTAGTTAGACATAGAAGTTTTTATATTTTTTAAAAGTTGTAGTAAAAAATCATAATTAATTACTTACTTGGAAAAAAATTACAAAAAATATGCATCACATTATTACATGATTCCTCTACTTATATCTAAAATATTATAAAAAATATTACCATTTTATTGTGGTTAGGGTGGTCAGACAGACACCTACTTCTTATTTTTATCCCTGAAATTTAATTACTACTACATTGAAATTTCAAATTTTCACCAAATAGATTTTTTTTTTTAAATAAACCTAGTAGTTTAGAAACTATAGTCAATTTTCTATAGATTCTATTCTTACATATTTTTTTAAAAATATAGATAACTTATTCAAATTTTTATGTCAAGTTGCCTAACTCTGATTTTTTTAAATTTTTCGCTACTTAAGGGCCTATTTTTTCCATGATGATCCTGCAAATAGCCTGGTACGCTATGTTGTTTTCGCTTGAAAACAATATGATTTGATGAACATATCTGAAACAATTTTGTTTGATGAAACATTGGTATGATGTTTCTTTCTAGTGGGGAAGAATGTCATATCTCAATGTCATTGCTTGCATTTAAGAATGCTATGAAATTGAAATATATGAAAAATAGAATTAACCATTTTATTTATGGATTTGATAAAATGCAATGATGAAATTGAAAATTAATATTATACAATTTTTTTGATTTAAGAAAATATTCCATAAGGTTATTGGTTAAATATTACTGATAAGTGGGCACATGTAAGAATGTGTGTGCAGGAGAAGGTTGAAGGACAAGAACTTTATTGAGGTAGGCACTTTTAGTCATGTGACCATGGTAAGCAAGAATGGAACCTAGAATCTTACACTCCATAGTAGATCATGACATCTGCATATGTTTGAAAAGTTGATAAATTTCATTTATATTTAGTGTGAGAATTATAATCAGTGGAAAGAAAAAAAATAGTGCATTCTTATCTTACCTTGTTTGTTTTAACATTGATATTCAATGAAATTGAAAAAGAAACTCACCACATCAAAAATAATTATCGTATGAAAAATGATTGTGTTGTTTGTTCTTTTGGATGAATTTGAATTATATTTTGAACAAGGAAATGAAATAGATAAAATAAACATGTAAGTTTGAAAATTACATTTGATATCTATATATAAATGTATATAATCTTATGGAGATAAATTGTATATATATATATTTATACATACATATATATGTATGTATATACATAAATATATCTGAGTATATGAATATATATATATATATATAGATGAATAATTTTCATCGAGTTTAATTTTCCTTTTCATGGAAATAATGAAATCATGGGATAAAAATCTATAACTCGCATCATCAATGGATAGGATCCAACCCCTCTCATGAAAAAATTCTTCAGTCAATGCTCAAAAGGAGGAAGAAGTGAGTGGCTACGTAAAGGATATGGAGATAGGGGAATTCAATATCACTATCTCTTAAAAATAGTAAGAAGATATTCAAAGTGAAAAGATTGGATAATAAGTAGATAATGGAGGAAAAATACAAAAGAAAGGATAAAAAAGGAGGATCAACTGAGGAGATAAATTAGATGAATTGAAAGATTGTTTCCAAATTTCATCAGGGAAAAATCACCAGTTTCACATAAAAGTGACATAATATGTTCATCCCCTTATTAATTTTTTTGATAAAGGAAAAAATGGGTTTTACAGGGACCCAAAACCACAAATTTTACAAGAAAAGGAGGGATACAACATTACAGACCCCAAAAAAATAGGAAGGCTTCTCAACAGTAAAAACCAAGAGAAGACCGCTGCCACCAACCCAAAGCCAATACAGGATAGCAAAAAAACCAACACCAAAAACACCCAAAACTAACCTAAAGACTTTAAAGTATCAACAACCTGAGCTTCAAGGTTGCACATATCCTAGGTACCCTTTTTTAGACCCTGAATCTCTTGTGGCATCGATTAGCCTTTCTCTTTATTTGAGCTCTCATCCTCTTCGAGATGCTAGCTTCCTCAATCTTTCTTTTCTCATTATTAGCATCCAAATCCACCACTAGAGAACCATTTTTGAAATTATCCATTTTCTCAACCATAGTGCTTATCAAAGTGGTGTTATATTTAGCAATTATGTGATTTTGCTCCATGATAGTTTTCATAGTGTCCATGATTTTGCTCAATTCTCCCTCCAAAACCTTTAACTTAACCTCATAATCCTTCTTCATCCTATCTATAATCTCAACATTTCGTTGAAGGCTCTCAACCATCAACCTCATTTTCTCCTCAGTACACACAACTTCAGCAGTATTTTGGGTAACCCCTTTAGCTATCATTTCTTCCATCTTACTAGTGAGAGCCTTGTTTTTTAAGGTAAGGTCCTTTATCTCATGGATATTTCTTCATTTGTGTTTATGTTAAGCATCTTTTGTTAGCTATCATTCATGTGTTTACTTTTGATGGTCAACTTATCTCAAACCATGTTAGCTCAACTATGGCCAAAGCCACCACAACAAGCTTATGTTTTGTTATGCTTTGCATGTGAGGGTATTGACTAGATTCCTTTGATGGGTTATACCCATTTGTTAAACCTTCTAAAGTTTGAGGTATTTTAGCCTAACCTATAATAATATATTTCTCTTATCAACCTCATGAAATAATGTATTTTATTGCATGACACCATATGGTGATGGGTATGTACAATATTAACATCACCCTATGGGCACCAAGTTTGAAATGGAAAAGCGATTCATATCACTAGTATTGCCAAGTAGTGAATGGCATGCATCATTCACATATATCACCCACCATTTCAATGGTAAATTGTGGTGATAACAATGTATGAATGAGTTAAGGTTGTCATTATCATCTATTTATGAGCATTGATCATACTCTATCCAAGATATAATGCAATGAACATAGTATTATTCTATGGAAACCTTGGTTGATCGATGCAAGTTTAAATGTTAATGAATGTTATGAAATAATATTTGACCTCCTATGGCTATGGGGTTATGGAACCCTATGATTCTTCATGCAAATGCTCAGTGCATTCATGTATATATATATATATCTATGTGTATATAGGTATACTTTTTTTTTAGTGTCACTATCAATTTACTCTAGTGCTATATCTAGGGTCGAAGAATGATACACACTATTCTTTATAAGAAATTTGAAGGGTGCTTCCATACTATCAAATAATCAATCGAGGCTTAATTTCTATTGATTATAATGAAGAACCTATACAGGAATTGATAGCATGCTATCATCTTTATGATAACATGCTTATTGATTACCCCTTTTTTGTGTGGAAACTTGGTTGATGGAATAGAACAACCATGTTACTTTGACATACTAATGTTCTTTTGAGAACTATTACAATGGAAAATTTCAATTTAGTAACAAACAAACATCATTGATAAAAAATAGACAACTTAGAATATGAATTGAATTTGATTGGATGCATTTATCTTTTCTGCATGAACTGATATTTCTCTAGTAATGATTATTACAAATATTATAGATCAATCGTGTTGGCCAAATGTTTGTGGAATAAATGTTTTACTTGAATTTCCAATAGAGACTAAATGATATTGAAATATTAAATGGAGCATTTGAACAAGTTTTTGTTTATCTTTTCTAAATATGGATTTCCTATATGTAAGGATAATTTATCTTTTTTCTATTTAGAATGTATATGCATTTTCTAGCTATGTTCACTTATAGGCATATATGTGTACATGCATAAATGATTCATTTATGCACATGCACATACATGTGGTATACCTTCTAATTCATATTGATTAATCTTGAGTAATATTAGTAAACTTTGATTGCAAAGGAATGACTTGTAGAAATAAGACAGTATTGATTTGTAATACATATGATGAATAAATGGATGGTTATACCTGTCTGAACAATGAAATGGAATGATACATGAATTCAATGGTAGATTGTAGCACACTAGATTATGATGCTAGAAGATGGTCCAAAAGGGAGGGATACCCCTTTCTATTGTAATATTTCCTTCTAGGAATGGGTGTCAGAGAGTGTAGATTTGCTTTTCCAAATCTAACTTGAGTTGCATTTTATACAACATGAGCTTGGCCAAGATTTGTAGTCATATTATATATACATATATAGAATAGAATTTTATTATTTACTCTCTCTCTATTGATTTATTTACCTAACATGGAACTTGCATATTGTAAACAATAGATAGAAATGCATGAATTTAGGCACGCATAGATTCCACCTTGCAAACTGTATCTCTTGCAAAGTGTTTCATGTAGGGTCGGATATTCTTTGATTGACTAAATAAATCCGTGGAATCATTGCTACGTGGTTGGGTGGAAAAGCACCTCAATCACGTTCTCATCCACCAATGGAGGTGAGTTGTCATAGAGGAATCATACCATAATTCTACTATGTAGTGGTATCATTGATGTAAAAGAATAAAATGATGTAATAGAAAGAAAACTTTGTAATGGAGAATTTACTAATAGTCATTGAATTCCAAGTCAAACTTGTATGCAACTATTGACATTTGTAAATGAATAACCTATATTTCAGATTTATTTGTCATTTATGAACATAAAATTGCTAAATGGAATTAGCTATGGAATTTGTGTCATAAATTTGATATTCATAATGTCAATATTAATTTTTTTGAAGTAAATCTAGTTCGGAATGTTACAATAATAGTAATGCTAACAGGACACCAAGTTGTGAAGCTCATACAAGTTCTAGAAACTGAATGTACACACCCAAAATGGAAAGAAGGTGAAATACAATGAGGTGATCTAGAATGTAAAATGTAGTGAAAATGCAATTTTCAGATTTCAAACAAGATAATATTTTGATTATGTTATGAAAAAACCTAAAAATAATGTCTTGTAAATGTAATTTTTAATTCACCTAATCCACTAATTTTATCAAATGAAGCTAAACATGAACAAATTGAAGAAATGAAAATTCTACAAATAGAAATAGAGATCTAAAAACAAAAAATAAATATGTAGAAATGAATGTTTTAATGCCCAGTAAATCAAGAAATGAACTTGATCAGGGAGTCATTCACCCTAGGGCGAATGGGTCCTAGTTAGGGTTTTTTAAAATGTTTTTTTATAGATTTATGAGTTGATTATAGTGGTTTCCATATCTATTCTAATTTGAAATAGTGAGTTACAATTTTTATTTTTCTATGAAATGAAGGTTGAATGCAAATGCAAATTGTGACAAAATGACAACCTAGAAAACTTATTTTGATCTACAATTTTATTCCAATTTTGAAATGCTAATGAATGATAATGCAATACTATGTAATTGACTTGCAAAATGACTAATTTCTTTTATGTTTTTCAGATTTTAAAAGATGCAAAGATGCAATCCTAAAAACCCTAAATGAAATACAAAGTAATGTAAGGTAAGCAACCCAAAATGAGACTCAATTCTATGTAATGAAATGAAAATTAATGCCAAATCTAAATTTAAGGTGAAAAAGGACTATAAAATTAGAAAATACAATGATCAAACTTAGGTTCACCAAAATAAAATATAGAAAAATAGGTTCACCAAATATGCACCGGTGCTAAGTTGCATAAAAACTCAACTTATTGGTGAAACATTGGATATCTTCTAGGTTTGTGGGTCATCTATGATAGAAGGGAACCTCTAGAAAGGGTTGGTTCCCTTGGAACTATCACCTACTTAAACCTATTGTACTATTTCTTGCTGACAAAAGAGAGAAAGGGTAACATGAATTGAAATCTAAACTCTAAAAGGTGATGCATTGAACGATTCTTTCAAACCTACACTATTCTTTGGAACTTACAATATGACCAAAATGAACAAGTTGGTTTAGCACAACTCAGGTTTCTACATGCTTACACATAAGTATTTCATAGGAAAGATGAGGCATTTTTTCAATTTTGAAAGGAGAAAACAATTATCTTCACAATTAGAAGTTTTCAAAAACTATTATCACAACCTATGAATTGCATAAGGCATGCATGTTTCTACAAGAAGGTGCTTAAATAATGATATATAGACTGAGTATTTATATCAAATCATAGAAAATACATCTATCATTCATACTTGCACAGAAAAAATTGAATTGGAGAAGGAAAAATACTTATCTTTATTAATCAAAAGAAGTGTTTACATAGTTGTATAAGTCTGAATACATCTACCACACTCCAGTATGAAAGAACGAAAGAAAGTTACAATAAAATGCTTAGAGATAAAATAATGAACTAAAATCTTCTCCAAAATCTTTCTTTTATGTTGTTCAATAGTTGCAAGAAGATAGGACATGTGCTTGCTGATTCAAACTACCTTTGTTCATCCAAAATAGAAAAGCCTACTTTTCAGCCTCCAAAATTGCTCCAAAGGGTTGTTTGAGTGGTGAAAAAGCCATCCCTTAACCTCTTCTATCACCAAATCTCATAAAAAAAATCCTAGATGCTTGCCAACTAATTCTATATCCCCTCAATTGCTCATCAAACTTTCCAACTTCTTCATAAATGTATAAATTGTCCCTTGTACAATGATAGGGCATGTGGATGAGGGTTTGAACTCTGAAACAATCAAATATCTCTTACAAAAGTAGAAGAAATCTAAAGGCCCCTTTTAGCACATGTGTCATTCATTTATGGTGCCTAAATCTTGATGCTTTCAACCATTATTTAGTGTCATTTCATAGTTCCTCTTGTAGAGGTTCCCATAACACTGTCGAGTATCCTTAAAAAAATTTCATTTCATAGTTCCTCTTGTAGAGGTTCCCATAAAACCATAGACTATCCTCCAAACATTGTCATAATAAATGATTTCAAGATCTCTATGTTTGTTCATTTGACTACCCTTCTCAAAATTAGAAAACAATATCACTTAGAAAATCCTAACCAACTTACTTTTGTTGTTGATTTTGAGACAACTTGTGGCATGAAAGACCCTAATTTTTTGAAGATTACAATTGTTGTTTATGACTAAAAAACTACTACTACTCATGAAGGAAACAAAATTATGCCATGCATGACTGAGAATGTCACTATTCTTTGAGAGCAATGTTACTGCCTTCTATACCAAAACATTTAAATCTCATACAAGTCTCTTTGTTCACCAGAAGACTAGAGTAAGTGAAAGGAGTATGATATTATTATTAAACCCTTGAATTTCCCTATCTTTTTAAAGATTAAAATTTATACTCCTCTAATGTGAAGAATGAAAATGTAGGAGGATAAATTTGAAACAACTATTTTGCACCCTCCAAAACTCTTGCAATTGATGCAAAAAACCTACCCAGTTATGTAGAGATATTTGACCATAGAACATAAGTTGCAACATCTTTCATCACAATACTAGAAGTGTCAGTTATGTAAAAATGTAGTCAATATGACACTGGTTCTTGGATTGATCACTAAATGCTAGAGACTCTATACAAATGGCACATACTAAACTCTCATCATTTAGTCCCTACACCTTCTCAAAATCAATCAAAAGAAACTTTTTCATAGAAAATTATGTACTAAGAGGTGATCCACTCCTATTTACTTCCTTCTTCTCCTCTATTAACCTTGCACAACCCTCTTTACAATCCAATGCATAGCAAAGATGATTTTCCCTTTACATAACCCCAAACTATCACCTTGGCACTAGTGTTTATGACTGTATAGGGATCATAATACCTTCCTGATTTCCTTTGATCATAAACCATAACAATCCTTGGACCTTCAATGATATTTACACAGTCCTCATGACTCTTGTTCATTCATAAAAACATTATATTTCTTATTTCACTGTGTTTAACATTCTAAGACTATTCTTATACTCTCATTGTTTTCCTTTTAACCCATGCTATGATTTAGTTGTTGACTGTTCACAAAATTATTGATGATGGATCTAGATCCTTAGCATGAAATGGATGTGCCTAATTTGTAGAGTTGTCCTTTTCACATAGTCTATTCATACTCACTTCTGTAGAATTATCCATTTTATTTGTAATACATGATTTTTCTTCATACTAGATTTCCCATGTGTTTTTCATACATCATTCCACTATGTTTTGTCCCTTCACAACCCTTGCTCACCTTGATTTCTCTTTTTACTACAACTTGTTTTTCATGACTGGCAGATCAGCCTATAGGCTTTTATTCACAACTCTATCATAGTTTTCCTGTAGAGTTTCATTTATCTCAATCCCTATTCTTAGCATAGGTTGCCACCACATACCAAGAATTTATTATCATTGTGCTTTAAGTTTCTTCCATCACTATGTTTTTTTTAAAAAAAGAATGCCTTGTCTCTAACAAGAGCTATCCTTGAATGGATTTTCCCTTAATTTTGGTTGACCTTTGTTAAATTTTGTGCTTTTTGATTTTGATTATATAATGGGAAATGACTATCATGGAAAAATGCATCCCTGCACTAACCACATTCAAAACCTTCACTAGACTCACATCAGTCATAGTTTGATTTATAATTTCTATAGTAGTTTTCCCTTTATGTAGACATCTAGGTATTTTGAAACACAACTAACTCCAACATGTGCCCTTACTATACCATCCATGTATTTTACTTCCACACATCATCTCTTGCACGTTGACTCTTTCTTTTGTGCCTGAAAATTTCTATCTATCAATTGGAAACCTTTTCTCTTCTATCCAATAGACCATGTTACTTCCAACATCCATTGATTGTACTACTTATAGATTTTGATCCTTTGTTTTCTCTAAGAATACCTTCACAAAATTACTGTACAAAAGAATATCAAGTCCAAATCTACCTTGTTCAATTCTCCAATATCATTTGCAAGAGATTCACATCCGATTCTATTCAGTCACTTATCCCTTGAAACATTGTGACATCATTTCCAATCTAACTTCTACAATGGAATGTCTCCTTAGGACTTTTGACTGTCACTCTTCGTACTCTATCCTTTATTGTTGCTCTAGTCATTATCTTCTTTTCCTTTGAAGTGCCATATGAAGTTTCCTTACTTTTTCCAACTCAGAGTCTTTACATTTGTCTTTTACACTCATTATGACTATCTTTCATATGGTTGTTTCTTGAAATCAAAATTTCATTGCTAAGCATTGCTCCTTTTTTATAACATTGTCTCTTTTGATAGTCATGAGATGAAACCACAAGCTTTTATCCATAAGACTACATATTGTGAATTTATGGCACTGTCCTCAGGTAATTCAAATTGATCCTTGAACTTTACACATTCATTAACATTAATCCATTGATTTGAAGTTATACACAAATGTGATGACTGAAACAAAGCATCCCTACTATGCACCATATGTGTACTTGTTGTTGTGAAGGAATCTCCTCTTGAATAGGAAAATCAAATTATAGAATATACAATACACCTCCATGTTTAACTGAAACCCATGCAAGCACAAATACCTCCTACTAAAGCATACAAAGGCCAATACTTTATGTGTAGCTCTGTTCATGTTAATTAAAATACATATGAGTGATGTTTTCCAACTTCAGCCTATCATTCAAGCTAAAAACCCAATCACCACAAGCCATAGTATAAAATGCTTGTCTCTTGACTATGATTTAATTATTTTGTTGTTGTTTCTCTGAATTCTTCTATTGACTATCACCATAACTATTTTATATGATAATTGAGTGTGTTACAATGATTATTATCTATGCCTAAACTTCTTGTGATGAATTATTGATACCATAGACTATCTCTTAGCATGATTACATTCTTATGTAATGATTCACACTTTGACTAACATATAATCTTCTCATCTTGTTAACATGGATAAATACTTTCATAAAAAAATAAAGAAGCTTTCAACATCTAAAAATCCTAACCACGCAATGCATACCTAGCATGAAATGAGAATAAATACATGGTTTGAATGTGGGTAAGGTGTAAATAGACTCCACAAAAACCTCATATGTCTTGTAACATGCCTAAACATCAATAAAGCATCTATAGTATTGTGCCATGATTGCAAAGACCACCTCAAAATTTTGCAACATTCCCCTTTGTTTGCTCAATTCTCTCCATGCATTCTTTCAGCACCATAAAGAAAAAACTCTAAACAAATCTCTTGTTGCATGGGATAGAAAATGTGAAACTCTTCCTTTACTTTAGCCCCTATAAAACTTTCCCTTTTCTTCTAAAATGGTATAAAACTTTAATTCTTTGCTTTTTGGGATTTCCAAAGAGGAAATTTTACAATTATTTTGTGTACTTTATTAACCATGAATTTAGAATAATCAAGACCCCAAAACCCCTTAAATATTTGGAAAATACCCTAATGAGCTGTTTGAAGGATATTTTGAAATGAAAGGAGAAAAATAGGGTTGAGAATATGGAAAGATAGGTTGGGGGTCCCAAATGTGACCTATTTCTCTAATTTCACTCAGGAAATGAGATCCAACCAATGAAATGATTTTCAACCAAAAGGTGAGTCAAATCAAGGTATGAATCTACAAATTTCCTTTTTTTTTGTTAGGACGGGGGTCTAGGTTCATCAACACTTTGGGGAGAAAGATTAAAACTATTAAATAAACTCCAAAATGCAAAATATAAAATGCAAATGAAAGACTATACTCAAAACTAGCAGAACCAAAAATCAAAAGGAAGATTTGATAAAGAGAAAATGATGTGTACCAATCACCAAAAGTGACTTTTCGAAGTTGACTAAGGACTCATTGTCCCTATGGTCAATGTGTCTTAGATAGGGCTCTATAAAAATTCTTTGTGGGTTCTCTACTCCTATTTCTACACTCCCAGATTACCATGTTTCATAATCAAACAACTGAAAATAAATCACATAGAAGATTTTTTGTGAGATTATAACTTTCCTTGAAACTTTGACAACTTTGGATATTTCTTCAATTTTTGTCTTCAAAGGATGTTCCACCTAAAACCCACAAACACAAACAAAAGAGTAGAAAAATGTCATTTTTGGTGATGAGGGGTTTGGCTTGAACAAACCCTATTTGAGTATTTAAACTTTGAAATGAAATCAAGTAGCATGGTGAAAATGATGAATGATCAATGCAATGTCACAGCTCACCAAATCCTTGATTAACCTTGGAATGCATGAAGTTTCCTTAATGGATTTGGATCTTGATCTTGAAAGTTGATTTGAAATGATGCATTTGAATGCTTGAATGGATCATGAACTCTACATCACCATATTAGCTCAAACAACATGCATGACTATGACACAATAATGGATCTTGATTGCTGCAATAAATATTCAATAAATCTACTATTGAATTCCTTGAAATGCTCTTGAAGTGCTCTCTTGAAAATACTAAGTGATCATGAAATTCCTCTAGGTGTTAGGTGAAACATAGTGAAATAACCTTATATTTATATGTTAGTAACCTTAATATTCAGAAATTCAAATATCACAAGCTGACATCTGAATATAAATTTGAAATCATTAAAATATTGACAAAACATACCAAAAATGGGGGTCCTAGGTCTAAGTGAGGATCCATTCACCCTATGGTGAATGGGTCCTAGGTCACTTACCTAGGACACACATTCTTCAAGGTGAGTGTTATGTTTAGGCATTAATGAATGTTGGGTTTCCTCTTTGGAAAATGCAATTAATTAGGCTTGGATTTAAATTAAATGGGCCAATTAAGGGAAATTAAGCTCAATTAATTAATAAGGCCCTAGATAAGTGTGAAAGTGTAAATGGGTACACTTTACAACACCAAAATAAGGCACAATTATGTCTATTTTTATAAATAAAGCCCTAAACTTAATGTGAATATGTAAAATACAAATTACAACACTAAATTAAGGCATAATTAAGTTTATTTTAATTAATTCCAAATTAAGTGTGAAAAAGGGATACTTTTTCCTACACTACAAATATTTATTTCAATGTAAGATATAGTCACCTTCCAACAATTTATACTGAGGTATGAAATTCAATGGATGAAAGAATTATATAATGACGAAATATGATAGGGAATTGAAAAGGACCAAAAAGATGGTGAAGTCTAGGTTATTAAACATGAAATCTATGAGCAACTTTTCACCAAAGTACTTGTCCAAGGACCTCCAAAAGTGGTTTCAACCAAGAAATGCCTTTTTCCTTTACTATTTTAATTTTTTTAATTTTTCTTTTATTAAATGTTGTCAAACATGACACCCATTTGTGAGGTTTTCATTATCGCGACTACCCTAAATTGTTGCATAGAAATGACTTTCACCAAAGAGAAATTTTTATCTCTACTATTTTCTTTCTAGAATTTTTTGATTTGAATATTCTTCATATTAACCATTGGAGGTTCTTGAGGTGGAAAATGTTTATAGTTTCATCAAGTTCTTGAATCAAGAGGGAAACTAGCTAAAATGTTCCTAAATCGTACTTGGAGATGATGACATACAGGCCCAAACAATTAGGCTAAAATTTACCATTCTTGTCTCTATCCTAAATATTTCTCTAATTTTTCATAGGGACAAGATCAACAACTTGAAACTCTTGAGCTCTAATCTTCTTGATGTAACTATGATAGATATGGTTCTAATATCATTGAAGGTGATTGAGGGCATTAAGGTGATTTTCATTTAGAGTTTCTCTCATGCTAGGATGTTCTAGATATTTTTCTAGCTAAGATAATACTGCTAGTGTTTACACTATAGATACTATTATGCACATATTTTATTGTTAGAGAAACCTCTTTCAAATTAAGGCATCTAAGGTATCATTGAAACTCCTTTGGCATAATGTTCTACCAAGGATAGTGAAATAGGATAAATGATTGATAAAATTTTACATTGTGTATGGGATAAATTGAGTGGTAAGGTTTAATGATAGGGGTGATTGTGTATTTCATGTTACCAAGGATTGTTGGGATCAACAAACTCATACATAAACATTGATTAAGTGACATCAAACATGGGGATCAAAAGGTTCTTGACTAAGAATTCAGGGATTCAAATGTGGTCATGGAATTTACTCCCTTATTATTTATTATTATTTTATTTTTAATTTTTTATATTTTAAAGACTGGAGAAATTAGCTTGTTACAACATGATTGGAAAATGAGATTCAAGCTCTTAATTGGTATAAATGAATCTACAAGCTAGCTGTCGAACATAAATCGGCAAGTTCACAGAACTTTATGACCTTCCACAATTTCCTGGTGTCAGACGATTTCCCGGGCATGAATGCCCGCTTACTATCAGCTAACACATGAAGTCACTCCATTAATATGGGCCTAAAAGGAAATAGACTTTGGCATGTGTATGCGAATTTCACCATTACAGCTATCAAATCTGCTACGTGGAATAACTTTATTTCTGTCGTGTATAAACGGGTTTCAATTTTCCTCCTGCTGTGCTCCGGAAAATACTCTTGCCAAAAGCAAAACTGATGCTTGATGTTATTTATAAATTTGGAAGGTAAGATAAAATGATATGGTGAGGTAGAAAGTGGGCTGAATGGAGTCAAATAAGAAAAGCTTAGGGCAATGGATCCTCATTATATCAAGCAGTGCAGCTTTGTGCATTGGCGGAACCGCAGGTATCTTGTTAGTTCGCTTCTATTTCTTGCACGGTGGCAATCGCAAATGGCTGTGTGCATGGATACAGACTGCAGGGTGTCCTCTTTTTATTCTGCCTATTTGGATTTCTTCCTGTAGAAAACAGCCCTCTCCGGACATCCATGTAACTCCAAACCTTTTCCTTGCATCCGTTGTACTAGGCGTCCTCACTGGCCTAGATAATTTCTTGTATTCATGGGGGCTCGCCTACCTGCCTGTTTCCACCTCCTATCTCTTGAGTGCCCCTCAGCTTAGCTTCAATGCATTATTTGCATTCTTCTTAGTAAAGCAGAAGCTTAGGTCATATTCAATCAATGCTATAATTTTGCTCACCATGGGAGCAGTTCTGTTGGCCTTCCACGCCAGAGGTGACAGGCCTGAGGGAGTCACAGCTGGGCAATATTGGCTTGGAATTTTTGTTACAGGCGCGGCAGCTGCCCTGGATGGGTTCATTCTTCCTTCGATTGAGCTTGTCTATAAGAAAACCACACGCCGACTAACATACACTCTTGTTATGGAGATGCAGTTTATAATGTCCTCTTCGGCGACCGTTTTCTGCACAATAGGCATGGTTGCCAACAAAGATTTCCAGGCTGCTGGGAGGGAGGCCAGGTCATCCGATCTGGGGGAATTCAATTACTACATGTCTCTGGTGTGGAACGCAATCTGCTGGCAGCTCTTCTTCATCGGGGTGTATGGTGTCACCTTTTTCACTACTTCTCTGTTCAGTGGCATAGTCATGGCTTCTTTAACGCCTGTGGTGGAGGTTCTTGCAGTTGTCATATTCCATGAGAAATTCACTGGGGAGAAAGGCATGGCACTGGCTATGGTTTTGTGGGGATTTACATCTTACTTTTATGGGGAATACAAGAACTCCATATTACAGACAAGCAATATGCCAGAGGAACACCGACAAGACCGTGAATCTGCAACCTTTAAAGAAGAAGAGGTGAGTTTGGAGCTTGTTGTTGAAGAAAAATCTAACAAAACCCCCTAATCCACAATTTCCTCTTGCCTTTAAACATACAGTACTATTTTGTTTACCGTCCCCGCTATGTTGTGCACAATATAGGTAGCAGTCTCTGTCCGTATGGTTCAAACATCAAATACTTACCTGAAACCCAAGTTAAGAAAAAGCCTAAGGATAAGAAAATTGTGAGGTTTTTACAGCTGAGCTGTAGACTCTTTTCATAGATGTTTGGTGAGAGTTTTCCTATAAGATGGTTTAAAGACTTCTTTGGAAAGTTGTATAAAAATGCAATGTTTCACATATTGCAAATCATCAAAATATTAATAATATATCTATATTTTAATGTTGGTTTTTAATATTTGATTCTGCAAATATTTCCTATCAATTTATTTTATTATATAGAAAAAATTAACATTCAATAAATAAAAAAATGACTCATGATTTATGAAATGGAAAATCAATTGTTCAAATCACAGACTTCAATAATAATATCCTACAATTGTTGCATTCCATGAGATGTCATACTATTCATGTTCCCGAGCTATAATTCCACATTTTGCATGCATATGTTTTCCAAATCAATTGCAACTATAACATTTGATAAATGGATGTCCATAACTTGTTTCAAAGCTCTCATTTTGACACACAAGAAGGATGTCGACAAAGATTGTTGAATCTAACTTTACATACATTAATTGCATTTATTTAAAAAATTCCGAAAACATTTTGATAAATCTTTTTGTACATCTCTTAATCACTATAATCCATGAAACCGCATTTCTTTCATAGAAGACTAACAAATTCTCAGTAACAAAGATAAAACATACGCTGATATAAGACTTTTTCAGCAAATCCATATTAAACATATCCTACAATCATGACACTATGTTCCAAAATTCTCACTTTCACGCAGGCCAACGAAGAGCGCCACCTTATATCCATATATGAGTTCCACAAGACAAACAAGGCCTCATACCCAGTTTGAAAATCTTGCATATTGTTTTGACCACTTATTTGTTCACCATTGATTACGACATACTTCATGTTTAGTGTAGCATCTTTTCGAAAGTAGGCTCTAAATACTCTTTGGTACTTTTTGGTTTTAACGTCTTGTGGTTAAGCTACGACTGATAGAGCGAACATGTGGTGATCATTAACAGGTTAGTGGGTGAAATGGCCCCAGCGTCCATTCTAAACTTAGCATTTTCCACTTTAGCGGCTAGTCTGCGGTCGACCATGACCAGAGGATACGTATGTGCCCACCATCTAATCAATGACGAGTCAATGGATATGATTTGCCTCCCTGCACGAAAAAGTTTATGGCCCTATTTATTAAGATATGACGACCCAAACCTGTCATGGCTGACACTCGTAAGTTGTAGACATGTGCTCAAAGCTTGTAAGCCACCATTTAAATCTTGATCAATCTCTGGTAATAGAGTGTATTTTGTGGATATAGATGATCGAATTGTAGACCTATTCGTTACACTTGCAACAGTAACATATTAATGAGCCTATTCTAAAATGCTTTGCTCTATCCCTGCCCTTGTAGTAGTTGGCAAAGACTCATGGATTAATTTTGTATATATTGTGATATTTGAATTACTGTTTATTAATGCGTTATGTGTCATATTAAAATCTATATATACACAATATATTTCAACATAAAGACTAATCAATATATCAATTAATATCAGTTGTTAATAATATATTACTTGATAAATATTAAAATTAGTTTGAATATATATTTATTCAATATATTGTCATTTTAAATATCATCATATTTATGTTTTGTAGATATTTTATTGATTCTTTGCTGAATCAAAATACACATTTCTAAATTATGGTCTATTTTATGTCAATCTATATGTTTAAATAATGTTAATTGTGAAAGGTCTAGGAAACTACAAATCTATGGATTGAGATGTTATTTACTTATTGTGCTTAGCATATAAAAAACAAACCAAATTTATGTGAGACCATTATTGGATCATAAGAGAAGATGCCCCATAATGTGTGTTCAAAGTGTCAAAATTACTACATGAGAGGTAGTTAATGTGAGATTGATGACATGTCACCCACATGTGACAATGAAGAGGTAACAAGTGATAATGTTGCACAAAATCCATTGTGGGGATGGTGGGATGGATAAATCAAATAGTGAGGACTCCACAAAGAATCAAAAAGTATTTTTTGGTAATTGGGTTTGGTTTTGTTTGTTGTGAAATTGTCTCAAGTAGTCTCAAACAAGCAATTTAGATTTTGGTAGACCTTGCAAAACTCCTTTGATTTGAGATCACATAGATGATAGGATTTTCATTAGGCCTAAGTTGGTTTTAAATATGGAGAGATAAGTGATCTTTATTCCTTAGTCCCCTTAGGAGGTATGGATTTTTGAGAGATAAGTGATCTTTATTCCTTCTTTCCCTTAGGAGGTATGGAATTGCCATTTGAAAGAATCATGCAAATGTCAATATTAGATTGAAGTTTCTCTATTGCTAAGAAGGTATTTTTCTATGCGATCCCATAAGATTCTAATTAATTAAAGAAAAGGGATTTAAGATTGCACCTCACTATGTAGTATAATTTGAGTTTAACATTCTTAATTCTCAATCCATTTATGACTCTACAATGCTTTAGTCTTGTGATAAAATTGGAATATGTTTATTAGCTTATATTAAATGCAAAGTGTCATCTTAGTGTATTGGTATAAAATGTGAGATCTTATTACCTTAGTTAATTGATTATAGGTGATTATATGATTAAATTTTTCTAACAAAATTTCCACTAAGATATGTGTGAAAGATTATGATGTGCAATAGGAACATGCTTCATGGAAGATGAACTAGGTCTTGGTGTTGAAGTATCCTAAAATAATCTAAGTGTGTTGAAAAAGTTTTTTTTTTTTTAAATAAAATAAAAAGACTGTAAGAATCAGAAATAGGTATCGCCCCCTATAATCTGTAGTGCACCTAGTAAAATATTTTCACGTGACTGGTGATGTTGGCTCGAAACGTCCTTTGATACCACAGTGATGGTGGGAAGACTAGACCTTGTGACCTCTTTCCTACAATAAGATGCTTTTGCCAATCAAGCTAGGCGCACTACCCCATTGAAAAAGGTTAGTTAATTAAGACATGAATAAATAATTTAATTTAAAAATAAATAAATGAATATGGTAATGCATTATATTACATTATTTATTTGTGGTGGTATTTAATTTCCTTTGGAAAAATAAAAATTATTTAATTATTTAATTTAATTTACTTTACTTTTTATTGGTGAATTAGAAAATATGCTTCTCCATTAATATTAAACAAATTGAAAAGTTCTTTAATAATAAAGAATTGAAAAAATATATTATTTGAATATTACCGATTTATAAAAGAAAATACGTAATAAAAAGGAAAAAAATATCTTATAAAATTATCTTATTTTGATAAAAATATAATTTAATATTATCTTATTATGATAAGAATATAATAAAATATTATATTATATTCTAATTTTTCAAGTTTTGAGAAAGAAAAAAAAAGATTTATTAAAAAACCAGTCATTTTCTTTTAATGATCATTTTTCATTATGCAATAGAGAAGGAAATAAAACAACTTTAAAGATTGAAGAACATGAAATTGTTTCCTTATGGATATATTTATAGGATTAATAATAAATATATTTTTTTTCTGAAAGAGGTAATTGATTTCTTGTGCAAGAAGAAAATAATAAAAAATTCAAACAGTGATCTACACATTTATCATTTTGGTGTATGTGATTCAAAACTAACAAAAAAATATTTTCTACAATATTTAAAGATTAATGTATCATATTTTATATTTAATGATTGAAACAAGTTAATTTATTTTTATTTTTTTTAAAAAGGATAATTTATGTAAAAAAACTATTATGTTGTGGTGATTCTAAATTTATTTATATGAGTTGTTTTCATCGATAATTTAGTAAATAGTGTATTGATGTAAATTTTGAAATTGTATTAAAAGTTAGCTACACCTAATTTGTGAATAATGAGACATTTATTATTTAGTGACAATCTACCTATATTGATGATATCAAAATAAAGTATTATCAAGTTATTGTTTACTCATATGATATCTTTTGTATCATGTTTTATTGTACATTTATGGGTTTTAATTATACAATTAGAATTTATAATCCTAGGAAGATTATAGTGTCACACACTAGTTTCTTGAATGTGAATTACTTTCTTACCTCTTAGATCTTTGTAGAGTTGTATACTATGTGTGTGACTATTTTGATTATATGAATATTCTATAAGGTTAATTGATTATATAATATAGTATGTTTTCATATATTTTATATTCATAACTAGATCCAAATTATATTGGTGTTAGTTATCCCCCATTTATGATATAATTCTATTTATTTGTGACTTCCTGATAGGTTTGATTTGTGACACCTTTTATGTCATGGTTATGTGTATGCTATGTCATAGTTGATTACATTTGCATAAATGAAGTATTTTTTGCTATGGTTCTAATAATGAGAGTAATGTTATTTAGAAAGATAGAATGTGTGAGAATTATATCTCATGGATTCCATTTGAAATAATGTAATGTTATTTTTATGAGAGGTTTATCCCATAGGTTTGATTCAAAAGGATAAAATGTGCAATTTTGTAGGGTTTTATTTGATGGATTCTATTTTGAAAGAATATGTATTATTTTATCCAAGAGATTGTGATGTTTAAAATCTTATTTTCTATAATTGGGTACATTACATAGTTGGGAGATGATCTCTAGATAAGATTTTGGGACTAGGTGTGTTTGTCATATTTGAGAATTCCCTAATATTCTTTTACATAAATGTGAGTGTTCTTGTTATTGTTTTCTCAGTAATATCTAAAGTTTGTGTGTTCTATGTTTATACAATGGATTTTTTGTTTGTTTGCTTACTTTCTATAATTGTTTTATGTGTGTGTTTTAATATTTGAACTATTATTATTGGTGTACTTAGATGCTTATGCTATGAAAATTTAGGATGAATGAATTCCTAGCTTCAACATGCATTATTGAGATGGTGTATATAGCACCATAGGGATACATATTTCATAGTATGAGATATGAATAGTAATTTAGGTAGATGTTTAATATGGTTTTGGGTATGTTACTAAGTAGAACATTATAAGATTGAAAGGAATTGTGATTTTTACTCATTCTTATATTTGTATTTGCCATGTCCTTTCATTCACATGTTTGTTAGATGTTGGAAAGGATTAGTTATGAATATTGGCTATCTTGAAATGATTATTTGGTACATATTTATTTATGAGAATGTGAATTATTAAATCTATTCCATGTATTATGAATGTTACGAATGTTGTTTTCATTTGTATAATTTTTATTACCAAATGAGCGAACTAAAAGGTATAAAAACATAATTTTACATTATACCACACCTTTTGATTATGGATGGTGTTTCTTCACCTTGAAAGACAAATTGGGAAAAAAGGGACATCCTCATAGTAGGTTCAACCCTTACCCGATCAATATCAAGGACATGGGATCCTAGAGGATTACCTTGAATAGTTGAGCTTGAAGTCTTTTGGATACTAATTATGATGTGTAGTGTTCTAGACCACTTTTCCATGTATATGGATGGATTCATGGTCTATTAAATTATTATCGTAGATGAGGGTTGTAATTTTGACCCTTTGAAAATCTTGGTTATGAAATAATGTTATCTTCATTGTTGAGTACTAGAAATGTACTTACAAAACTTTCATATTATTACAAAATACTTGAGATGTACTTTGTAATGTACTTTCTTATTATACTTCTTGAGTGAGAGTTATATATATTGTGTATGGATTCTTACTAGACATAACCTACATGCCTTGCATAGTATTGTGTTATTGTTGTATCATGGAAGTTAAGGGAACATGTTAGAACCTTATCATGTACCACTTTATTGGCATTCAAATATTTATTTTTTTAACTTTTTTTAAAAAGTCAAGATTATAATTTCAAGGTTGTTACATTGAGATCTTAGATAAAATTGGTCTAGTTAATTTCTATTTAGCCTTACCACAAAGCCTATCATATATTGATGATGATTTTTAGGTATCATTTATTAGAGGATATATACTAGATGTGACTTAGCTTTTGCATTGGGTTACATTATAGGTGGAGCAGGATATATAATTAGCATTGGGTCCCATTTATGTATTATTGCATCAACCATTGGCCCTTTGAAGAGGTCTGCCATACCAATTCATGTTCCAATTGGACTAATATGATGAGGTTACAACTACTTGGAAGGATGCTACTTAGTTGAGGGAACTCTATCCTCACATATATTAGGGCTTCTATGAGGAATACTAATCTTAGGGGGGAGGATGTGAGGCCCAATTATCTTTTTCCTTTTTACATTACATTTTGATATACTATTTGACATATGAAACTCTCAATTCACTATATATTGTTATAGGGCATGATACATGTTAGGAAAATTGTATCTCAACCTAGCATTTACTAGAGGTTACTATTAAAATTAATTTTACATTTTATCTTCAATTAATGCAAAATTTTCCTCAAAGATTCAGATTTGCTAAATAAGCATGCTCGTAAAGATTCATCTCAAGATCATGTATAGATTTTAAGATATTATAGGTTTCATTTTTTAAAGTTACAAAGTCCAATTTTAAGTCCTTAGAGGCATTTTGGCACAAAAGTGGTCACAAATAGAATAGTAGGTTATATCTTGATAGAGCACTTCACAATCTTTCCAAAAATTCAAACACTTTATTAATCAGACACTTAGACCAAAAGTTAAATCCTCAAGAAGTTGGATCTTTGAATAGGAAATGTATAAACATGTATGATATGTAAATAAGTTATAAAGGGGGAGTTATATGTGGTGGTGTGTGTTTTGACACATCATATGCATATATTATTAGAGACAAGGATGAAAACCACTTTTTACATGGTTTTAGCACATGGTTTTGTAATACCATTTGGAGGTTTCATGTATTGTATCTCATATATATTAGGTGCATTCGATGGAGGTTGTGTGTAAGAGTCCTATAGCTATTGAGTTACCTCTAAAACTTTGGTTGGTGAGACTCCTATGAGAAGTATTTCTTTGTAAGCATAGTGTAATCTTATTTATTTTTTAATAATACATTAGATGACTTTTGGAGTGTAGGAATTTTCTCCTCAAAGTATTTTCCCCATGTAAATCATTATGTTGCAGTATGAATGTTACTCATATTTATTTTTGTTTAAGTTTATCTAATTTTTTATATCTTTTATTTTTCATAACCCTCCTCTCAAGATTAGTGTATGAAGTTGTTTTTCTATCTTAGCTTCCTAACAAGTGGTATTAGAGCTTGATCACATCTGGTTTCAATTGTGGGTTGTTACAGTTGAACTAATCTAGATTTGAGTGGGAGCTTGTGTAGAAGATACTTTATGATATTTTGGTAGGAATTTTAGATGACAAGCACATTAGGGAGAATTGGGGTATAAAACCATTTTTTAGACAATTTTGAAATGTGGAAGTTGAATATGGAGGATATGTTAATATATTGAGATCTATGGGATGCCATTGATGATAATATTATGAGGCCTATACTACTTTGGCTTCTCAACATTATTTTATAAACCATAAATCCAAGGGTATAATTTGATTGTGCTTGGTAGACTCTATTTTTATTAGTTTCCATGAGGAATCAACTATATAGAAACTATAGGAAGAAACTTGGTTAGATGTATCAAGAATAATGTTTAGTGAATAAGATTTTCTTGAGAAATAAATTATATTCCTTTAGGATGAAAAAGGGTGGAAGAAATACCCACCACCTAGAAGAATTCAACATGTTTGTGGCTCATTTGGCATCATTTGGTGTCAAAATGGATGACGAGGATAAATGTCAGCCCTTTCGTTTTATTTATTTGATTCAAGGGATTCCCTTCTTATGGCTATTGGGTGTAATTTGTTTTCTTGAAGATTGGAGATGTTGTGATTTATTTTCTCTCTTAGGAGATGAGGAGGAAGGTATCCATCAATGCCAAGGAGGCTCTAAATATTTTTGGAAGGTTGAAGGAAATAGACAAGAAGAATGAGAAGCATGATAAATTCAAATCCAAGGGGAGATTTGAATCTCCTAGGAATTCCAAATCTATTTTTTAGAACTATGGTAAGGCTGGACACTATCATAAGGACTACAAATAAGAAAAGAAGAAGATATTCTATTTTGATTCTAAATTTGAGAAGGAAGATTGTGATACATTCATTGTAGCTTTGGCCACTCGTGTAGGTAATGATGCATGGTCAATTGATTAATATGGATATTTTCATAAGAATTCTAATCAATCTTTCCTTTCTAAATATGAAGAATTTGATGGTGGTGAGGTGTAATTTAGTGATGATTCTTGTTTAAATATTGTTGGTTGTGGAAAATTTAGGATCATATTTTTTGAAGGTAGAATAAAAAGGATTAATTGTGTGTTGCATATCCATGGATTAGAACAAAATTTGTTATCTATGAGAAAACTAATACATCTAGGTGTGCAAGTAGTCTTTTATGTTGTAGGACATAAGATGACCTTAGTGGTGATATGGTGATTATTAGATGTGTTAGACGTGGCATACATGGATTGTTAAGTGTAATAACTTTTGTGAAAAGAAAGAGTGTAGCTACTTCATTAGAAGATGTGATGGTTTTATTTTCAATAGATGGTCATGGCTTGTGGGTACCCAAGGGTCCTCTTTATTTTAAATCAAAGTTACATACAAAGAATACTATCTTATGGCACCATGGACATTTCCATATTGGAGAAAAGGGGTGTAAGTACCTTGAATAATAAAAAAATTGTTTAAGGGTTGTTTGATTGTGTGAGATAAGAGGGATTTGTTGAACACAGGTCTCTTCATTCTCAAGAGATCACTAGGGAATGAATTTCCCTTATCTACCTTAGAATAAATAAATTGTAAAGGAAATAAGTATGCATTAGTTCTTTCATAGAAGACTATTTCAAATTTTGAGGGAGTGACACTTTTGGATTTCTACCTCTGATAGAGGAGCTCTCAGCCAAAGGATGACAACGCAATTTTAGGGAACCAATGCGACATGTTGTCATCCAAATGGCACGCTAGCATCATAAGGAATGGAAAGCTTAGGAACTCAGGCAAGAAGAGTAAAATCTCGCTTCCTAACTCGTATCTAAGGTTTTCTTGAAAGAATAATCAAACAAGGAATAGAATTTAATTCAAATGAAGCACAAAGAGAAATCAGAGAAAAATTACCCTTAACCAGACGTTCAAGTTTTCACTCCAAGCTCCGCTTTAAAGATAGCCAAATAGGAAAGGAGTGTAAACAAAATGGACAAAGCGTGTGGTGAAAGAAAAAACCAATTCAAGAGTACAACCCACACCAGTAAGTAGTAAATGAAAAAGTAGTTAGAAAATAATGAGAGTGTGTGTGTGTTACCCACGGGTCTAGATGCTCTTCAGAGCACATAGATGCATTGTTGAGCACTTGCTTGAGAATTGTAGTTGTTGGAGGGACCTCAATCTAGCATGCCTTTGCTTGTTAGAGTGTTGATATCAAGAATGAAGAGAACTCAAGAGTGCAAAATTGAAGAGAGAGCTTGATTGAATGACCTGAACCCGCAAAATGAGATCAAAGGAGGGGTTTTATTGCATGCAAGGGTGGAAAAGAGTCGTTACACCTAAAATCTAACTGCTAGGACATGTGTCAAGAGAGTCAAGATTCGAGATTCCTCATTTCAAACTCAAAAAACTGTTAGGATGCTAGCGAGCCATGCAAATGTTTGTGCACTACATAGGCATCCAAGGCCTAGATTTTTGAGAAACATGTCATTAGGTTTCTATTGCTCCACCACTAGTCCACATGGAGTAAGAATTACAAAATTTTGACCCATGGCATTTTTGTCATTAATGCCCTAAGGTGTCATAAATGCTAGGAAAAAGTGGAAAAATGTGGAATTTTCCTTAGGTACAATTTTTTGACATTGCATTTTTCCCCCACTTTAGTGGGCTCATTTTTGGAAAAAAATCAGCCACACTAAAGTAGAGAAGAAATTTTTTACCCTAAACCTCAATTTTAAGAATTTGTGTGCAAAGGATAAATGCCTTAGAGGTTGTTGAGGTTGAGCCAACTGACATTAAAAGTGCATCCAACAGTCGAGCTCAACAAATAGGGACATAGTGGTTTGTGAAAAATCATGCAAAATTTTAGCCTGCAAAACTCAAATTTTAGGCTAGTTTCAAAAATCAAAAGAAGTTACGATGGCAAGAAGAATGATTAAGAAAAAATCGTTGATGATCAAGATGTGAATATATTCCCCCTCTTGAGTTTTCCCCTATCTAGGTGGGGTAAATTTAGGAGAAACTAGGGGGCCACAAACTCCAGGAAAAATGGGCCCTGGGGAACCTATATATACCTAGGTGTGCCCCTAGAAGGGTCATTTTCACTACTCACTACAAGGAAATTGTTGACTTTTGTGAGGAAAATTTAGCAAAATTCCAAGCAGGAGAGAGTACGAGGAGCTAAGACTAGAGTAGCTAAGGGATGACATTGTCAAGGGTCATGAGGTGGACTAGGTAGGCCTTGAAACCTCATTTTTTTATGAATATTAGCATTTTTAAAGGATTTTTTCCATTTTTAGCTACATGTACGTCTTTTCTACGCATGTCTCAAATCTATGTTGTCGTCTAGTTTTAGTGTTGCCATCTAGTCATTGCACTTTTGTTTGGAGTACGTGTTGGCATCCTCAGGACATCAATGGAGTACAAGGACATATGCGCGACACATAGATTTCTACGTGGTGTGTACAAGTCTTAGTTATTTTTTTGTTTTCAGATTAAAATTCTATGTTCTGACTTAGAATTTTTTTCACCTTTTTGTAGGACTATCCTAAGATTCAGGAGCATCCTGATAGGCAATCTTATTGACTAGTTCGTGAGCAGAGGGACCGCCTCAATGAAAATGAGGTCACACATCTGGAGTAGGTCAGTCTCTGGCATGCATTTACCATGCTAGAGATACGTTATCAGGAGAGGATGATGATGGCCATGATGGAGGGGTGGGATGCCACAACATCATCTTTCTAGTTTCCCACTTGAAGGATAATGATTACATTGGAGGACATGTGTATCAGATTCTTGGATTACCCATCCATAGAAAGTGGGTGGCTATTGACAACACCCAACCAACATGTTGGTTCTCAAATCTGCTATCAACCTAGATCTTAAAGGGCTTCCATGCCTTATGGTTAGATTCAAGGAGAGATTTGGCCAACAAATAGGAGATTGAATTTAAAACCCATTTCTCCCCTACACTTCAAGCTCTATTAAACTTAGGATGGTGATCCCAATAGTGTGCTTTCAGATACTTGGGTATGTGTAAGATAATCATGGAAAAAAAAGGCCCTTAAGTGGCGAAAATTTTAGAAAAATTAGAGTTAGGCAACTTGACTGAATAAGTTATCTATATTATTTCAAAAATATGTAAGAATAGAATCTATAGCAAATTAAATGTAGTTTCTAAACTACTTGGTATTTTTTTAAAAAGTTATATTTGGTAAAAAATTTAAATTTTAATGTAGTAGTACTTAAATTTTACGGAAAGAATAAGAAGTAGGTGTCTGTCTGACCACCCTAACCACAATAAAATGATAATATTTTTTTATAAGATTTTAAATATAAGTAGAGGACTCATGTGTGGATGTGATGCATATTTTTTTGTAATTTTTTTCCAAGTAAATAATTAATTATGATTTTTTTATTACAACTTTTAAAAAATATAAAAACTCGTATGTCTTACCACCTTAACTTGGTCAAAACATCATGAAATTCAATTTTTTTTTAATCCTAGTATAGTATGTGAAGCATAGAATGTGATGCATGCTTTAGATTCAAAAAATGTTAGACCATTTGAAAGCTATAGATTTTTTTCAATCAGGACTTTAGTCGTAATTCAAATAGTTTTTTTATAATTTATATTGGTGGAAAGCTAAGAATCTCCATTAAAAACCCTTTTCATTTCATCAATTTTGGGTAAAAAAATTCATCAGCCACATACCCTACACATACTCATCATATCCACACTTTTTGGCCCATCATGATCCTACACATACCCACTTGTGTGCCACAATATAAAACACAGTTAATAGATAAATCTCCTTTATATGCTTAGTAGACACAATAACTTGAAGGTATGGTTGACCTTTATTGCTGTGTACACACTAAACATGAGAGATACGATTCATTAAAACTCAACACACAAAGATACAAAGATTTATAAGTGGGTATGTGCAGGATCATCATGGAAAAAATAGGCCCTTAAGTGGCAAAAAAATTAGAAAATTCAAAGTTAGGAAACTTGACCTAAAAAAATGAATAAGTTATCTATATTATTTCAAAAATATGTAAGAACAGAATCTGTAGAAAATTGAAAGTAGTTTCTAAACTACTAGGTTTATTTTTTTTTAAATTATTATTTGGTGAAACATTGAAATTTCAATGCAATAGTACTTAAATTTCACAGAAAAAATAAGAAGTAGGTGTCTGTCTGACCACCCTAACCATAATAAAATGATAATATTTTTTTTTATAATATTTTAGATATAAGTAGATGACTCCTGTCCCAATGTGATGCATTATTTTTTGTAATTTTTTTCCAAGTAAATAATTAATTATGATTTTTTTATTACAAATTTTTAAAAATATAAAAACTCATTTTTCTGACCACCTTAACTTGGTCAAAACTTCATGATTTTTTTTCAATCCTATAGTATGCAAAGCATAGAATGTCACACATGTTTTAGATTCAAAAAATGTGATACCGTTCGAAAGCTATAGATGTTTTTCAATCAACCTATCAATTAAGACTTTAGTCATAATTCAAATAGAAAATGAATAATAATTATTTATTAAATTCAAAGTAAAACATAATTTATATTGGTAGAAAGCTGAGAATATCCTCTAAAAGCCCTTTTCATTTAATCAATTTTGGGTAAAAAAAGTCATCAACCGCATACCATACACATACCCATCATATCACCACTATTTGGCCCATCATGATCCTACACATACCCAAGTAATTTTTTGATTCAAAATATAGTTGCTCACAAACCATCTCACGATACTGTAACATCAAATACTAATTCCTAATCCCAGGGTGGAGTCACCTAAACCATTAAGTTTAAAACTCATTGCATCTTTCATTATGTCATACTTATCAAATGATGCATTACACCATTGATACTAGAAGCCAAACTAGTCATACTTTATCAATCCAAGCATACAGTTGAACAAACCTCTATTTATGTTCCTAAAATTTAATTCATTCTTTGAATGAAAGTAAGAACATAGAACAAACATTCAAGGAGAAACAAGAAGAAGAATATCAAAAAAGCATTGATTTATTTTATTCATAATCTATGCACTATGTATAATGGAGAAAACTAACTCAGAATATATGATCATTTACTTGCAAGTATAAAATTGTTGTGAATAAGTTCTTCATTACATCACTCAAAAAACTTCAGAAACCTAAAAATAAACACTATAAATTTTGGATGTTGTTACAATTGTATTCCCATGACATAGAAAAGAATGAGAAACCTTTTTAGAAACAAAAAAAACTGCACTTAAGGAAAGTGCAAAACCATAAATGGAGATCTCTCAAATACATCTAGCACATTTAGGTTCATATATTAGTAACTACCTACATTGATTAAAGAATCCCATCTACCCTTGCATTCCTACTTCATCATTTAGTTGTAACAGAAAGATATTCCCTTCTCCCTAAGAAACTTTCACTTCATCTAATTACCCAATAGATGAAAACTTGCTCCATTTTCACCATGAAAATCCCTTTACTTTGTTGTAGAAAATTCCTCTTATCTGAGCATTTTTTACTTCACTTTACTATAGCAGTCCCCGTGAAATACATTGTTCCAGTACCCAACAAATAAAGTTTTTAACTTTATTGGGAAGGATTTAAAATTTAAATCAAGTAATAAAAAATATTTACCCGGGCCTTTATGTTTTTTATTTTCCAACAAAGAGAGTATCTTGGTTTCACATAGTGAATATTTAAATCCACCTCTACACTATTTTCTCATGTACTTCACATTTTGATTTTTTACCTTGTAAACACTTTGTCAAATATTTGACAATGAAACTTAGGCCTCACCACTTCTTCATCATTGCACATCACAAATAGCATAACAAAATTGAAAATACAATAGCAAAGGCAATGCGGCCAAGTCTCGTAAATGATTTTTTTAAAATCATTTACCCATGCACCTTTAAAATTTATCATTTTAAATCTTTGATTTAATGTGGGACTAAAATTTACTTTATCAGGAAATTTACCCAAGCCTTCATCGTGTATCACAAATACATTTAGAAAAAATAAAATAAAATTGCAATGCCTAACAAGAAAGGACATCATCACCAATCGCTAATACATTCAGGAAGAGGTGGAATCCATTAGCGATGAATGATGGAGAAAAAGAAGCTTCACCTATTGTGAATGCAAAGTGGAACATAGAAATAAAATAGCGACTCACTATCAAGGGAACTCCACTTCTTAGTTGCATTTCACGTTCCATTGCTCTGTTTCACTGTGTTCAAGCTACCAAAAGAATTACGGTTTTATAAAATTAGAATTTCCTCAAACAATTTTGATACATTTTTCCTGCATGCACCAACTGTTACTATTGCAAAATAACCATGTCTTATGGTTTTCACTGAAGAATGGTGTTTCCTGCAGTAGCATATTGTATTTGTGTAAAAATTTCCATTGCAATGTCAATGAGGCAGCTTTAGCTAGCACAGTGGTGGTTCCATAACATCACAAACCTTTCTATAGATTTGTGCCAATACACTACTCGAGCCCCTCTAGCCAACACGATGGATGTGTATTTTCATAGACACTTTCCTGATCTCTATGTCAGGTTTCACAATGCAATTCACTGGTCTTTACAAGACACGTTGCTTCCAACATTCGATTCTCTAAATCCCCTTTCATGGTGATAGGCTGCAAGACAATTTTAACCTACAATGAAATGATAATATAAAAATCTTCGCGCATCAGAATCACTCTATGCAGCCCTAACCATTTTGTGTATGTGCAGGATCATCATGGAAAAAATCGGCCCCTAAGTGGCAAAAAAATTAGAAAAATCAGAGTTAGGCAACTTGACATAAAAAATTGAATAAGTTATCTATATTATTTCAAAATTATGTAAGAATAGAATCTGTAGCAAATTGAATGTAGTTTCCAAACTATCCAGTTTGTTTAAAAAAGAAAAAATCTATTTGGTGAAAATTTGAAATTTCAATGCAGTGGTACTTAAATTTCAGGAAAAAAATAAAAAGTAGGTGTCTGTCTAACCACGCTAACTACAATAAAATGATAATATTTTTTATAAGACTTTAGATATAAGTAGAGGACTCATGCCCCAATGTGATGCATATTTTTTTGTAATTTTTTTCCAAGTAAATAATTAATTTGAAATTTTTTATTACAAATTTTTAAAATAATATAAAAACTTGTATGTCTGACCACCTTAACTTGGTCAAAACTTCATGCAATTCAATTTTTCTTTTTTTAATCCTATAGTATGTGAAGCATAGAATGTGACACATGGTTTGGATTCAAAAAATGTGATACCGTTTGAAAGCTATAAATGTTTTTCAATCAGCCTATCAATCAAGACTTTAGTCGTAATTTGAATAGAAAATGAATAATAATTACTTATTAAATTCAAAGTAAAGAATAATTTATATTGGTGGAAAGCTGAGAATCTCCTTTAAAAATCCTTTTCATTTCATCAATTTTTGGTTAAAAAATAGTCATCACCCACATACCCAACATATTGCTACTTTTTTGGCTTATCATGATCCTGCACATACCCTTTTATTTTCTTTGAGCCACTCCTCAGTTTTCAGTTCCATGTTGCTAAGCATGCAAAAAAATCTTGATGAATTAAATACACCTTAAAAGCAACCCATTCAATCCTAAGCTAAGTTGGAGATCATTTTAAGCTAAAACAACAATTAAAAATGCATCCACATAATGTGGAAACCCTACAATATTTGCTCAATAAGAAATTGCTCCTCCAGTGTCACATAGTTGTTCAAACAACCCAGCAAGAGAAAAATATTGTTGTGATTTTATCCTAATGCAACTCAAATGAACTCATTTTCATCAAGTGCAAAGGCTACCATATGCAACATGAACATTTCTTGAACCTGGTCTCAATATTTTATAACACAATTCGACCCTTCTGAAGATATGTTGCCTAAATGCACTCAACACATTTGATGAGTTTGTTCCACTCAAAATTCATTCTAATTCAAACCTTAATCACCTCTACTAGAAGCATAATCCACGACAACATGACTTGATATGCATCCGCACATTAAGGAAATTTGAGCATTATTAGCCTATATAAAAACTTTGCTTCACTCAGTACCACGTGGTTGTTCAACCAATCTTAGCAAAGATTAAATAGTGTTGATTCAATGATTTTCTCTATCCCACAGTAACTCAAGTGAGAACATCACCCTCTTCTAGTCGATAGGAGTGTTCCATATTTCCAATTGTTCTTGATAGCACACAAAAGCCTTATTTTTTCTTTTGCCATCCAATTTTTTACCATTTCTATCAAAGTTTATTGAATCAATTGTAAACTCCAACCAACATTTTGAATTCTCAAAACCTCAAAAGACGTTTCCAAGCCTTTGTATCATCTGTTTCTCCTCTTTATTGAAGACTTCTAACCAAGTAATAATATCAGCTCAGATTAAGTGGCCAACCTTTCTTTAGAGTTCCACATAAGAAATAAACAACATCATCCTTATTTTAATTCTTTGTATGTGGCAAACCATTTTCTCTTGGATTTCACATTGGGTTAGAAAATCATGTTACATTTTGTAGAATATGGGTTTGAGAAATAATGCAAGCTTTAGTAGAAAATGCATTGCCCTTGGAGGGTTAATAGGAAAGCCCACATTACCATTTTCCTGACACACATTGAACTTTTCACTCTTGCTCTACTGGTTGTCTCTCTCATCTTTTGCATCTTGAGATACATCTGAAACTCTACCCCTATGGGTGGCATGAATGATGCATACCTTTTCCACATATTGGTAAACACCTTCATGATAATATAAATTACTTTGCACATTTTGGAATGGACTATGAGTTTGATGTTGATATTTCTCATATGCTGATCATATTCTTGACTTTGAACTTTCACTCATCTTTGACCAGGGGGTCATTTAGAACCTCTACCCTGGCTATGAGAGTAGCTTTCTACCCCTTACATTGGCCTTGTTTATATCCTTGTAGGAACTTTAAAATTCATGAAATGCTACCCTCTTGACTAGTAAGTTGTCCTCAACTTGTGTAACACAGGCTGGGTCCCCATGTGGGCCTGACTAATTTTTTGTTGTTGTTTTGAAACAATTTTTACCTTGAAAATGCCCGAGGCTGCCTTTCAATGCATCTGAGGTGAAAAAATTGAAATGGGTAACCATCATAATTTATTTTCTAGCACTTTGTACTATAGTCAAAACAAGTCAAGTGAGCTCTAGAATTGCCCTAGGAACCAGTCAAACAACCTCCTAAAGTCATGAAAACTTATAGGAATGTAGACATTTGATGCAAGAATGGAGTGCAACAAATGGCTTAGAAAAATAGATCACAAGGTGAAAAATATTCAATGTCAAAGTGGCCTATATAGACATTTTTGAAACTGTACCTATTCAAAACTAATTAAGGCTCACTAAGTCGCCACTTTGAAAAACTATCAAATCATCTCTTGGGGAACTTCCACTAGACGCACTAGGTAATTTGGCTATGTTGAATACATGTGCAAAAAGGATTTCCCTGAATCATCATTCTTCAATAGATATTGAGCGTGAAACTTGACCTGCTTGAAATATTCTGAAAAATGCAGATGCAAAAAATAAACAAATTACATTTGCTTTTGATCTAAAAAAAATAGCAAATATGATCCTAAGGCTTTGAAATCAGACAAGGAAGCATATGAATGTAGGGATAATGGAGAGAAACAATTTGTTCGTTATGGAAATCATCCATTTGCGAAACATAAGATTGAACGGGAGGCCACTTCACTGAACTGAAAGTTCAAAAACAACAAAAAAGTGTCAAAACCCTCCAGCTTTGCTTTTCAAAACACTGTCAAAACTCATCATGGGAAGCTGAAAACCGACATGCACATTAACATATGTCACATGAGTGTGTCCACAAAGGGGTTTTACATGAAAATCAACTGGCCTTGAATTGTGACCCTCCAAAGTAGGTCACTTGGCCAAATTTTTAGGGGCACTTTTGAGCGTGCAAATCAACTTTTTTCAACATGGGAATGTCAAAATCTTGTATAATTTGAAGGTGCCATCAGTGGCTCTTTCTGGGGATATCTATTCCTCAGTGAACAAACCAAGAATTTTAGAATCTTCTGGGAGAGCAAACCAAGTACCAGAATCATTGGGCAAAGGATTCTTTATCTTTTCAAAATTTTAACCTCATTTGGTAGCCCCAAGCCACCAAATGGAAAAGGGAAGCCAATTCTTACCCCTGTCAAATACCAATCTATTAAAAAGGTTAATCCCCTTTAATCCATATCTACTTCTTTCATACCACATCAATATGAGTGACTTCATTTTTGCAAACACAAGTGTCAGGCTTCCTTTGAATTTAGCTTTATTGTCACATGGCAACCAAATAACATAGGCCATTTCACTTCCACTCATTGAATTTTCTAACCTTGTGGAAAATGACCAAATGTGAGGATAGTGATCAAGACTATCTGAAAACACAACCTTATCACATTTACCAATTCCCTGACAAATATTAGGCTTAGAAAAAAAATCATCCTTCAAAAACAGTGTGCAATCCTTCTATGTGTCAAGCAAAGAGTTCTCACACATTTGAAACTCCAACTGAATCGCATCACGGTCAAGTGTATCATCATCCCAACAACACAACTTAGTCACATTATTACATCCCTCAATGTTCTAAAAACTAAATTTACCTATATTCATAATACCTTCATCCACATTCAAACAATGCATTAGCATCCCAAATAGTGTTTCCCACTTCAAGCTCATAGACAAGACTATCAACATTAGTAATGTTGTTACAAAAAGTAGCATCAAGTGCAGGTTCATATGACTCAGAATATTTGTTTGCAACAAATTTATCACAATGAGTGTTCAAAACATATTCACAATTGCAAAGAGTATCATATTCAACATTACCTCCTGTTGCACCAACATGAAAATATGAAGCATACTGCTCAAGAGGAAAATTATGAGTTGTAGATCCAGAAAATAGATCCTTATATGCATCGATGTGATTGAAACAATCACATTCTTGAAGTGCAAAATCATCAGAAAGAGCATAATTAGTTGTACAAAAATTTATCTCTACATTTACACTATCATGTACAACTTCTTTAATGTTGATCTGATGCAAACATTCATGGATAACTTCAAAGGAAACAACATGAACAAAAGAGGAGTTCCTTGTTCATTATGATCAACATATGCATTCCCTTCATAATCAACTACTTTATATTATTCATTTAATGAACCTCTTGTATACATATCTCCTTCTCTATTTACACTACTACCACAATCAACAAAGCTACCTTTCTCACTATCAAATTGAAAACCATCATTTATATCTTCACTACAACTTCTCACACATGATTTATCTTACTAAAAATCATTACATACTCTGTCACTTTCATCTGATTTACTGACATTATCAAAATTACTCTTCAAATAAATAGGCTCCTTTGTCTCATCATCCTAAAAGCTTACATCAATGCTATAGTCACTTGTAGAATTGGCATGACCAATTGTTCAATTGCATTGCTAATCACACATGCCTTCTTCAAACAATATATTTAGTTCATATCCATCATCTTGTTCTTGTGAGCCTTCAAAAGTGTTGTCATCATCTTCATTGGAATACTCTTTACTTAAGGGGATCAATTCTACCTCCTCTTTTTGAGAGGAATCACAATCACTAGAGATACAAATAGAATTGAAATTATCATGATCACTCATACAAGAATACTTTTCAGCTGGTTGCCAACTTTCATTTACAACACCATTATCCTCATCATGAAGACTTGAAACTTCAAAATCAGCATTATTTTCAAGTGTATATTCAAAGTTCATAGAGGAGAAAATACTTTTAGCATCATCTACATCGTTGCCTCTTTCATCTAATACATAAAATTTTCTCTCTATTTTTTATATTTTTAGAGAAAATAGAAGAAACTTGACATGTTTCATTTATCTCTTTATGACCATCATGGCTGCAATCTTCATTTGGGTAAATTTTCTCCATTGGTTGTTCAAAATAAAAAACTCTCATCATTACATGATGCACTATCATTGTATTTTGCTATACCATCTACATCCATTGAACTAAGTCTTGAAAAAGTACCATCACATAATTGAGTTAGGAGATTACTTCCATATTTATCTATCATTTCCTCAATTACTGAAAGACATTGATATATGTATTCAAGATTAGGGGCTTCAAATGAGCTGGCATAGTACTCAAACTTGTCTTAGTACAATTCTCACAAAACAAATCAATGCAAAATGATTCATCAAGCCTATCCTATTCTGGTATATCAAGCAAACATTTCATGAATCTATCATGAAAATCATAGATGGATTCAACCTCCAATCTTTATATATCACATAATGTATCCATAGATGACATAAGTTCAACCTTATTTTCAGATTTCTCTCCATATTCTTCTTGGGTATGTATATTTTCTTCTTCAGACAAGCAGTCATCATTCACTTCACCAAACTCATCCATGAATAGTTTCTCAAGCTCTTTCCATGAATATATGGAATGCATTGGTAAACTAGAAAACCAATATTCAACATTATTTTATAAATTTATTACAAAAAACTTCATGACAACATCCTCTTCTACTATTTGATAGTCTTCCATCACATCAAGAAAACTTTGTAGTATGTTGTGATGCTAATTCTTCAAGACCTCCTCTAAACTTAGGTAGGCATTCATTAATTCTTCTTGGGACAGAATATGGGTAACCCTAGATTTGACTGAAATCTAGAGGGTCATATCTTTCACTAGTGAACACCTTCCTTTGAGGACATGAATGTGTTCTAGGCATGATATTACAACTTGTAGAGGGAGAACTAGGACAACAATACATTTTTTCAAATAAAATTTATTCCCTCTACAAATATTCAATTCCAATATCCTTTTCAGAATATCCTACTTTCTCATTTCCCTTTCTACTAGTATCTTTAAATACTAAATAAGGGGCAATATTAACTAGAACTTTTTGTTGCAAACCTTCATGCATAGATATCATAAGATAAAAATACCTGAGAACTGCTGCAACCAACTCTTCTGATGATGTATAAACTTATGTGGAGTTGCGACCCCTTTGAATGAGGAAAAAATCTTCAAGCAGCAAAAAGCTTCTTCCAAGATCTATGTAATTCTTAGTTCTCTCCACTAACAAAGCACCAGACTTCAAGAATACATCAAAAACACTATAGTAATTACCTTCAAGTATGTAGGTCCTTGGATCATTTTGACCCAAAACTACAGATCAACAAATTGAATGACTCTTTTCAACTAATTCCCCAACAGAGTCGGCAATCTATTGGTTCTCAAATCTGCTATCAACTTGGATCCTAAAGGGCTGCTAGGCCTTATGGTCAAATTTAAGGAGACAATTGGCCAAAAAATGGGAGATTGAATTTAAAACCCACTTCTCCCCTGCACTTCAGGGTTTGTTAAACCTTGGAGGGTGATCCCAATAGTGTGTTTTCAGATACTTGTGTGCCACAATATCAAACACATAGTGAATAGATAAATCTTCTTTATATTCTTAGTAGACACAATATATTGAAGGTATGGTTGACCTTTATGGCAGTGTACACACTAAACATGAGAGATATAATCATTAAATCTCAACACACAAAGATACAAAGATTTATATGTAATTTTTTGATTTAAAATACAGCTGCTCAAAAACCATCTCAGGAAACTGTAACATCAAATAATAATGCCTAATCCCAGGGTGGAGTCATCTAAACCATGAAGTTTAAAACTCATTGCAACTTTCATTCTATCATACTTATTCCTATCAAATGTTGTATTGCACCATTGATACTAGAAGCCAAAATAGTCATACTTTTTCAATCCAAGCATATAGTTGCACAAACCTCTGTTTATGTTAGGGTATGTGCAGGATCATGATGGGCTAAAAAGTGGTGATATGATGGGTATTTGTAGGGTATGTGGCTGACGACTTTTTTTTTACGCAAAATTGATGAAATGAAAAGGGTTTTTAAAGAAGATTCTCAGCTTTCCACCAATATAAAATATACTTTACTTTGAATATAGTAAATAATTATTATTCATTTTCTATTTGAATTACTACTAAAGTCCTGATTGATAGGCTAATTGAAAAACATCTATAGCTTTCAAAAAATATCACATTTTTGGAATCCAAAACATGCATCACATTCTATGCTTTGCATACTATAGGATTAAAAAAAGAGAAATTGAATTTCATGAAGTTTTAACCAAGTTAAGGTGGTCAGACATACGAGTTTTTATATTTTTAAAAATTTGTAATAAAACAATCATAATTAATTATTTATTTGGAAAAATTACAAAAAATATGCATCACATCTGGACATGAGTCCTCTACTTATTTCTAAAATCTTATAAAAAAATATTATCATTTTATTGTGGTTAGGGTGGTCAGACAGACACCTACTTCTTATTTTTTCCCTGAAATTTAAGTACTACTCCATTGAAATTTCAAATTTTCACCAAATAGATTTTCTTTTTTTTTTTAAATAAACCTAGTAGTTTAGAAACTATATTCAATTTGCTACAGATTCTGTTACATATTTTTGAAATAATATAGCTAACTTATTCAAGTTCTTACGTGAAATTGCCTAACTCTATTTTTCTAAAAAAATTGCCATTTAAGGGCTTATTTTTTCCATGATGATCCTGCACATACCCGTTCCTACCATTTAATTCATTCTTTGAATGAAAGTAACAACACAAAACACACATTGAAGGAGAAACACTTGAAGACAAATATTAGAAAACCCTTGATTTCTTTTATTCATAATCTATGCACTATGTACAATGGAGACAACTAACTCAGAATATATGATCATTTATTGGAAAGTATAACATTGTTGTGAATAAGTTCTTTACTACATGACTCAGAAAACTTAATAAACCTAAAGAAAAACACTATACATTTTAGACTTTGCTACAAGAGTATTCCTGTGAGATAGAAAGGAATGATCAACCTCTTTTCTGAAATAGAAAAACCTACACTTAAGAAAAGTGAAAAACCCTAAATGGAGATCTCCTAAAGACATTTGGCACATTTAGGTTCATAGATCAATAACTTCCTCTGGATCGCTTGAAGAATCCAATCTTCCCTTGCATTCCTACTTCAACATTCACTTGTAATAGAAAGATATTCCATTCTCCATGAGAAACTTTCACTTCATCCATTTACTCAGTAGATGAAAACTTTCTCCATTTTCACCATGAAAATCCCTTTACTTCGCTATAGAAAATTCCTCTTATCTCAGTATTTTTTACTTCGTTGTCCTATAGCAGTCTCCATGAATTACATTTCTCCAATACCTGGAAAATAAAGTTTTTAACCTTATTGGGAAGGCTTTACTATTTAAATTAGGTAATAAAAGAGATTTACCTAGGCCTTTATGTTTTTGATTTTCCAACAAAGAGAGTATTTTTCTTTCAAATAGTGAATATTCAAATCCACCTCTACACTATTTTCTAGTGTACTTCACATTTTAATTTTTTACCTTGCAAACACTTTGTCAAATATTTGACAATGAAACTTGGGCCCCACCACTTCATCATCGCACATTGTGAATAAGATGAGAAAAATGAAAATACAATAGCGAAGGTATTGTAGCCAAGTCTCATAAATGAATTTTTTAAAATCATTTACCCATGCACCTTTAAAATGTATCATTTTAAATCTTTGATATTATGTGAGGGACTAAAATTTACTTTATTGGGAAATTTACTAGAGCCTCCATTACGTATCGTGAATACAATTAGAAAAATGAAAAAAAAAATGCAATGCGTAACTAGAAAGCACATCATCACCAATTGCAAATGCATTTAGGAAGAGGCTACATCCATTAGCGATGAACAATGGAAAAAAAGAAGCTTTGCCCATTGTGAATGCAAAGTGGAATAGAGAAATAAAACAACAGAGCGTGATTAGGGGAACTCCACCACTTAGTTGCATTTCACATTCCATTGTTCTGTTTCACTGTGTTCGAGCTACCAAAAGAATTAGGGTTTTATAAAAAATAGAATTTCCTAAAACAATTTTGATACATTTTCCCTACATGCACCAACTGTTAATGTTGCAAAATAACGATGTCTTACGATTTTCACTAAAAAATGGTGTTCCCTGCAACAACGTATTGTATTTGTGTAAAAATTTCCATTGCAATGTCAATGTGGCAAATTTAGCTAGCATAGTGGTGGCACCATAGCATCACAAACCTTTCCATAGCTTTGAGCCAATATAGTGCTCAAGCCCCTCCAACCAGCACGATGGATTTGTATTTGCATAAACACTTTCCTGATCTTTGTGCCAAGTTTCACAATAAATTTTGTTGGTCTTTACAAGACACATTGCTTCCAACATTTGATTCTCAAAATCCCCTTTCATGGTGACAAGCTACAAGAAAATTTCAACCTCTAATGAAATTCTAATATAAAATTCTCTACACCAGATTCACTATGTGGCACCCTAATTGTTTTATTTTCTTTGAGTGGCTCCTCAATTTGTAGTTCCATACTGCTAAGCACACACAAAACACTTGATGAATTAAATCCACATTAAAAGAAGCCCATTCAATCCTAAACTAAGTTGGAGATCATATTAAGCTCAAACAGTGGTTAAAAATGCATCCACATAATATGGAAACCCTACAATATTTTCTCAATAAGAAATTGCTCCTCTAGTGTCATGTAGTTATTCAAACAACCCAGCAAGAGAAAAATAGTGTTGTGATTTTATCCGAATGCAACTCAAATGAACTCATTTTCATCAAGCACAAAGGCTACCATATGCAGCATGAACATTTCCTGAACCTGGTTGCAATATTTTATAACACAATTCAACCCTTTTGAAGATATGTTGCCTAAATGCACTCAACGCATTTGATGAATTTGTTCCACTCAAAATGTATTCTTATTCAAACCTTAATCACCTCTCACTAGAAGCCTAAGCCATGGCAGCATGACTTCATATGCATCCACACATTAAGGAATTTTGAGCAATATTAGCCTATATAAAAACTTTGCTTCACTTAGTACCACATCGCTATTCAACAAATCTTAGCAAGAATAAATAGTGTTGCTTCAATGATTTTCTCTATCCCACAGTAACTCAAGTGAGACCATCACCCTCTTCTAGTACAAATAGGAGTGTTCCATATCTCCAATTTCTCTTGATAGCACACACAAAGCCTTATCTTTTCTTCTGTCATCCAATTTATCACTATTGCTCTCAAAGTTTATTGAATCAATTGTAAACTCCAACCAACATTCCACATTCTCAAAATCTCAAAAGATGTTTCCAAGCCTTTGTATCATATGTTTTGTCTCTTTCTTGAAGGCTTCTGACCAAGGAATAATAGCAAGCTCAGATTAAGTGGCCAACCTTTCTTTAGAGTTCCACGTAAGAAATAAACAACATCATCGTTATTTTAATTCTTTGTATGTGGAAAACCATTTTCTCTTGGATTTGAAATTGGGTCAGAAAAGCATGTTACATTTTTTAGAATATGGGTTTGAGCATTAATGCAAGATTTAGTAGAAAAATTCATTTCCCTTGAAGGGTTCATAGAAAATCCCACATTACCATCATCCTACCACACATTGAACTTTTCACTCTTGCTCTTCTGGTCATCTATCTCATCTTTTGCATGTTGAGATACATCTGGAACTCTACCCCTGTGGCTAGCATGCATGATGCATACCTTTTGCACATATTGGTAAACACCTTCATGATAATAGAGATTACTTTGCACATTTTGGAATGGAGTATGAGTTTGATGTTTATATTTCTCATATGTTGATCATATTCCTAACTTTGAAATTTCACTCATCTTTGACCAGGGGGTCATTTAGAATCTATGCCCTAGCTACGAAAGCAACTTTGTGCCCCTTACATTGTCCTTGTTTGTATCCATGTAGGCACTTTAAAATTCATGAACTACTGCCCTCTTGACTAGTAAGTTGTCCTCAACTTATGTAACATAGGTCGGGTCCCCATGTGGGCCCCACTAATTTATTTATTTTTGCTTTGAAATAATTTTTACTCTGAATTGTCCTAACGCTACCTTTGAATGCATTTGAGGTGAAAATTTGAAATGGGTAACCATCATAATTCATTTTTTGGCACTTTGTACTATAGTTAAAATAGGTCAAGTGGCCTTTGGAATTTCCTTAGGAAACTAGTCAAAACACCTCCTTAAGTCATGAAAACTTACAGAAATGGACACATTTGATCCAAGAATGAAGTACAACAAATAGCTCTGCAAAATAGATAACAAGGTGAATAATATTCAATTTCAAAGTGGGCTACTCAGACATTTTTGCAACTGTACCTATTCAAAACTAATTAAAGCTCACCAAGTTGCCACTTTGCAAAAATATCAAATCATCTCCTAGGGAATTTCCACTGGACACACTAGGTCATTTGGGTACATTGAATATGTGTTGAAAAGTGATTTCCATGAATCATCATTCTTAAATAGATATTGAGGGTCAAACTTGACCTCCTTGAAATATTCTGAAAAAAGTAGAAAAAACTTAACAGATTACATTTTCTTTTGATTTAAAAAAAATAACAAATCTGATCCTAAGGCTCTTAAATTGGACAAGGAAGCATATGAATGTAGGGAGAATGGAGAGCAAGAATCTATTAGTCATGACAATCATCCAGTTGCGAAACATAAGCTCGAATGGGAGGCCACTTCATAGAACTAAGAGTTCACAAACAATAAAAAAGTGTCAAAACCCTCAACTCCGCTTTTCAAAACAATATCAAAATTCATCATGGGAAGCTGAAAAATGATATGCACATTAACATATGTCATATGAGTGTGTCCACAAAGGGGTTTTGCATGAAAATAAACTAGCCTCAAATTGTGACCCTCCAAATTAGGTCACTCGAGTAGATTTTTTAGGGGCACTTCTGAGTGTGCAAATCAACTTTTTTCAACATGGAAACTTCAAAATATTATAGAATTTGAAGGTGCCATCATGACACATGAGCAGTCAGAGGGAGTCCTTTACTACTCAGAGAAAACCGATGGTGGCGACAGAATGTGTAATATCTACACATATTGGTATGACCGGACGTGGACTACTACACCCTTGCTACACTGAGTGATGGTCGTGACCATGGTTTTTTGGATCAAAATAGATGAGTGAGGCTCTCACCTGCATGCGAGCATCATCCATACTATTCACAAGATGGTAGAGCATAAGATAGTTTTTTCCTAGGGGCACAACATGTCGCAACTATACCAGGAGCTGGGGAGGTACGTTCATTACGAGTATCATAGCCTCAGAACATGCACACTACTACAAGTGTTGGACTTCACCCACATTATGTGCACAAGGCTGGTCAGTTTTCCCTAGTAGCAGTTGTATCATGTCCCCATGGCCCACTGGTATGATGTCATAGGGTAGTTGAGACATGAAGATCTACAATTTTGGTGTTTGCAATTTGATACACTTACTGTGGATCGGGTCAGATGGAAACCCTATCATTTTTTTAGATGAGTAGATGATAGTAGGTATCTCAATAACCTATAGCGGGACCATTTTCTTGTAGGTTTCCATGTCCATATTATTGTACCATATTACTAGAGTCAGTTCATGCAATAACATGGTCATGTATAGATCGTTCCACCTGATGTTCCCACATACACTCAGGCCTTCAGGAGTGCGGTGAGACTCGAGGACAATCCCTACCCTAAAATCACTGATTTTGTTCCTTTGGATGATGACAAGCCCTACCAGGATCTGCCACCTATAGCGCCGACAAATAATGTTGGAATTGGGTAGAGAGGGCAATAGCAGGCCGAGGAGGAGAGACCACATGAGGAGGAGTCAATGTTGCAGAGGCTGAGGCAGTGGAAAAGGAGGCCAAATCCTCCACTAGCACTTATTGTCACATCGATGGTGGCCTTGGTGGCAATAGGAGCAGCTACCGATGCTGGTGGCATTGGTACCAGTGTCACTCCTCACCCTGACCCTACATGGCTGCCAAGGGACTCATGTATATAGAATATGTTTGTACATTTCAATACTTTCAATTTTCTTTGTTTATGATTATACATATTTGCCACGTACTGATTTCACTGTTTCTTTTTGTGGTTGCAAAGGATTTACAAGGATGGATTGTGTTAATGGCCCAATGCATACCAGAAGTGGTCCTTGACATTCCCACTCAAGGGACAATTCTTGAGGCTTACCAACCAGTTTCTACAAGGCAACATGCTCACATTTCCAAACTGATAGTGTGTCTAAGGACTGCTTACGAGGAGCGACGAGTGGAGATAGTATAACTAATTGTAGAGGCAACCACCCTCCAAGGCAGTGTGACCAACTATTAAGGGAGCTTTGTGATGAGCTTAGTTTTTTGTTTAAATCTTGGGTAAAGTTTATAGTTCATTTGTTGGCATTGTCATGAACTTTAGTCATCAAATGTTAATATTATGTATAATGTTTCCCTCAAACCATTGACAATGGGTTTATCCTATCCTTGTGAAGTTTCAATGACATTAACATATTATGCATATTATCTATATTAAATTTGTGTGTGATTGATGAATGTTCTCTAAGGTGATTTTAAATGTGATATTATTATGCATACTAACATTGCCATGCAAGACACAATTGGTGGATACTAAGTTGGGAAAGGAAACTGATAGATGATCATGCAAGGGAATCATTCAAAGGAGTCAACTGAAGAGCGATGGTGGTAAATTCCCCATGATAGTCAATTGTAACCACCTTGTATTTATGTCATTGAACAATCGAGGGTGTTATTGCAGCATTGAGTCCACATTTGGGGATGCATGTCTGACTGGATTCCTTGTAGGCGTAACTGCTCTGCCACTCTTTTCCTTGCTTTCCCTAAATGGCGTCCTCCCAGTTAGTGGGAGTTGACTTCCCTATTTAGTTGGTAGAATAAATATGGATTTGAATCCTCTTTTTAGGAGGTTTGGCCTCGTAGTTCTTGATTGTGGAAAATGGCATTGATAATGTATTGAGCATACTCTACTTTTCAATACAACCATGTTGATTACACTATTTACATAATTTTCAATGAATGAGATGATAGTTTGAATTTGAGTATTTGAGTTTGTATTAGTTTTAGTGGATACTCATCCAAGGGGGGCCACTTGGTGAGTAATCCTTTCTTTAGAGTAATTAGCTTAAGTTGTTATTTTATGCTCTGTACTTAGTTTAAAATCTTGCATTGATTACTCTTGCAGCCACTAGAAGTTCATTCTATGTCTGTTCTTGCAGCCAAAGTAGATAGAGTAGTTTCCTATCTGTTTGCCCAGATTTTTATTATTGTTGTGCATCTCAGTTTAGTATAGTCACTGGTTAATGCTTAGCATTTTCTTTATTTCTTTCCTGCAATTTACCTTCAATATTATGTGTTTCTTATCTATAGATTAGAGATGGCAACTTAGGAATTCCTAGTGCACATACCGTGCTGACCCATTTCAAGTCTATGTCCCTAGGTTGACAAGTTAAATGCACCTCCATGATGATTGAATAGCTATTTAGGTTAGATGTCCAGTCTCTCAATTATGGCTATAGAAGCCCAGTTAGGAGATCCTTGTTGGAGGCTAAAATTTTTGGCATCATTGCCGAGGATGGTGTCAAGCTAAGAGGTTCTTCAGAGTCATTGATAATTTCTCTATTATAGCATTTCTTCTAGGTTGTTCTTAGAATACCCCTTGTTTAGGAAAGTAATGATCTATTGTTCTTTTTCTCATTCTTTGTGTGAGCTAGCTGATGTTGAGTTGATATCACAAAATGTTGAGATCCCAAGTTTTCCCAGAAACAAAGAAGAAGAACCATTTGACCAATTTTGAAGCTTCCATTAAAGACCCAAAATCAGATTGATAGACCTTTGCCTTGAAAATCTATCAAGAAAACATGGGTGATACCTTCTTGTTTGAGTATGACCTACTCTACCAGGATCATGACTACACCACTAATGCTCCTGGGCTTGATCTACTTCCTACCACTTTAAAAGAAACTGCACTAGGATGGTTTATGAGTCTAGGCAGAAATGCCATGGAAGCTTGGGAGGACATGAAGACAAAGTTATTTGGAAAATACAAGGAATATTGCTAGGGTAGTGATACAAAAGGAAGTGATGCCTCTAGGATGCAGCAAAAGGAAGATGAGAGCTTGGAAGATTATATTTCAAGGTTTTTGTCCTGCATGTAGGAATCTCCACACCAAGTACCCAATGAAGAATCTCAGAAGTTGCTTTTCTTGTCAAGAATCAATGAGAGTTATATTGATGCTTTGGACCTGATGGTAGGAGGAGATATCACTCAAGTCTCTTGGAAAGATATCAAGGAAACATGTCAGGACTATTCCAAAACAACTTCAAAAGATGGGAGAACTTACCAATCTTCTACCGGTGGAGTTCCAAGGATGGAGATCGCTAATGTGTTAGCAGATTTCAAGCAAGATATTACAAAAAACCTAGCTACTCAGCTGGGTACACTTCAAGCCAAAGAAAAACATAAGGACTATAGATGCAAGATGGTAACTAACATTGACAACAAGATTCCACCTAAGGAAGATCAAGTCCACTTTGGTGTACAAAGGAAGCCCTAGGTTCCAAAACAAGGTATGTTACCAGCTCCATTATCTTTTTCTCAGAAAAACCAGGTAGTCAAGTCCATGCGTCCATCCTTTCAACCCCAGCAGCCTGCTATAACACCTCCACCTACTAATGCATATAAATTTACTCAATGGCTAGTTCAACCCACACCCTACCTAAATAACACACCATGGCTGAACCCAATATACCTTGCTGATTCAAACCAATTCCCTACATATGTTATGAGTGTATGTGATATTCACTTATGTTTAGGAACTACTGTATCCACTCCCTCCACACCAATCATCATTGAGCTACCTATGGAAGAGGAAGAGGAACCTTTGAATGGTCTTATTCAGCCAACAATACCTAAACATATTGAACAAGAACCACCATTCCCTCATTAATTGGAAGTTGCCAAGTATGAGAAAGGAAAGGAAGATGCAATCCTTGACATCATGGGTCAGCTAAAGCATATATGTCTTCAGACATCCCTATTTCAGGTCATAAAGGATGTCCCTATACATGGCGAAACAATCAAGGAAGCTTATCTTAAGAAGTTGGGAAAAAAGAGGAAATACTCGACTACAGTCCATGTGATGAGATAGTTTGCTGACAATATGCTTGGAAAAGAGACCCTTCCCACATGTAGTGATCCAAATAATCTTGTAGCATCAACTTCTATCCATGAGATTCAAGTAAAGAATTCCCTGAGTAATTTAGGGGAAACAATTAATGCGATAACTAAGCACATCCTGTAGCAACTAGAAGTTGCATGTATGAGACCTCCTCTCATAGTCCTACAACTTGTTAATAATTCCACTATGGATCATGATGATATAGACCTTCTAGAATCATGGGAGCATCCAACAGACCTCATGATTTTCTCTCTATGTCCACATGAAAATGAGGAAACCAGGGAAGTTAACTTGGTGGTGCAACTCATGATGCTAGGTAGAAGTCCTTTCTTGCAGTTTCAAGACAAGGAAGAGGTGTTATCTAGTATAATCCAGAACTGTTATGGAGAGGAATGGGCATCATCTTCTACTTTTGTCTAGATGCTTCCCCCTGAACTTCTTGTAATCATTCTTCTTGTAGACGATCTTCCTGCAACCACTCTTCTTGTAGCCAATCTATCTATAGAGAAACTTCCTATAGCAATGGGAATGTTCCATACCATGGTGCCATATGGACTCAAACAATTACAATAGTCTCATCAACATGCATAATTAGCATGGAACTATCGTGATATGAAGGGACCAGGTCCTAAGTTCTGCATTCGAAAAATCTACATCAGAGCCGATTGTCAACTAGTAGGGAAACCAGTGGATGAATTTATTGATGATCATGCCAAAGAAAGGAGGGAAGTGGTGAGTTTGTGTTGATTACAGAAAATTGAACGTTGCCACCAAGGAAGACCATTTTCCCTTACCATTTTACACTCGCCTAGCAAGAGATGTTGAATGGACATAAGACTATTATAGAGCATTCTCTCAGCCATCCTACGTGATCCCATAATAGTGGTTTACAATTTTTGGCCAAACTGAACATTGAAATTATTATTTTCAACTAAATCTTCACATTCGGGCACCTATAGCGGCTAAACCATGAGGAATTTGAAGATGGTGCAAACTAGAGTCTCATCAAATTTTTCCTGTAGATTCTAAAAATATTTTTTTCAAAATTTTTGGAATCAAATTGCACTTCTTTTTCCATCTCCCACGAAAACTAATTTTTTCAAAACAACATTTTTAAAAGTGACTACATCGTATAATGCATAATTTTTCCATGAAGGATAAAATTCTAATTCTTTCAAATTTAGATTTGTAACTCTGATATCTAGTGCTTCCACTTGGTTAGATAGTTTTTGATTGAATATTTTTTCCTTAATCAAGTTTCAAAGTCAAACGAATTACAATTCAAACACAATGCATCAGATAACACATAACTTTTTTTGTATATGTCAAAAAAAAAAAAAAAAATTGTTGGATCAAGGACTTCAATATCTGGTGCATTCATATTTTTAAAATTATTTTTTTGATAATCTTCTATTTTTCCACATGTCAAGAACAAAGAAATTAATTTTCGATGAAAAACCTATGTTTAATAAAACTTTAAAAAAAAAAAACGTAACAAAACCAAAACATATTAAAATTATATTCATTGGATAGCTTGTTCTAAGGAATACCATAATCATTTGAAATAAATTTTAAATGAATTCATTTGATCCCCAAAAGCTAAATCAAAAGTGATTTTTATCACATTTTGATAGGTGTAAAGGAGACACATTTATAGGTATGGTTTAAAACTAGCGAAGTTCTATCCAAGGGGGTTTGATCTAAGGTGATTTGATCAAACCCTCTTCAATTGGAATCCTTAAAATGGAACTTTTAAAGGCTTAAATCATTATATTTTCTAAAAATGTGTGATTTTAGCTAAAATCCATTCCTCTCAAGAATTGTAAACCACTATTGTGACAGCACCGAGACTTCTACTTAGAAGTGACCCATATTCTTGTTTTGGTCATGCAGCCAAATGCTTCAGATGAAATGAGAAGGGTAGCATTGGACCACACTGAAGTAGTGCAAAATTAGAGGATGATATGGCATGATTGGGAGAACGATTTTTCACCAGGTGACTGGGTATTGTCATATGACCTAGAAAGCATTAGGGAAATGCAAGAAATTTGTTGACAAGGTGGTTAGAACTATTTGACATTTTTGAGTTCTTTCGTAATGGAGCCATTCAACCCACCATTATTAGCCCTGACATAATCAAGCTACTTGAGCTAGCCTACAAGGAAGGGCCCCTGTAGCAAGTCACTCAGAATTCGGTACATGAGCTTCCTATAGACGAAGTTGGTGGACCTAGCGTCCCACCTTTTGGCTAAATTAAGGTACGTAATTTTTCATAATAAATATTTCCACCTTAGTGGAAATCCATTTCTTCGCCCATCCACCCATCCATCCATTCATACCACCTTTCTCTCTCTCTTGCATCATTTCATTCCACCTCAATCCACTTTGCTTCACTCTTGATTAATTGCTCAATCATTTCGGAAAAGGAAAATTGGTACTTTCTCTCCCCGATCTTTGCAATGCATCCTTCATACACTCAAGTATGTATGAGATAATTCTCATCTTTTAATTACCTTTTGGGTGCATTTATTTAATCATCACAAATTATTATAGCTGATTGCATAATATGTCATTATTTCCTATCAAGCTACCACTCCCTTCCCACATATGTTGACACGTCCAAAATTAGGCTGGGGGGGAATAAAAAAATGCAAATAAACTGCCCGTACATCAAATCGAAACCTGTCTATGTCAAAAAATTTAAACAAGCTAATTTGAAAATATAGCTCGCATGTGTGAAGTGATGGTAACTAAGCTACCAATTCTTTCCATTATCACTCTCATTTATCACCCCTTTCCTTGCTTTAATTTCCTTGTCATAATCTCAAGAATACACAATAAATGGTAAAAAGTAGAGACACAGAAGGGAATTTCGTCGACACTGGCAGCAAAAAATTAGCAAGAGAGGTGGTGGTTTTCAAAACAAAATTTACAGGGGAAGAAAATTTCACTGAGTGATAGTGTTTTTAGACAATGGGGTGTGGCTTAATTCATAATGTGCCCTTAATTCATGACACTTTGCTACAAGATACATAATGTCTAGTAGAATTTCAATGTTGTGGATGGTTTGATTATTTCACAAAGCTAGATGGCTTTGACGAGGGCATTGCACTTGAATTCACCCAAAAATTCTCAGAAGGAAAATCCACAGTAAAAGGGTTAGAAGTGGTGGTGACCAAAGAGAGAATTGAAATTTTTTTAGGGTTACCTATTGATGGTGAGCATTACCCTACCTCTAGGGGTGCCAGATCATTAAGATAATAATTCATAGTACTTGGCGACCCACCAATTAGCATTGACATGCAGGGCGCAAAAAGAATGTCTCTACTTGAACCATGGAAGCAGGGAACTATTCACATTATAAGGTATATCACCTATGAGGGACGATTGTAAAATATGCATTCTATACATTTTAAGCTCCTCAGTCACATGAGGCATGAAAGGAGGAAGAACGTGCCAAATGTCTTATACAATCTTCTCTCCATCATGGCGGCTGAGACCCAAAAAGGTAGGGATAACTCTTTCTCCCAACATTGCTTGATAAAATTACTAGTTAATAAATATTTGTGTGATGTGTCTGGAATGACTTGGGAGGAATTTGTTCAAGTTAATCAAAATTACCATTAAGAATAATTTTCCAATGTTGAGAATTTGCCGCCTAGGGTTATACCTCAGTCTCCTATGTCTAGCAGAAGATTAAGTATAGCTGAAGCCACCCCTGGTGCTTCAAATTTTGGTGCTAGTTCTAGGATGAATCCTCGTATAGCAACAGAGGAGGCCATAAACATTAGTTCCTCTAAAAAAAAACCTTCAGAAAAAAGCAAGCTCTTCATCTGATTCTGATGATGATGTCCCCCTACAAACCTTAATAAGAACTAGGGAACAAAATAAAGAAGTTGAAGCAAGAAAAGTAAAAGAAAAAGTTCAAACCCAGCCCATAGAAAAAGAGGTTCCAAGTGCTAGGAAGAGAAAGGTTCACCCTAGTTATTTATCCTGTAACCAAAGGAAAATGTAAGAGAATCTTTAGGAAATCAAAACCAGCTAGACTATCAGGTTTTTATGTACCTTCACAAGAAAACCCTAGGCATGATGAGACATCCCATGGGGACATCGAAACTTTAGTGGAATGAGAACATGTTGAGAAAAAGAAAGAAGATATATCTAAGGAAGCTGTAAAAGTGACGTTGGTAGACATTGCTAGTATAGCAGAGGAGTTTGAGGATGAGTAGGGGTTCCTACAACAGAACCAAGAATAGGGATAGGAGTTCCTATAGTCATAGTAGGAAGCAAAAAAAGAGCTAGAACAAGGCCAAGAATAGGAACCAGAGGTCATCCAGCAAGAAGAGGATGAAGAAATAGCACCCTTGCAGCCACAGATAGCTGAACAACCCAAGTTCATGCGGATAATGTCATATAGGGAGCAACCATCAACAAAAACATTGGTAGGAATTCATAACCTTCCTAATTTTACAATTCATGCAACTATTTTAAATCTTTGGAAAGAAATAGAAAGGAGGGAGAGAGAATGGAAACAAGAGAGAAAGAAGCTGAAAAAGGAAATCCAAGAGAGGGATGAGATTATTGAGGAGAAAAATGAGGAAATTTCTAATTTAAAGAAGAAAGTAGATAACATTGTGACCCTAGTGCCACAAATTCTTGAATGCAGAGCTCCTGCAAGGGTTTATGCCCTACACTTGAAAGAGAAATATCTCTCTTTCAGATTATCAAAAATTGTTTCAGATTTAAATCCCTCCATTGAAACTCCTGTTGAATTCTTCAATGCCTACAAAATTACTTCCCCTGAGATGAAAAATTTGTTATGTGAATTTTATTTGCACAATTATGCTGTCACACAAGATCATGATTGGAACCCGTTGTTGTATGTTGGAGATGTTCAGCTGAGAGTATTTATGTCCTAGGCACAAAATGAAATTAATTGGGGTGATCAGAATAGTGCTTATAGAGGAATGTAATCCAATATCCACTTATCCATTAGGGCCGAGTCAAGTAACCCAAAGGATATCCATAGAGAATGGCTCAGGATGATCCTTAGACAAATCTATGGTAACATAATCATGCCTTGGATTGAAGCTATCTATACTGAGTATGAGGTTAAAACAACAACAAAAGAGGAGCTCATAAGAGGATATCTAGCTCAATGATGGAAGAGTTTAATAGATGAGCTGAAACAAGCTGAGCCCCATTCTATTCATAACTATGCTGCAACATTGAAGAGAATTGATAGGTACATCCAGCTTGGTAGAGAAAAGGGGAGATTTTGGCTTCCCCTAACCTTATAGCCACCCATTCTTATGTATCCTGTACCAAACTACAAATTCTTATACCTGCATGATGTTGACATAGAAAGGCCAAGGTAGAACAAATTTGATAGACTAGGATAATTTTATTGGGATCTAGACTCATGTACTACAACAATAGATGTTGGCTAGCTTTTAGTTGCAAAATTCAGAGCCTTAACCAAACAAAAGAACAACCCTTCCACTACTAGAGGACCAACAAGACATTAGGCTGGGGGGATGATGAGCCTAGTTTTTGGTTAAATCTTGGGTAGAGTTTATAGTTCATTTTCTAGCATTGTCATGAAATTTAGTTGTCAAATGTTAATATTTTGTATAATTTTTCCCTAAAACTGTTGACAATGGGTTTATCCTATCCTTGTGAAGTTTTAATGACATTAACATATTATGCAGATTATCTATATTAATTTTTTGTGTGATTGATGAATGTTCTCTAAGGTGATTTTGGATGTGCAATTATTATGCGTACTGAAATTTCCATTCAAGACACAATTGGTGGATGCTAAGTTTGGAAAGGAAATCGAAAGATGATCATGCAAGGGAATCATTCAAAGGAGTCAACTGAAGAGCGATGACGACAAATTCCCCACGACACTCAATTGTAACCACCTTGTATTTATGGCATTGAGCAATCACGGGTGTTATGGTAGCATTGAGTCCACGTTTGGGCATGCATGTCTGATTGGATTCCCTATAGGCGTAACCGCTCTGCCACTCCTTTTCTTGCTTTCCCTAAATGGAATCCTCCTAGTTAGTGGGAGTTGACCGCCCTAGAATAAATATGGATTTGAATCCCATTTTGAAGAGGTTCAACCACGTAGTTTTTGGTTGTGGAAAATGGCATTGATAATGTATTGAGCATACTCTACTTTTAAATACAACCATGTTGATTACTCTGTTTACATAATTTTCAATGAATAAGATGATAGTCTTAATTTGAGTATTTGAGTTTGTATTAGTTTTAGTGGATACTCATCCAAAGGGGACCACTTGGTGAGTAATCCTTTCTTTAGAGTAAATAGCTTAAGTTGTTATTTTATGTTCTGTATTTAGTTTGAAATCTGCCATTGACTATTCCTGTAGCCACTAGAAGTCCATTTTGTGTCTGTTCCTGTAGCCAAAGCAGAAAAAGTAGTTTCTTGTATGTTCGCTCAGATCTTTATTATTGTTATGCATATCAGTTTAGCATAGTCGTTGGTTAATGCTTAACATTTTCTTTATTTCCTTCCTGCAATTTACTTTCAATATTTTGTGCTTCTTAGCTGTAGATTAGAGATGGCTACTTAGGAATTCCTAGTGCACATACAGTATTGACCCATTTCAAGTCTACATCCCTAGGTTGACAAGTTAAATGCACCTCCATGATGATCGAATAGCTATTTAGGTTAGATGTTTAGTCTCTAAATTATGGTTATAGAAGCCTAGTTAGGAGATCCTTATTGGAGGCCAACACTATGGAAGGTACTTGAAGAGCGAGAAATGACAATGACAAGGGCTAACACTATTGAGTAAGTGTGTGATACCCTTCAGAGTCATCTTGATGACCACGAGAGGTAACAGTCACCCGTGATCCCACCAGATGTTGTAGGAATTGACACAAGCACAAATGACCATATGCTTCCTACAGGGAGAGATTAGGGGAATGCAGGTAGCTCTGTCTACATTGCACTCACAGTGATCCTGATCTATGACCATTGTGTAGCCTCTTCCTAGAACACAACAATAGCAACCAGAGCCAGAAGGCTTCTGGAGCAAAGCACCACAACCATATGGACCTCCCATTTTGTACATCAATTTTGTAGTGAGAGATATATATTTAGTTTTTGTAGATCTTTTATATATACATTGACACATATTCACTAGCCACACATTTTTGATAGTAGTGGCTCGATACATATATATGAAATTTGATACATAGATACTTATATATATACACTGGTTTTGACATCATGGAATTATGTATTTCAATGTGTATGCTTCTTTAATTCATGTATATTATTTCTATGGATGTTATGTATGTTTACATTAGATGCTGTCATAATTTAATGAATACAAATGGTTGTATGTTAATTAAATACTATGATGATCTAATTGCTTTAAAAGATGTAACTTAATGCATGGATACATAGCATTGTAAGACACACGTGTATGTATATTGTTCACACACACAAACACATGGTCATATCATAACAACAATTTGTTTTCATAATGTGTTAATGAATGATGTCAACATATGTAGTGCTACTACCCTTAAAGAGTGAACACCACACATATGACACTTTAGGAACTACACATAGTATCAATAGAGATGCATCACATTAATAGGGTATTTTAAAGGAATTCCATCCATAAACAATAATCCATAGGCACCCAAACCATATAGGAAGAAGACAATGTAAGGGCCTAACCAATTACAACTAAACTTCCCCCTTTGATTAGGCGGTGCATTCACATTTCTTTGATTCTCATAGAGAACTAGGTCTCCCAGCTTAAAAGCTCTAGGAAGTAGATTTGGTTGTATTATCTTGACAATGATTGTTGATAAGCTTTAAGATGATCGAGGGACTGTAATTGATGCTAATCGATCATTTCTGGCTAATGCAAATTGATAAGTTTCATCATCAATTAACCCTTTAAGGGAAACCCACAAAGATGGAATCTCTAACTCTAAAGGAATGATATCATAGGCACCATACACAAGGTTGTACGGGGTCGTTCCCATAACCGTACAAACACTCATGTGATAGGCCCACAAAGAATACATTAATTGAATATGTCAATCCTTATTGTGTTAACTATTTTGTGAAGTATAAGTTCAAGAGTCTTATTAGACTCTTCTGCTTGACCATTAGATTGTGGATAGTAAGGTATAGAAACTCTATGTTTAATGTGAAATTTCTCTAAGAATTTCTTTACTTCATTATTCGTGAATGGTGTACCATTGTCAAAGACAAGTGTAGCAGGAAATCCAAAATGAGAAATGATGTTGTTCAGAAGAAAACTACAAATAGCTTCAGCATTCGTGGATCAAAGTGGAATAGCTTTGACCCACTTCATGAAATAATTTAGAGTCGTAATGATAAAGGTATGTCCCTTAGAAGGAGGATACAATTTATTTTTCCAATGATGTCTAACCCCCATTTCACAGATGACCAAGGAGAGGTTTTATTTTGTAACTCTTATGTAAGTGCATGAATAAGATGACTATACTGCTGACATTGTGAACTTTTTTTAACAAAATCGAAGGAATCTTGTTCCATCATTTTCCAAAAGTACGCCATGTATATCAAATTCCTCACTAGGGATTTACCACTGAAGTACCTAGCTATAGAGCTCGAATGGGCTTCCTTAAGGGTGAGGGGCATTTCTTCTTTAGTGAGACATCGAAGAAGCAAGCCGTTATAAGATTTTTGATAAAGAATACTAGATAAAATAACATAACAAGTTGAAAGCTTCCATATACGAGTGCAATCATTCTTTATCACATCATTAAGAAAGTTTCTAGTCTTTAGGTAGTTTTAATTATTAGAGAACCATTCTCCCATGTCCACGTGAGAACACATAAAGGTGTCAGATTCGGGTTGCGTTGAAACAGTTGGGGTCTATAGGGCCTGAACCATGAAGTGGCATTCTTTTGTATCCTCATCTAAAGGTACCAGGAAGTAGCACTTTCCATGACATCTATATGTCTATTCTCCCTCCTCGGGATACTATCTACTGTGAAAGAAGAGAATTGATTAAGCAAAAACTAAGCAAGGTCTTGATATCGATACAAATTACTCTATTTAGTTTGATAGGTTCCTGTAATCTAGTTCATAATGAGCTCAAAATCCCCTAATATGTGGAGGTGTTTTATCTTTAATGCAATTGCAACATGCAAGCCAATGATGAGAGCTTCATAGTCTGCAATATTATGTACAAGGAAAGTCCAATCGAAAGGAGAGAGGGATTGGTTTACCTTTGGGTGACATTAGAACCAAACCCACTCTGGAATTGGTTTGACATCTTGACCCATCAAAGTACATTTTCCATTCAAGGTCGTGGTTAATCACAAAAATGTTCTCATCAGGAAACAAATCCAAACCTAAGAAGGAACGAGATGATCGAGCGTCTGCCAATTGGTTGGCAACCACTTGACCCTTTATTGACTTTTCAGTAATGAACTTTATGTCAAACTCAAAGAGAAACATTACCCATTTAATTAATCTCCCAGTAAGATCAGCACTGGAGAACAAATTATTTAGAAGATCACTTTTTACGATGACATGTATTTGAGCATGGAGAAGATAGTGCCTTAACTTCCATGTAGCAAAGATAAGAGCAAGGAATTGCTTCTCCATGGAGGAATAACAAGTTTCATAGTTGACCAAAACACGACTAATGTAATAGACTGCTCTCTCTTTCCCAACATCATCATACTCAACCAACAAAGTTTCCAAGGCATATAGTGACGCTATGAGGTAAAGTAAAAAGGGTATATCTTGCAAGTCGAAATCAATACAAGAGAATTGGCCAAATAGGCTTTGATTGACTCAAAAGCTTTCTAGCACTCTTCATCCCATATGAAGTGAACATCTTTCTTCAACAGATGAGTGAAAGAAAGAGTAGGATTAGCCAATTGAGATATGAATCTATGAATCGCCTGAATCTTTCCTTGTAAACTTTGCAATTTAATAATATTCCTAGGCATTGTAGGCATGTTAACAATAGCATTGATCTTATTTGTGTTGAACTTGCTTCAACAATGATAGACTATGAACCCAAAAAAAAATTCGGCATCTCTGCCAAAGACACACTTAAGACAATTAAGTCTCATCTTATAGATTCAAAGCCTCTAAAAAATTAAAAAAAGATTCTTTACATGATCTCAACGAGTTATATATTTCACCAAGAAGTCATCAACATAATCTTCTAAGATCTAATGAATAAAATTGTGAAATATTAAGGTCATTTCCCACTAGTAAGTGCTCCAACATTGTTTATCCCAAAGGGCATAACCACATAACAGAAGGTACCCCAAGGGGTAGTGAAGGTTGCCTTGTACTAATCTTCCAAATTAATATGGATATGATTGTAACTCGAGAAGCCATCCATAGAATATAACAATGCATAGCCTACAATCGAATGGGTATGTGCAGGATCATCATGGAAAAAATAGGCCCTTAAGTGGCGATGAAATTCAGAAAAGTCAGAGATAGAGAACTTGACATAAAATTTTGAATAAGTTATCTATATTATTTCAAAAATATGTAAGAATAGAATCTATAGAAAATTGAATGTAGTTTCTAAACTACTAGGTTTATTTTTTTTTTTAAATCTATTTGGTGAAAATTTGAAATTTCAATGCAGAGTACTTAAATTCTCAGAAAAAAAGAAGTAGGTGTATGTTTGACCACCCTAACCACAATAAAATTATAATATTTTTTCATAAAATTTTAGAGATAAGTAGAGGACTCATGTCCAAATGTGATGCATATTTTTTTGTAATTTTTTTTCCAAGTAAATAATTAATTATGAATTTTTTATTAAAACTTTTAAAAAATATGAAAAACTCGTATGCCTAACCACCTTAACTTTTTCAAAACTTCATGAAATTCATTTTTTTTTAATCCTATAGTATATGAAACATATAATGTGATGCACATTTTAGATTCAAAAAATGTGATACAGTTTGAAAGCTATAGATATTTTTCAATCAGCCTATCAATCAGGACTTTAGTCATAATTCAAATAGAAAATGAATAATAATATTTATTAAATTCAACATAAAGCATAATTTATATTGGTGGAAATCTTAGAATCTCCTTAAAAAACCCTTTTCATTTCATCAATTTTGGGTAAATAAAAAGTCATCAGCCACATACCCTACACATACCCATCATGTCACCACTTTTTGGACCATCTTGATCCTGCACTTACTTGAATCCACAATCATATCTATATTAGCCAACGAAAAATATTCCTGAAGAGAAGCCTTATTAAGACTATTAAATTCAATGCATATACAAATACAACCATTAGGTTTAGTAATGACAACTATGTTTGAGATCCAAGGGGAGTAGTCAATTTAATAGATAAAGCCTACTTTTGACAACTTCTCTATCTCAGTCTTAACCATCAACGCCACCTTGGGATTGATCTTTTGAATTTTCTGCTTAACTGACTTGGCATCGAGGCATAGGAAGATATTATGAACTACTATAGACTCATCAATACCGAGCATGTCCAAGCAAAGTTATCAATATGAGAATGTAGGAGATCAAAATGTTTGTCTACTTCTTTTGAAGAAAGAAACTTCCCAATCTTAATTATTTTTTTGAAGACTTAGGGTCCATAGAGATTTCAGTAGTATCTCCCTTAAGGAGAGAACTACAATATTCAGGATGTGATATTGGAACATCATTACCAACATAGGATAAAGGATCCTCCTCATCAATACCTAAGACATATTCTCCAAAATAAGCTTATTTATGCAAGCGATACGTGAATCATCTTTTGTGATGAAAGGGAGGCAAGGGGAGTAGGCACCTAGGAATTCCTCAAGTGCATCTATAGAGAAGAAATATAAAGGTATTTTCTCAGCCTTCCCCCTATCCTCTATCAATTTAGGATGGACTAATCTCAACGGTTCGACTGAATTCATATTAACACTTGACCAAGGTTTCAACTTAGATTATTCACTAGAGCACCCCAAACCTAAATAGCACTTTTGTGGCTTAAAATGGATAGGGGCTTGGATTCCTTGTTCAATACATCCTAGGCCTTTCTACCCATAGCCATACTGAGAAGCGAGTTCCTATCCAAAACCATAACGAGATTGCAAAACTTGGGGAGGTGGTGGCTCTACGTAGAGGGTTTCATTCCACCAATGAACATCGAATGCATCCATGAGAGCGATTCCACATTCTCCACTTGGTTTGCAAACATTAACCTCCTTTGCAAGAGTGGGACTACTCTCCCCAATAGGGGAAGAGCTAGTCTCCTAGATAGGATCACAATTTTCTTCCTTAATAGGAGCATAATCCACCCTTACATCAGACCCATTCAAAAGCTCTATATGAGTGGGGCTCACTTTGTATTCTGCAATGAAGAATTCAGAGAATTTTGAAGAGTCCTAATCATCACCATGGAAAGCGTTTGACTTGGGAAAATAAGGAGAAGATGGGGAGGACTTAGGAGTTTCTTCTTTAGGTGGTTCATCTTTAACAACATTTTCTTTGAGGACAACCTCCATGGAGGGTATCATTGAGGAACACACCATAACATCAGCGATTGAGGACAAAATACAATTTTTAAGAGTGGAGATGACTGAAGCCCAATTGGTAGCCACTAGTTCATAAAGGTGAATAGCTTCTAGATTAGTTTTAACAATGACCACATAATTATTTGAAACAAACATTAAGGAATGATGTAAAGTGGAAGTTACACCACCCATAGCATGAATCTAGGGTCTCCACAAAAGAATATTGTAAGGTAAAGGTCCAAACATCACATAAACCAAACTAGGCAAGGTAATAGAGCCTAGTTGCAAATGTAGTATTATTGTGCCTAGAGCTTGACAACCAACATTCTCAAACCCACGAATGTACAAGGAAGAACCAGCTAGAGAATTTGAATAAACTTTAATCTTAGGTAGTAGGTCATTGCTGCAGACATTGAGAACCGGTCTGGTATCAATGAGAGTAATCAATGAGAGTACTCCTAATACTAATATTATTAACTTTAATTATAATCATCAAGGGGTCTACTTATTTCTGCACATCTAAAGGTAGGAGTTCTTGCGGATGGAACATGATATTTGACAAATCTACACAAATATAAGCCAACAACGCATTAAAATCTATAGACCTAGTGAAGGTAGGCAAGAGTATCTTCTACAAGGCTTCCTAAAGCATCTTTTGATAAACTAGAGTGATCTAAAGAAAATCCCAAAGTGAGATCTTAGCCAGAGTAACACAAAGTTGCTCGACAAGATCATAATAACCTAGTGCTTTAATCACACTTTTAGGTGTTGAAGGAAGGCTTGGTTGGGAAGATGGTAAAGAAGTAGGGACTTGAGTGGGTTGAGATGTAGGAACAAAAGGTTGTTGATCAATGTTTTGTTTGTTTCTTCTTGTATTATATGTGCACCCAACAACATTATAGGAAGTGGAGTTCGTAGCTTTTACAAACTTCTAGTATATGTCCGGTGAATCATTACAATATACAATCTTGTAGAAAAAATAATTGATGAGACAAAAAAATATCTCATCTATGAGCCAAATAAAAGCTTGTATTTTACTTAATACAAAAAAAATATCTCATCTATTAGCCAAATAAAAGCTTGTACTTTACTTAATTATGAAGTTTATCAAGATTGAGCATGATGAAGAAAATAGACATTTTCAATTGCAGCAGTTAGAGATTTCATCATATCTTAAAAATTATCTTATGGATTCTTGATATTTTTGGATAGAAATTAGGAGACAAGAAGGTGATAAAACCCATTAAATTTTACAAAAACCCAGTTCATTGTTTGAGAGAAAACTTCACTAGTCTGATGCTCCGAAAATTTGTTATAATGCTCCAGAATTTCTGGAATTTGTTCATTTGTTTGTTCTAAAATATTTGAAACTAAGTGAAGGATTATTTATGAAGAGGTTGAGCAACTTGGGATTTTATGAGCAGTTAAGGAACAATAGTTGAGAGCATCCAGGGGGTAGTTCCAAGCATTAAGGAAAGTTGTTGGGTTGCGCAAATAAATGGAGCATATCTAGGAGACACTTTTAGGTAGTTTGAACATTTTTGCAAGCATCTAGGAGCTATTTATGAGTTTTAATGATGCACAAAGGAAAGACGTGACTTTTTCAGCAATCAAATATCTTTTTGGAGCCTATTTAGGGGCTGCAAAATAGAGATATTTGTTTTGGACGACCTAAGAAGATTGACTTAGCAAGATGAAGGAGAGATTTATCTTTTTCCCTCAACACATGTTCCTATCTTCTAGCAAGTTGTTGCACAACAATTAAGACTCATATTTTAGATTAATTGAAGATAAGAGCTCTATAAATTCATTGTAATCAAGGAATTAAATTGGGAAGAGTTTTATAAAATAATAGAATTTAGTTTTTAGCAACAGTTTTTGTTTATAGTTTTATTTCTTAGTAGCAATTTCATTTCTAGCAATTATATTTTTTAGTATTTCCCTTTACAAGTTTCCTAAGATAGATTTCATTCTAGCAATTACATTTCTAGTATTCTCTTTTATAAGCTTCTTAGGATATATTTTATTCAAACATTTCATTTACAAACTCTTAGATTAGATTTGATTCTAACAATTTTTTTATCATCCATTGCCTTTCAATTCTATTTGTAGAAAAAAAATGTCATGCAAATGATTTCTTCTCCCTCTTGCATATTGCCATGGACACCACCCTAGATTGGCATTTATAGTTAAATGATGAGGATTGTAGTGCCACTCATCATTTTTGGTGTCACTTCCAGGGATAGGTGTCATTAGGGAGTTGTTGATTTGGTGACAATAGATCAGAAGATAAATTAGTTTGACAAGCTTTTTAGGTTTTTTATTTTTGAAATTTCTTGTTTTATTATTTTAAAGCCCCCCTCCAAACAATAGATCCAAAGAAAGAGATTCTTGCATGCAAAGGTGACAACTTTTGTGCAATTTCTTCAATCAGAGGACCATGACTTCAAGCCCCAACAAGAAAAAGATAATTGTTTGGACACCTTCAAAGTCTAAGAAGGGCTACCTAATCAAATATTTGAAGGACAAGGAGTTGCATCTAGTCATGCATGCAACAAAATGTGAGGAAGGATTGCAAAATCTTTATAATCATCCCATGCATTTACTAGAATCAAAAATTATGGAGAAGATTTCCATTTCAAAGGAAGGAGGAGAATCAAAGTTCAAATATTTAGCCATCTTTTTCTCATGGTTTTTCTTTTCTTTCAAAAAGTTGAATGCATGGATCCATCCTTTGAGAAAAGGGTGTTATTTTCCACAACCAGTTAATGGTTTTATGTAACCTATCTCTACATCAATAAGTAGAGTAGGATAGAGTAGGTTTATTTTTAGCAACATAACAATGAAATCTCTAGAATATCTTTAGCAGTATCTTTAGTGCACCTCCTAGCAAATCCTGGAAACAATTGCAATAAAAGTGAAGAGTTTGGATTTAGAAGCTCACTATAAGTTGCAGGAGGACTTGCAACACTTTAGGTGTGGGGGAGATGATGAGATAAAAAAATATTTCATCTATTAGTCAAATAAAAGCTTGTATTTTGCTTAATTATAAAGTTTATCAAAATTGAGAATGATGAGGAAAGTAGACATTTTCATTTGTAGCAATCAAAGATTTCATCATATCTTAAAAATTACAATCTCGGTTCTTGATATTTTTGGAAAGAAATTAGGAGACAAGAAGGAAAAAAAACCCAGTTCGTGGTTTGAGAGAAAAATTCACCAGTCTAATGCTCTAAAAATTTGCTACCATGCTCTGAAATTTCTAGAATTTGTTCATTCATTTGCTTCATAATTCTCGAAACTAAGTGAAGGATCATTTATGAAGAGGTTGAACAACTTGAGCTTTTATGAACAGTTAAGGGATAATAGTTGAGAGCATATAGGGGGTAGTTCCAAGCATTATGGCAAGTTGTTGGGTTGTGCAAACAAATAGAGCATATCTAGGAGACGATTTTGGGTAGTTTGAACATTTTTGCAAGCATCCAGGAGTTGTTCTTTGAGCTTTAATGATGCAAAAGGGATTCACTTGTGAGAGTGTTTCTATCAAGAATGAAGAGAACTCAAGAGTGCAAAACTGAAGAGAGCTTGATTGAATGACTTGAACCTCCAAAATGAGATCAAAGGAGGGGTTTTGTTGCATGTAAGGGAAAAAAAAGTCGTTACACCCAAAATCTGACTGCTAGGACACATGTCGAGTGAGTCAAGATTTGAGATTCTTCATTTCAAACTCGGAAAAATGCTAGGTGCTAGTGTGCCACATAGACATTCACACACCACACAGGCGTCCAAGGCCTATATTTTCATGAAACGTGTCATTAGGTGTCTGCTTCTCCACCACTAGTCCACATGGGGTCAAAATTGTGAATTTCAACCCATAGGATTTTTTTCATTAATGCTCTAAGGTGTCATAAATGCTAGGAAAAAGTGAAAAAATGTAGAATTTCCCTTAGATGCAATTCTATGACATTACAGATTGTAATATTGATTCTCATTTTTGCTACCATTACATTTTTTTAAAAAAAATATCTGTTTAATTTTATGTAAGTTTCCATAAATATTATAGTGATGTATCATATCTTATTCATTTTGATGTGTTTATTCTTATGGATGTTCCTTATATTGGAGAATCCACATTTTATGTTTCATTTATTGATGACTATAATAGGAAATGGGTATATTTCTAAAGAGTAAATTAGAATTTTACAATATATTTAAATAATTTAAAGTACTAGTTGAGTAATAGACTAGAAATAAAATTAAAAAAATATATTTGAGGATTGGCAATGGTGCTAAATTTTTTTCTAATGATTTTGATAGATTTTGTAACTATTGTGGTATTATAAGACAAGGAAATCTCCATATTCTCCATAGAAAAGTGGAATTGTGGAAAGAATTAATATGACACTAATGGAGAATACTAGGAGTATGATTAGTGGTGTTGTTCTAGAATAAAGGTTTCAGGTGAGCTATTTCCACAACTTGTTACTTGATTAACAAGTCCCCTACAACAACTGTTGTTGATAAGACACCTATAGAGGCAATGTTAAGGTAACAATAGATATGGTTGAGGATTGTAGGGTCAAGCTAGTCAAGGTAGAGACTTTGATGAATGTTTCAAATCCTCTAATTAAGACTATGAAGATAGAGAAGTTCAGATGGTGTTTAAAGTCTCTAATCCTCATGGTCCCTAGAAAATAAATTATAGTATTGATACCCCCTTTTCTCTTGCATGGAGTTCAAAAAGTGGAAGAATATTAGGAAAATGGTGTCTCAATGTTGTAATTACATGAGTTTACTATTTATAGAAAGTTTAAATTTAAGCATGGATTCATGTGTAATTTTACCCAAAGCTCCAGATTGGATAAATAAGCATGCTCATAAAGTTTCATCATAATATCATGTCAGGATTTGAATATATTAAAGTTCTGATTTTTAAAAGTTTCAATGTCACAAGTAACTTTGTTTTTTTCATATATTTACATTCTAGATAGATAAAAGTATAAATATATGTCACACTTTATTGGACAACTAATTAGCAGAAGTGAATTTAAGAAATTCTAATAAAAAATCAATTCTAGTCAAGCATATGATCTAACTAGATTCATTCTAAATAGGTTAGATATGGTCACAAATTTTACAACTAAATGTATATAGTAAATAAACATTTAGCACCAACTTAAGGAAAAATCTACCAAAAGAATTAAAATTATTCAAAAATCTTGATGTTTCAAAAACTCCAACTCATGTAATTATACAATTTTTAATTAAAAAAATGCCCTTTTGTACATCTATAACTATAGTTTTCAAAAATGTATATTTTTTAGTAGTTTAATTATTATTTTTATTTTTTCTAAAATTAGGTTATCAACATCAAAATGTAAGGTTGATTGCCTTGTCAATTAAAATATTAAAATTACTTATAAATTAAAATATATGTTGTACTAGATAAAATATTGTCTTCTTTTTTTGGTAAAAGGATAGAGGCCTAAACAATTTATATTAATCTAGTAGCTGAAATACATTCTCATGTGTTCACTATGCATAGTTAAAGGAAATATAATTATCCCATAAAATAGGAATTTCAAAAAAATTCACAAGGAAACTAGGACCCTTCAAGGGTGAAATCAGGCATAACTGCTTAGTACAATGGTACTTGAGTTGGCACTCAAACTTAAACTATCTTTGAAAATTCTAGAACCAAGCACCCAACATCTTGAGTTGAAACCAAAACCTAATTACAAAATAAATTTCTAGCTAGGGAAAAACATTGAATGGTTCATATGCAATAAGAAACAAAATACCAACCTTGAAAAGAAATTAAACTATTCTTCACCATGTGCTTGTATATAGTTGATAAAATTTCCAACCCATTTAAAGTCATGGACCAGCTCTTGATGAAGTTGTACCATAGAAAAAAGTACCCTTTGCTTGACATGGGAATATTTCATAATAAATTGACTTAATGAGGCATTGATTCAGGTGCTGTGAGGCATTTTATGCATCCACACTAAGTCTTGGACCCTTGCAAACTAAATAAAATGCATTTATTAATGTCTTGTGAAGGTGTTGTGAAGTGTTGTAAAACATTTCTACACTTTTCTAGACTCTTCTCATTACAATTCACCTAAATATTACCTTTTCATCACTAAACAAGTCCTATTTTGAAGTGTTGTAAAGACTTGTAACAAGATTTTACGCTTTTCTAGGCTTGTTATAACTATTTACACCTTTCTTATGTTTTATTTAACCCCTTTATGCCCTTATAAAGCTTAATTAAGTGTAATTTTGAATGTAAAACTAACAAATAACATTAAATGTGACTTAATTATTAACACCCACTTTCAAGCCCAGAGTGGGACCCATTCACCATGGGTGGCGAATGAGTCCACCTTGGCTCCAAATTCAAAATATTTCAAATTTTCTATCAAGTTTTTTGAAAATCACTTGATTTCGGCCTGTGATGAGATATCATTGGGTTACTAAGGCAAAAATGTGTATAAATAAGTGTTTTTCTTCTCATTTTACATCTCCCATCTCAAATACATCCATTCTTCATTCATTCATCCACAAATCTTCCATCTCAAATCAAGCAACCTAGGGTTTCTTCATTATAAGTCATCCAAGATCAATTTTCAGACATTCAAGCAAATAACCTTCATGTTTTGTTTTAGAGTTTCAAGATCAAACATCATGGCAAGGTAATCAACTCCATTATTGCATGTTTCATTACATTATTTCTCTATTTTGGTTTCATTACCTAATAGGGGTTTGACCAAGGCAAACCCCCATGGCCTAACATTCAACATTTCTTCTTCTCTTCTTATGTGTTTGTAGATTTAGGACTCTTGAAAGCTTGGAAATAATTAAATATCAAGTTACAAAGTTGATCAAGTCTTCTCCTGACTGAACAAGTCAAAATATCAACAAAAAATCACTTTCAAACCCGTAAATCAGAGTTTCAGAAGCGGACAACTATAGGAAGTCAAAATGTAGATTGGAAGCTCAAGATTCCACTTTTGAAAATCTAGAAATTCAAAAGTGGACTAACTCACCATGGGTGGTGAATGAGTCCCACTCCAAGGTCATTTTTGTGTTTTCTACATTTTTTGATACCCTTTTGTCAGAAAGAGGTTCTGACTAAGTTTTTGCAGAACTAAGACTGATTCGCCTAGAATGGCGAATGAGTCCCACCAGACCTAAAAATCAACATCAGTAGCATTCCAAAATATATTTCCAATCTTCATCCACATTACAGGTGCACACTTTTAGTTTGGTTTATTTCTAATGCAGTTTGCTATTCATTCTTAGGTGATTTTTCATTACACAATGTGTTTTCAAACAAGTCATATTTCACTAGCTTTGCATGTTTAATCAATCAATTTCATTACTTAATTTTATTTATATCATTTCATTTATGCATAATAAGATCCTACATTGCATAATTTGAATGAACCTAGCTAGATCTTTTGGCCCTACTCTCTCCTTTTAGGTGAAAAACCTTAGAAGAGCTAGAAAGGTGCATGGTGCCAAAAATCTATGGTTCATTTTGGTGAACCTACTTTTCAACCACTTTCTTATTTTATTTTGGAGTCTTCCATCATATATCTAGCCTTGCATTCATCTTGCATTAGGATTTTCATGATTCATTTGCATGCTAGGTGTCAAATTTTGTATTCATAAAAAGTGCATTTAAGTTGCATTGTTGGCATTTAAATTCATTTCCACTCTTTAAAATTTTGCATTATTCAATGAGGTCTACATTATAGCACTCACAAAACATAAAATTACCTCAATTTTTTTGAAAAATTTGAAAAAAATTCCATACTAGGACTCATTCACCATCTTGGGCGAATTAGTCCCTTTTGACCCTTGAAACTACATTTAACATAACTCATAAATAATTTTTTAAGCTTCTATTTGGTTCCTTAACCTACCTATATTAGTTAGTTCCATTTCTATCACATTCATTTTACTATATTTCACTTTAGATAACCCATTTCATCCATTGTTTCATTTTGCATTTACATTTTTCATGTCATTTCTCGATTGGTGCATAGTGTAATCAGAAAATTACCTTGTTTCATATCTGAAAATTGGATTTCATTTGAATTCATTTCATTTAACTTTATTTACTTCATCATTTTAGTATTTTTTCTCTTAAATCATTCCATGTTTCTAGCATAGCAAGTGGCTTGTATGATTCTCTTTTTCATGAACATAATCTAGGACAGCAAAGTAAAACATTTGATAAGCATTTTGCATACCCTCCTAGTACTTATCAGATTTGCAAGAATATAATAACACAAGAGGATGCAAGTGCATACAATCATGAAACTCATACTTTTTCTTCTCCCAATACCTCTCCTATTAGTGACGAAGGTATTTTTGTGCAAGGAGCTACAAGCAATGTGATTCTTGATTGTCCCTCTCCTCTTCAACCTTTGGAAAACATTAGAAAACCAGAAGATGAAATCCCAAATACCACCTTACCTAATCAACCTTTTCCATCTCCTAATATCCCTCCTCGATTTCAAGAGGATATGTTGGTATTAGAAGACATCCTTATTAAGAATCATGAAACCCTTGATCCTCCCTTCCCTAATGTCACTATCCTATGGGAAGATCTATTTGAAAACCATAGTGATCCTTATCTTGATGCCTTCCTCACTTATTATGAAGCTACTTTACACACTTCAAACTTGGATAAACATATTACAATCTCTCCTAGTCAGGTAGATAACATAGCACACGAGAATGAGACCTTAACAAGAATAGACACTCAATTAACACCTCATAATCATCCCCCTCTTGAAACTCCTATCATTGATCATTCCCATATTAGTGATGAAATCATATTAGAAGAAACTAGCCCTACTTGTCAAGAATATGTTTCTTGTTGTTTTCCTAAAATCTCTCCTTCTAGGGAGAATATCTTGGTGATAGAAAACAACAAAAATCATAAAGTATCTTCCTTCCGTAAACAAGTGGTTCTTGATTTCCCTTACTTAGAGCTCCATCAAACCATCACCATTGAGGTAATGAATGCGCAATTGTCCATTAGATCCTATTTAATCACTGGACCTCATACATACCCCATGGGATATCCTAGCAACCCTCTAATTATCTACCCACCTTCACACAAACCATCAACTCAAAATAAACCTAAACTTATCCTTTAGCTACCTCAGAATAATGAATCACAATAGCTGCATTATAATACAATTTCTCATACATATAACACTTGAAATAATCCACAACCACCACAACCAACCCCAATCCCTTTACCTTTACCCAATCCACCTAGTGCTCCTTGTTACATCCCACACACAAAGGAGTGTGATCTTGTTGAACAATTAAAGAATACTCCTGCAAAGATTTCCCTTTGGGATTTACATCAAAGCTCGCCAAATTACCACACTATTCTTAAAAAATACTTACAAAAAATTGTAGTTCCTCCAAGTACAACTCCAAATGATGTGGTAGCTTTAATCCATAACACAAATCTAAAAATTACTTTCCATCAACACAAGCTCCCTCCTTTAGAGTTGTGAAAACAAAAAGAAGCTTTCATGATCATCGCTCAATACAACACAAAAGGGTAAAGGGAACTCTTGTAGATAATGGTTCTTCTCTTAATGTATGTAGTGTGAGTCTTTTGGATAGGCTTGGCATTCATCAATCCACCATTTGACCTGATTCTCTATCTATTACAGGATTTAACAATGTCACAAAGAAACCGCGAGGGGTAATCATTATGCCTCTTACCACTGGAGTGGTCACTTGAATACACCAATTCATGTCATTCCTTATGAACTCTCATGTAATCTTATCTTAGGTAGACATTGGATTCATTCCATGAACGATGTTCCCTCTACTGTTCATTGCAAAACGAAATACATTTACAACAACAAAGTATACACCCTTGATGCTAACCCTGAACCTTATAGTATCTTACAACTTGAAAAAACCAAAGAACACCCCTTGAACACATTAACACCAACCACACAAGTGGAACCTACATAACAAAATGACAAACACATTATTGGACGACAATTGGGGTTCCTTGGGTTTTGAGCATAACTTCATGGGAAAATACAAAATCATCCACAAAGATTCAAATAAGGAAAAAGAAACAACAATAATTTCAACACCAACTTTAGACAACCTTTCGAAAGCATCCACCTCAGCCACTTTAGAAAAAGAATAAAACTACACAACCTTTGATGAACACAATATCGAACAACCACCTCATCCAAAATACATGAAAATGATTTATGGAAAAGGTTATGAGCTTGTGAAATAGCTTGGATATAGTGAAAAAGGATGTAGTGCCAATGAAGAAGGTATATGCAACCCTATCAACCCTCTCACACAACAAACAACTCATGGTCTTGGTTATTGTCCTATAATAGAGATCACCAAACCTTCACCCAACATCACCAATCTCCCACAACACACTCCTAAATCATCCTTAACAACTAGTGGTATTGAACATCATCCTTTACCAAACATGCAGCACACAACTACACCTTCAATTAATTTTAATGTCATCTTGCAAAATGTTTGAGATTTGAATTCATTAGATTTTTTACCTTCCTATAATGGGACGAATAAAATCTCGCAATCTAGAGAAACTTGTGTAGGTATGACATCCAGTACTAAGAAAGATGTATCTTTCAAGAAAATCACAAGACCGCCTTATCCTCTAGATCAAGTGGGTATTTTGTCGAGACTCCTCCAAGATCACTTGATCACTCTCCCTCCCAGATCTTGAAAGAAATACTATTACAAGACTTCATTTTGTGCATATCATAGAGTTCATGGACACTCCACTAATGAATGTAAGGTTTTGAGTAATAAAATACAACATTTTCAGGACTTCAGTATGCTTCCTTCTATGGGGGCACCTAATTCCTCTAATTGATATCAATTTTCCCTTTCTCCTACACTTCATCAATCATTTCAGCTTACCCCTATCCTACACTCAGTGGCACAAAGGGATTAGGTAGCCTTGTCCTCATATGTCACTTGTGGTTTCCTCCTTTGGCTAGTCGTTAACCTTTCATGAACATATAAGAGCAAGCTTGAGATGTGGATGATGTGCCTTAGGTTGGCTCACATGTGACATGCTACCCTTTCTCATTATGTAGCTTATCACAAACATATGACTTGGCATTGGGATTTTTGTGTAAAATCTCATGTCCACTTCTTCTACTTTAAATAAATTTCTCATAGTACTAGTGTTCACAAATGCTTTAAAGTAGGGGCATACATCACCACTCACATTTCATTGTGTGATTTTATTTTTCTTGTGATTCCCTCTCTTCAAAATATTAGGTACAATGTTGTTCAGGATGAGACCTTGCACCTATCCTCTCTTGGAAACAAGATGACATCGATTGTGCTTATCCTCTCTTGGTGACATTTGGCATGATTTTCCATAATATGAGACATTGCATGAACTAAGAAAAATCTCTTTGAACAATCCTTACACTATTCTGCATTTACAATGTCTATGAGTGTCTAGCATATAAAATTTTTCTTACCTCATAGAGCTCGAAAACCATTTTCCTTTGTGGCACCTTATTAAAGCTATCTAGAGGTATAACTTTGATATGGTTGAGTGGGAAGCCCATTATGTGGCATGAATTTCTCCATAGCCATGTATGAGTTTGAGTGCATACCAACTAGTGTATGTTTCTCACCTTTTGGGAGTTCTCACCTTGCGGATAACCAAAAGTTTCATTGCCCCATAGTGAGTATACTTTTGGGTTTTCTCACCCATCGGATATCCAAGAGTTATGTCACCTCAGAGGGATTAGACATTTCCTTTCTAAAACAAATAAGGCTAGAGTTGATCCACAAATAGCTAGACAAACGATTGAAGCTTGATCTATGCTTTCATTTTCATCTTTCTCTTTATTTCCATTGCATGATTGTGTATCTTGTTGGTTTGAATTAGAATCTTGGATCTTGGGGGATTGACTACCTTCTTGATCTTTTTCATTCTTTGTCATCTACATCTGAACACTCGGATCTCTCTTGAATGTCTAATTTAGTGTGAGTTTGAACCAAGTTCACCATCTCACTAAAGTGGGGGCTTAATGTGCCATAGAAAAAAGTACCCTTTTCTTGACATGAAAATATTTCATTATAAATTGACTTAATGAGGCCTTGATTTAGGTGTTGTGAGGCATTTTATGCATCCACACTAAGTCTTGAACCCTTGCAAACTAAATAAAATGCATTTATTAATGTCTTGTGAATGTGTTGTGAAGTGTTGTAAGACACTTCTACACTTTTCTAGACTCTTCTCATTACAATTCACCTAAATATCACCTTTTCATCACTAAAACCATCCTATTTTGAAGTGTTGTAAAGTCTTGTAACAATATTTCATGCTTTCCTAGGCGTGTTCTCACTATTTACACCTTTCTTATGCTTTATTTGACCCCTTTAAGCACTTATAAAGCTTAATTAAGCTTCTTTTTTAATGTAAACCCGAAAAATAATAGTAAATGTGACTTAATTCTTGGCATCCACTTTCAATCCTAGAGTGGGATCCATTCACCATGGGTGGTGAATGAGTCCCCTTTGGCTCCAAATTCAAAATATTTCAAATTTTCTTTTGGGTTTTTTAAAAATCACTTGATGTCAACCTGTGATGAGGTATCATTCGGTTACTAAGGAAAAAATGTGTATAAATAAGTGTTTTTCTTCTTATTTTACATCTCCCATCTCACATACATCCATTCTTCATTCATTCATCCACCAGTATTCCATCACAAATCAAGCAACCTAGGGTTTCTTTATTACAAGTCATCCAGGATAAATTTTCAGACATTCAAGGGTAGATCCTTCATGTTTTGTTGCATATTTTCAAGATAAAACATCATGGAAAGGTAATAAACTCCATTATTGCATGTTTCTTTACATTATTTCTCTATTTTGGTTTAATTACTTAAAAGGGGTTTGACGAAGGCAAACCCCCAAGCCCAAAGATTCAACATTTCTTCTTCTCTTATTGTGTGTTTGTAGATTTAGGACTCTTCAAAGCTTGGAAATCATTAAAGATCAAGTTAAAAAATTTCTCAAGCCTTATCTTCAATGAACAAGTAAAAATATCAACAAAAACTCACTTTCAAACCCATAAATCAGAGTTTCAGAAGCAAACATCTATAGGAAGTCAAAGTATTGATTGGAAGCTCTAAATTCCACTTTTAAAATCTAGAAATTAAAAAGTTGACACACTCACCATGGGTGGCGAATGAGTCCCACTCCAAGGTCAGTTTTTTGTTTTATGCATTTTCTGATACCCTTTTTTTAGAAATAGGTTTCGACTCAGTTTTGTAGAACTAGGACTGATTCACCTAGAATGGTGAATGAGTCCCACCAGGCCTAAAAATCATCATCAGTAGCATTCCAAAATCCATTTCCAATCTTCATCCACATTCCAGGTGCACACTTTTAGTTTGGTTTATTTTTTATGCAGTTTGCTATTCATTCTTAGGTGATTTTCCATTACACAATGTGTTTTCAAACAAGTCATATTTCACTAGTTTTGCATGTTTAATTAATCAGTTTCATTACTAAATTGCATTTATATCATTTAATTTAGGCATAATAACATCCTACATTACATAATTTGAATGAACCTATCTAGATCTTTTGTCCCTACTCTCTCCTTTTAGGTGAAAAACCCTAGAAGAGCTAGAAAGGTGCATGGTGCCAAAAATCTACAGTTCAGAAGAATTTTCTTCAAGAAGTTTACATCCACCTATGCCCACTCCTTGTTCCCAAGCATGTAATACCTTTTATATCCATGATGAAAGGGTGAAATTTTACCAACTCGCCTGACACAAAGAGGAGCACCAAATCATGAGGGCTAGGTATACCAAGACCCAAAGAGGTTGCTTCCAACACCTCCTCAAAACCACCTATTATTTAAGGTATTGAAAGCTTGCAAACCATTTTCACCATCTCCACCTTCAAAAATTGCAGTTCAAGAAGAGTCACAATAAAACATGAAGAGATATCCAAGTCTACCCTATATTGCTCTTCTGATGAAAATTTCTTGACCTAGAATGATTTTTACCACTACAATCAACAAGAAATTTGCTTCTAACATATTACACTTCAGCCAAATATTTGAGAATTTTCCAAAGAAATTCATATACCTACAAGAACTTGCTAATCTAATGGGAATGTCCATGCCTCCACACAAATTTTTTTAGCAAGCATGCACATAATTTATTTAGGCTTTTATGTTATTTAAGATGCAGTCAATGATGATATTATTGATGCAAAATAAGTACTCAAATGGATGTAATAATAAGCACTTATAAACAATATTTTGTGTGATTATCTGATTTATGATGATGACCTTCTGCCTTCTGACATTATCAGCTTTAGTCTTGGAGAAGGTGCCCAAAAATTAGGTGTTGAAATGAGCTCATAATATTATTAAATATGGTTGTATTTCCATAATTTATTAATAGCACCACCGAGGTAGGATAATAGTCATTAATACCTATTGAATCAAGAGATTTCTATGCAAGTTTTATACAAAAAGAAATTACTTTTTCCTTTGGTTGAGAGAATGTAAGAATAACATTCAATTAAAATTTAAAAAGCTTCCCTAATATTCAGAGTGAAAATTTCAAAATGGAGTGTATGAGAAAATGACATCATTTGCATACTCCCCTAACCGATCCAAAGGTGACAGTGAACCAATGGTGAAAAAATTAGCTTCCCATGGCTATGAGACCTTCCCAAACTTACACCCAATAGACACATGGCACAAGAGGATACCAAGATCCAATTGTAGATGTTTGGAGCCTCTCTTGAGGTCATGTAATAATAGACACATGGTCATATCGTGCAAGAATTAAGATAAAGCAATCTTATTGGTATCTCAATATCAAAAGAGCAACAAAATATTCTCCAAAAAATAGTTCCTACAACTTGATCATTAACGAAAAAGGCCCAATAGTGTACCTCCACCCACCCTCAATCTCAAAACACTCTTAAACATGCAACCTTGTAAAAAGTGGCACTATTAGCATTTAGATCAATATGCAAGCTTTTGGAGCCTCCTTGGGGAAGTGAAATGTGGTTATCATGAATATATCAAACAACCTTCACTATATCTCAATAACAAAAGAGAAACAAAAGACTCTCTAAAATATAGTTCTTGCAACTTGATTGTTAATAAAATGGCCCAATAGCACACCTTTCCTCCCCCCTCAATCTTAGAACACTCTTGAACATATGCCCTTATGACACATGCCACTGTCACTATTGGGCTCAAGATGTAAGATTTTGGATCAACCTTGAGGAGATGCAACATGAGGGTATGTGCATGATAATCATGGAAAAAATAGGCCCTTAAGTGGGCAAAAAAATTAGAAAAATCAGAGTTTGGCAATTTGACGTAAAAATTTGAATAAGTTATCTATATTATTTCAAAAATATGTAAGAATAGAATCTATAGTAAATTGAATATAGTTTCTAAACTACTAGGTTTCTTTAAAAAAAAGAAAAATCTATTTGGTGAAATTTGAAATTTCAATGCAAAGGGTACTTAAATTTCAAGGAAAAAATCAGAAGTAGGTGTTTATCTAACCACCCTAACCACAATAAAATGATAATATTTTTTTATAAGATTTTAGATATAAGTAGAGGACTCATGCCCCAATGTGATGCATATTTTTTGGTAATTTTTTTCCAAGTAAATAATTCATTATGAATTTTTTATTACAATTTTTTTTAAATATAAAAAACTCATATGTCTGACCACCTTAACTTGGTCAAAACTTCATGAAATTCAAATTTTCTTTTTTTAATCCTATAGTATGTGACACATGTTTTGGATTCAATAAATGTGATACCATTTGAAAGCTATAGATGCTTTTCAATTAGCCTATCAATCAGGACTTTAGTCATAATTTGAATAGAAAATGAATATTAATTACTTATTAAATTCAAATTAAAGCATAATTTATATCAGTGGAAAGCTGAGAATCTCCTTTAAAAATCATTTTCGTTTCTTAAATTTTGGGTAAAAAAATAGTCGTCAGCCACATACCCATCATATTGCCACTTTTTGGCCCATCATTATCCTACACATACCCATGACTATCATGAATGTATTAGGAAAGCTTAGAACCACAACACACCCAACCTAGGATCAAAATGAAAAAAACTTCCATATGGAACTTCATATGTAGGGCTTAAGATTACTCTTTGGACCCTCCCTTAGAGGAATACTTGTTAGAGCAACCTTCATCCACCTTCATACTAAAGACATTCCTATACTTGCGCATATGTGACACATGGCATTTCAAACATTAGGCACAAGAAATAGACATGTGGATCCTCCCTTGGGTAAATGCAACATAACTAGCATGGCTATAATAAGTAAGCTTCAGAACAATAGCATAATCAACCTATGAACCCAATGAAACAACTTACCAAAAGGAACTAATGGACTCTAAGTTTAGAATTTAGCTTTAAAAAATTCCCTTGGAGAGAAGCTTCAAAGAGCATGTGGAATTTCACACAAAAAATTTAAACTTCTACACTCCTAATCTAAGAATTAAATAGCCATCTTTCCAAACCAATGCTATGGAAAGCACAATTGACCTGAAGTTCCCCAAACGATTAGCCTACAACACCAAAAAAATTTCTCCCTTGTCCTTCTTTATAGATGATTTATGCAAAATCCTCAAAGATGAGATGATTGAGTGAATCTATTTGGCGAGTTTTAGTTTCCATTTTGCAAGAATAATTTGCTAAGGCATTTTCTATGGAATTAGTTTCCCTATAGAAATGTGTAATTGTTAATGAGGAAAAACCATCAAGAAGTTCCTAAACAGGTCTCAAGATGTAAGAAATTGTCTAGTTATTTACTTTTATAGTGTTGCATGTGTCAATATTGTTTAAAGAATCTCCTTCGATGTGACTATTATTGATCTACATTTTGTGCACCATATTTACACCTACTGATAGGTCATTACCCTCTACAACATTATTAGCACCCATGTGTAGCTTCAAAGATAAGTGTTTTAGTATTGTTCCTTTATCATTATAGATTACACAGCCTGTTCCTGAGATCCCAATATTTCCTTTTGATGTTCCATAAAATTTATTTTTACAATATTTGGAGGCAGAGTGCACCATTTGATTATGCTTTTGTCAACTTTTTTCGCACTATAATATGTCCCTTGATTAGGAACCTTGAGGAGAGGCCAAAGATTTATCGTTTCATTATCCCAACTTGAAAATGAGTTGTATGGATTTAATTTTCTCATGAAATCTATCATCTCTACTTCAAATATATTCCTTTCCAATTAATTAATGAAGTTTTTCAATTCTAAAAAGATATTTCTTAAGATCATCTATTATGTTTGAGCCATATATTTCAAATTAGTAATGCTAGGGTGACCACCCATAATGTTTCAAAGAGAGAACCTTTATATAGAACCGACCAACTTTGAAATAACAAAAAAAATGGAATTTGGCAAGGGGAAAGCCAATAAAGTTTATTTTGGATCCAATTCTAGCATGTTTGAGAAAAACTACATTGGAGAAAAATATGATCCACTATTTCTTGATAAGAACCACATAGAATATAGTTCAATGGCTAATCTAGCCCCAACTTAGAAAGCCTACAAATTGTGAGAACTTAGTTATGGAGAGATAACCAAGAAAAAGCACACAAATTAGGGAGAATTGAGGAGTGTCAACAAAGCTTATATGGCCATTTACCTAGTTGAATTTTATCCTCAAAAGTCAAAGATTTATAACCTTGTTTGACATTATATTATCTAGATTTAGATGGGACCCAAATAATTTTGTCCTCTGAATCTAAAATAAAAATAGTTCTTGCATCCAGTATTAGTTGTAGCTTCCTTTTTTTTTTGGGGGGGGGAATGGGAGAATTTGGAAATTCTTCCATACCACGTTCGATTATAATTTTGAGTTGTCTTTTAGTACATAATTCTTGAACTTTGAGCACCAAACTACTTTCAGACAATCTTTCACCTCTTGCAGATCATTAACTAACAATAACATTGGATTCCCATTTCATGAATCTTCTAAAAAAAATATTTTCTCCATTATTTATAGTCCATGAAAGAAAAGAGGAGAGTATGTCGAGGCTTGTGATGATGAAGTTCGACATTTTCTAACCTTCTAATGGGTTTATTGGAAAGAGACACTGAATTTTTTTTTTGGTGTTGTCATTGATGGTAACCCTTGTTAGTTATTTAATCCACATGTCATCATTTGTTCATACCAGTAGACAGATTGAAGAAAACCAAGCTAGAGCAGGGCATCCAATAGATTTATGTTCATCGATTCATATGCAAATTTTTGGTTGTCTTTTTGAGTTGTGGATCTTAGGGAATGTTGTTTGGCATATGATCTACATTATCTATGAATCTTAGTGCCTCATATCGATCAGTGTGCAAGTTAGAAGATCCAATTGTTTAATTTCATGTTCATCATTGTAAGAAGGTCGACTAAGTGAATATAGTGTGTTGTGGATATTCGAGGAGTAATTGTTTAAGCGTTTTTTTGTTTGACCATTTTGTTTTGGGTCATCACTATGTTTTGGTTGACTTTGGTGGATGTGCATTGAAAATTAATTATGATTTGAGCTGATAGTTTGAAAATATTTCTCTATTTTGTTGAAGCCAACTTGTAGCAATTAAATCCTTAGTAGTGGATATATATAAGTCATCGATTATATAATTTTGGTGTATGTTTGGTGTATGTTGATGTGTGCTACAAATTTCATAAGGATTGTAGAGAGATTATGCATAATTTCACTTGTGCAATAAGGATTTTGTGATGCAAGTTAGAGTAGAATAGAGCATAAGAGCATAATTAGACAAAAGGTCAAGAAATCGATTGATGAACCTAACCAAAACTGTAATCAGGCATTTTTACATGCCAATTTATTAGTTCAAATCTTTGGATGTAATCCAAATCTTTTGTAAAGTAGTGATCCTTTTTGTTTTGAGCAGTGAGCTCTAGGTAGTGTTCCTGAATGCAAGTGCATTCCCATTTTGTAAACTTTCATTTTGAGTATACTCAGATAATCTTGTGGATTGACCTCCATCGTGGTTTTTCCCCTAATAGGGTTTCCATGTAAAAATCCTAGTGTTATGGTGTTGTGGTTATTTTTCTTATGTTCGTGCATCTTTCTTTTGGTTGAATGTTATCAGTACATTTCGATGATTCACCCCCCCTCTCAGTGTTCCTTGATTCCAATAGGGTTTGCTAAAGTGAAGATTATTTTTCACGGTATTGAATCTAGGTATTTAGATCTCATGATTTAACTCCATTTCGATGAAGGATTTTTATAGAGCTTCCAAATTATATTTTCACCCCCAACACCTCCAAAAAATTTATCTTTGTGCGATTTTCTTAAGAAACTAAAGGTATTTCCCTAGAATTGTTTAAATTTCCTTTCTACAAAAATTGCTTAGCCACTTTAACAATATTCTTATGAACCCCTCTTTGTATTTTAAGCACTAGTAGGAATTAATTTGGCAGGGTAGATAAGACCAATTTGATCATAGTAAGTCTTCCTACCAGTGGTAACCATCTACCTCTATAGGAAGTTGCTCTACTTTGAATAGCCATGAAAATCTTACTCCAAAATGAGTGTTTTTGATCCCCTGCAAGGAAAGGGATCCTTAGATAGCTATAAGTAAAATTAATCTATCCAAATTCTAAGATAAAAATCATGTGTCCAATTACCAGAGAGCTTGTATTCTGGAAAAAAGATTTTTGACTTTCCCAGATTGATCATTTCTCCCAAAAGTAGATAGTAGGTGTCCAACACATAATTTTTTTGGCTTCTTGCTCCAATGCATGAAAAAATAGTAGTGTATCATTTTTAAATAAGGAATGAGTGCAAGAGATGACTAATCTTGTAATTTTCATACCATCCTATTTACTTGATTCATGGAAAATTGAAATTGTCCTACTTAGTGCTTCTTCCATTAGAATGAAGAGGAGGGGAGAAGGGGGGTCCCCTTTCCTTACTCCTTGAAAATATAGAATAAAATAGTCAAAAATCCATTTATGAGGTCTGAAAACTTAGCCAATTTGAGAAAATAAAAGATCCATTTGACCATTTTGTTGCAAAGTGGAGTCGTGCTCTTTTAATAGTAACTCCTAGTTTACTTTAATGCAGCCCTTCAACATGTCTAATTTTATGATCATGGTTGAGATTTTGTATTGATGAATTGATTGTAGGATTTCTTGAGCTGTTATTGCTCCTTGACCTATCTCTTTTACCAAGATAAAACCTTCTTGTTCCTCTAAAATTCTACTTGAAATGATTTTGGCAAGCCTTAAAGTAATGGATTTTTAAAATATTTTATAGATGGTGTTACATAGGGATATGGGTTTAATGTCTACAAATGATGAAAGAGACTTGTTTTGGGGGACAAGGGAAATATGAGTAGTGTTAAGCTCTTCTAGCATTGTGTTGTTTCTACAATATTCTTCTAAATCAAACTAGAGATCTATTCTAATAAAATCCCAACGTTTTTGATAAAATAATGTCATGAAACCATCTGGACCTAGAGCTTTATCTAGAGTGAGTGTAAAGAATACAGTTTTAACTTCTTCCAAAGTCAATGGAGCTACAAGTAACTTGTTGTCATCTAAACTAAGTACCCTTGGAATGTCATTTAGAAATTCTTATTATTTTCTATCCAAATTTGGATTCTGATTTTCCAGTTTAGTGAGGAGAACAAATCATTAGAGGCATTATAGAAAATATTGTATTAGAATTGTGTCTAACCTTGGTTGAGGTGTCAAAGAACTTTGTATTCCTATATCTCTTTTAACTAGGTTTCTCTTGATTTATGTTTCCAAATGACCTATTCATTGAGTATATGAATTTGTTTTAAAAGGAGGTTATTTTGTTCAAATATATTGATTGATATGGATTTCTATAAATTGGTTCTTTTTAGCTATTTGAAAAAGTATAGAGCCTACTAAAAAAGGTGCATTTTCTTGCCATTTTCTGAGGAAAAGCAAGAAGTTGTCATCCCTAGACCAAATATGTTCAAATTAAAAAGATAATTTTATTGGTATAGAGTTCTAAACTATATCCAACTTGATCAGATAATGATTTGATCCAAAAAATGTGAGAATGGAAGAAGCATATTTAAAATCTATGTTGGTCTAGATTATAGAGAGGAGAAACCTGTCTAACCTAAGTTCTATAATTAGACATAAATTTTTCCTTCTATTTTTCCAAGTGATTTAACCATTAGTTAGTAAGCAATTGATCAATGCATTATCTAGGATGGAACTAGAGAAGTCCTCGATTGCTTTTGGAGAGGGAATGACACCTCCATTTTTCTCTTTCAAGGAAGTGATAGCATTAAAATCCCCTTCTAATATGACCAATTCCTCTAACAAATTTAGGGTTCCTAGCAAAGAGTCCCATACTTGTTTTTTGTCGGTAGTTGATGTAGGGCCATTTATATTAAATATCCAAAATGTGTGTTGATAATATTCAATCTTGATTAGAATCCACCATTGTTGGGCTGCAATAAAATCAGCCTTGACCTTACATGGATCACATAAAACTTCTAGTGCTATTTATTACCCTATAGAAAGAATATAATACACTTCCCATTTGGTCCATCTACTCATAATTTATTTATTACGTTCATTTTAAAATTCTATTTCCTATAATAAAATATATTCGAATTGCTTGTGTCAATCTGAAACTTGACCAAGTGCATCTTGTTTGGGGTGTTGAAGCCCCTAACATTCCATGAAAGGATTTTCATTGGTATTGAGGAGAGAAATATGCTATCCTTTTTCTCACATTCATATTTTTATCCAAGGTAGTTTGCAAATATTTTGTAATCTCTTCTTGTATTTTCATTGTCTTATATTTTTTCCATTTTTTTATATTTGTCTTAGGAGACAAGTCGGTCACATAAAATTGGGTATGTGAGATTGAGATTTTTGGAGAGTAATAAAATTTGTTTAGGTCATCCTCATTAATTTCATCAATGATTTTACCTCTTACTTCTACTAAGATTTGTTTTGCCATTATTGATAAAGACCTTGAGGATGGAACTTGAGTTCCAAGAGGAATATATTCTATAATATTTCATTTATGATTTTATGTTGGTAGATCTATTTCCATTTCAATCCACACCATATAGTTGGAATTAGGAGTATTTAGTTCCAAATCCTTAGCAATAGTACTTTGGGAGAACACACCTTGTTCTTCATATTTAAATAAATCTTCGACCATTGTATCTAAGACTACTGAAGAAACGTCTTGCGTCATCTTTTCCTCTACCCATGAGATTGGAATCATACTATGAGATCGTGTATTCTAGTTACCATTTTACAGTTCTTGTGAATCTAGAAGTTCTAGCATTGCATTCAACTACATTGAGACTTATTCTCCCTACTATGAGCTGGTGTTGTTAAAGGAGATAAAACATTTTCTAATTGGACATCTATCAGATCCTTACCTCCCATTATATTTTTTTGATAAAATTCCTTTGAATCCTTGATACTATTTGATGCAACCCTTTTAGCCACTAAAGCAATTTCTAGGAACAACATAAAATCATCCTCAAAAAGGATTGTTTTATCAACTAGTCTATTTTCCTTATCCCCATAGGCCTCCCAAGGTTGTGAAGCATGATACAAACAATTTACACTAGGAAAAATCTTTAGATGGTAGGAATGACACAGTTTCAGGCCCTTTGAGGAAATTTTCCTGTCCCAAGATCACATTTCTAGAATGAATTTGGAAAGCCTATAGGAGAGATTTAGTCGTATCTATCAAAACATAGAGTTGAACTAGACCTTTGGTGTTATAAAAAATGGTTGTCATGTAGAAAATTAATTTTTTTTTGACTAATATTTCACATTTGAATTTGATTACTAACACCATTTCATCATAGTTCCCCTATTTTCAATCGTTTAATTAAATAATCTTCATTATTTAACTAAATTTATCATTTTCTCTTATTAATCAAATGATCAATATTATTTGGCTTTCATCCCCTTTCATGCTAATTTTCATCTTATTTAATTAGTTAATGTAATTTTTTTAATTAAATTGCTTATGTATTATAATTTAATTAAATAATTTGTATTATTTAGTTAAATTTCATTCAATCCCATTTCATCAAATATGTTAATTATTTAATGAAAATCATAATTTCATCTATCTTGTGCAATTAAAATATTGTTTTAATGATCTAAATGTCTAATTTCCCTCACCCTCCCATTTGCAAGGGAATATTCCTCCATTTTAACTCCTCTAGAATAGAATATTCTTGAAAAAAATTCTTAACAACTTTCTAATTTTTAGGAAGTGCACTTCTTTGAATCAATGAGAGCCATTGATTAAATCCTTGATCATTTTCAACTTGCATTCTCATCCATTGATGAGAATCCTTGATCCATGCCATCTCCTCTCATGGAATCTCATCCATTGATTGATCAAATCAATCCTGACCATTGATTCAACCATTTCTCCTATAAATATTCCTCATTTCTTTGAGAAATGGATCCACTTGCATTTAGAGAAACTAGATTATACTGAATTATAGATCCATCTCCATTACCATTTTAGCATTTAGCATTGAATTCTAGCTTAGTTTTGTATCCATTTTAGCTTACCATGTTTTCTAAGACATTCTTCAAGCTAGTGCATGGGAGGCACACCACTCCCAAAAGATACTTACAATGTCTAATTTATAGTTGATACATAAAGATAAGTTAATTATATTGTAAAGAGCTAGACATGGCAACATGATACATTTCCTTGACATGTCATATTTGACCCCTCTAGAATTTCATATTTAAAATCATTCCTTTGTGGGTGAGTTAAGCCTACTAAGAATTGACGTACCTATATTCCTCTAGCTTGTAAAGTGACTTATTTTGTTGAGCCCAACTAGTATGTCTTGTAGAAGAAGACTAGTGAAATATCTCCCATACCGATTCATTCGGTCAAAAACATTTCTTGCAATTCAAAACAACTCAAACAAACATCAACTTGGTCAAGAATTTCAAACCCTTTTTAGTTTGACTGCACTTCAAGGAAAATATATTGTTGCATACCTCTAACTATATCTTGTTTTTTTCAAAACAATATGTTAGTGGTTTCCTAATATATTTGACCATATCTCTACTCACTTATATCAAAGTTAACCTAGGCACCTATGGCTTAGCTCTTTGATTTCCATAATGTCAAGATTTTGTGGGACACAATTTTCCTTGTCATATACGTTCTTAGTCTAAACTTAATCAAGACATTTGATGTGAAAAAATAAATATCATTAATTAAAGCTTAACTCAATTGAACCCACAAAGTATGTACACCTAGGTTTCATTTTTAAACATCCTATTGAATACACTGAATACTGAGAGGGGGGGATGACTTATTATTTTTCTAACACAATTAATTGCTAACCATCAAATTATTAACACATATCTAGCTGCAATAAGAAACCAAAACATGAAAGGGATCCTAAAATCTCATAAAAAATTAACACCGGGATTGTTATGTGGAAAAACCAAAGTGAGAAAAACCACCATGAGGATTAACTCATAATATATCATAACCAAATACAAAATATTATATGGCTCACTACCAGGACACCCTGTCCTCAAAAGCCTCATAGCCTTAAGTGAATACAAAATGGCTTACTGCCAAGATACAAAGAGTATGGATCACTACCAAAAGATGAACTAAAGATGTACACCTTCAAAGTGCTAAAATCAGTTTCGGTTAAGGTCTGGAAAACTAAAAACTCACTCTGATTGCAGGTATACATCAACTATCAATACATTTGCACTATAATAACTTGTTCCATAGCTCACATCACTATTCACTGGACCCTTTTTTATCTTTGTTCATTCATTAGTATGTTCCAGACACATACATATATATACAACTACATCTTTATACATAAATAAGGTTGGCCTAATTGTATATGAACATAGACAATTCAAAGTGACTTGTCAGCCAAAAATTCAAAAATATTTTTGGCACACAAAAAAAAAATGTATCAAACACAAATTAGGTCATCCTGGACCTAGTAAGGAAAACTATAAACATTCATAGGATAAGCATTTCTTAACCCTGTTGGCCAAAATAATTCTAAATTTTTTTCATTTAGATATCTCAAGCAGATCAACCAAAGTTGTTGAAAGCTTGTTTATAGTTGTAACAAACACTCCTGAGCAACATATAAAAAACTCATAGAATTATCCTTTAGTAAGAGAATTTTTGGATCAAAATACCATATCAGTATAGATACACAGTTTACTTAGTCCATTACCAACCAATTTTGGCACCAATTACAACAAGCCCGAAGGTCACCTTATTCATTCTTCCAACAATCTCCCCCTTTTTCATTGATGGAAACATGTTCCAAAAATGAGACTTACGTAAAAAAAAAAATTATGCAACAATAATGAACACAACTCCCCCTTTCATATATACAAGAACACTAAAACACACCAAACACCAACCTCTATCATACCCTTCTTTATATAGAATCTTCTCCCCCTTCAACATCAAGGACAAAGGACTAGGAAAAGTATGAAAAATACTTTCAATCAAGAACTAGGGGCACCTTGTAACTCCTTGAGAATCGCTTCCCAAGTCAGCTTTCCATCATCCCAGACTCCTTTTGCTCTGGTAAGAGTTTTGTGCATAGATTCTAGTTCCACTATGCATTCTTCTCCTTCTTTCAGAGTGGAAAAAATTATGTTCATTCTCTCAATTTTTTCTGCATCCATCAATGTACTTGATATAGAGATATTTTTGGACATAACGAGTTCTCTAAGTTGGCCAAACTGCCTTATTGCATCTTCTTTCTGACTCTATAGGATGAAAAGCTTGCTCTGGAGATCTGCAATAGAAACCCAACCAACATAGTTTCTATCATTTGTAACCTTATAATCTCTAGTCGAATCGGCAAGTTGAGACTCAATTGAGTTCATTAAGTCCTTGATACCTCGAGTGCCTCCAGGCCACTTCATGTAGTAGATAAATAGCAACTAGGCTTCCTCGTTATAGTCTCTTACTTCTTTTAAAGTTTGGAAAACTCTATCATGTCCAATTGTGCACTTATCTTGCATAAACATTAGTCTTCTCTCTTGAAGACTTGACTCCACTTCTTTTGAAGTTTGTACCTTGAGATTAGATGATTATTCCTTGACTAAATCAACTATAAGCTTTAATTTTTAAATTGGAGCTAAATAATTATCACTTGTGACACTAGGGGATGACTCCTATAAAGCTTTAATAGCTTCATTTATCAGTTTATTTCCTCTTTGATATGATTCGACAACTTCCTATGTGATAGAGTTGAGAAAAGTGAAATTTAGTTTTATTCTGGCACCTAGTGCAATCTTGGTCAAGTCCACATAGCTTAGAATTCACAACAACTCAATTAGCCAGGGTGGAAGCATAGGATGAAGTACTTGAACTATTTATCTTGATACAATACCTTTGAAAGTGCTTCTGAAGGAGTCTCTGATTGGCTTTGACAACTCAAAAGCTTTGGGACTTTCTTCTTTAATCTTCTCAGTCAGAATAGCTTTCTTTTCTTCCTCTTTCTTCTTTTGTTTTTGTTTTTGTTTTTCTTCTTCTTCTCTAGATGACTTTCTAGAGGATTTGTCTATGTTTTCTTTCTCCCTTTTATCTTGATCATCCTTGTCATCATTATTTTTTGTATCCTTACTTCCTTCACTTTTATCTTTGTTTTTCTCATCCCTGTCTCTAGTAGATTCATGATGTTCTTCTTGCTTATCACCGGTATGATCTTTATGTTGATCATAATACCTTTTGATGGTTGTTTATTATGTATCATTTGGAGGAGAAGAAGTCTTTGAAACACTATTTATCTCAACAACATTTTCTAAGACTAGATTATCCATCACTTATGTAACATCAAAATGCATTTGAGATTGAGTTGTATGGGATGAAGAGTTGGTTCTTTTCCCATAACTCCTTGCCAATTGTCTAATTACATCCTAGGTTTCTTGTCTTACCTTTTCCATATTCTCTTGCTCCTTATTCATTAGCATATTAACTCTCATCTTGACTCTAAAAATAGTAGAGAATTCTTTTAGTAGATTGAAAGCTTCTACCTAGAAAGAGATGAACCATGGGAATTTGAGGCATCATTTCTCATCTTATGTTCAACATTTACAACCTCTCTCCTTCTATGTACTAATGTCTCCTAGAAATTTTTAGTTACTTTGGTCTGTATATCCTCTATACTTACATTATAAATGACTATATATTCAATATGTTCATTAATGATGGTTTCCTTTCCTTCATCATTAAATTTACCAAATAACTCAACAATTTACATGAGATCATTTTCAATCAAATTATTTACTAAGGCTCCTAGATCTAAAGATAGTTAGTCACTTACCGGAAGAGAGCCAGGCATGTACTCCATAGGATCAAATGAGCCTTCTCCATTCTTCTTCTTATTTAAATGGATTTTGTAAGTGTCCTCCTCTTCCTCTATCTGTTCATCCACAAAGATATTAACTTTTTTTTTAGCTTCTTCATTGGAGGTACTACTACTTTTTTTTCTTTTTAGCTAATGCTCTTCTTTTATGCCAAGATCAATATCTGCCTGAACAACGTCACTCAGATTTGATTTCTTGTTAGAATTTTATTTTATTCTTCTTCTTCCTAAAGCAACATATGGTGTAGCAGGATGTATGTCCTTTCTCTTAGATGCCCAGGTACTCAATATTAATAGTATTGGAAGTAGTAGCACTAGAGGATAATCTTCTTAATTTCTAAGGTATGGAGGGTTGTTCAATAGATTTAGCCTTTCTTTCATTAACACCCTCCTTTAACTATTCTATATCATCATTAGTGAAGGTCTATCCTTGGAAGAATGCTTCAACCTTCTTTCTTCTTTTGGATGTTGTAGCTTATAAGTGCACTTAATTGGATTTTTCCCCATATGTTACATGCCTAGGTAGAGAGGGGTCCTTAGGCCTAATCAATAGCCTTTCAATGTACCTTTATAAAAATTGTTCATCAAGTTCATATCCCATTGGCTAAATCCACAGAATTCTAGGTTCAACTACCTCTATGATGCATTCATCTATACTTACAAGAAAGGTTATCTCATTTTCATATTTCTTCACTAAGCTCCTGGGAATTCAATCTTTCATGCATCTCATTCTGGAACACTGCAAGGAAAGTAGTCAAAGAATTGTGATGTGCCTTGAAATCTCTAAGATTGCACAAGTGATCAAAAATATGATGTGTAACCACCCAGTTATGCTCCCATATTATGTTTTTCCTTCTTGGTAACTCCCTTAGGAAATAAAATAGCAAACACACTACTAAAGTGACAAATTTAATGGGGTGTTTCTTTTCCTTGTTCATGGTCAGGTTCTCCATAAGTTGTAGCCTAAGGAACTCACATACATCAAATTATTTCCCATTTAGTGTCATTTCAAATGCGGTGTGAATTTTTGTAGTAGATATAGAATTCACTCAATTGGTGAAATAATTTTTTTGTCCAATCATGATAGTGGCATACTTGGCGGTAGGGTTTTCAATAAGCTTAGTAATTAAATCTCTTCCATCAAATGTAACACCATTAAGCTTCATGATTGCATCATTCTTCACAACCTTTAGAACTAGAATGGATCTAGTATCACAAAGACTAGTTACGACTCAAATCACTTTCTGGTTAATTACTCTTGGTACATTTTTCCATAAAAAATCCTATGTAGCCTACTAAGATCCATCCAAAAAAAAATTCCTCACTCTCACTAAAAAAGTTTGGAAACTAGTTCCAAACGTTCAACTTCATCTGAACTAGGTTTTCATATACTAACTCAAGCAATAGATCGTCTTGCATCAATTCACTACCCCATAAATCCTTAGCTATTAGTGATTAAATTCCTCTAGCTACCCATGCATATATTTCTTTCTATCTTTAGTGGGTAACACATTGTTGAGAATGTGTGAGAATGCACCCATAGGGTCTACATCATAGACTTTCAAAGAAAATCTTTTAAATCTGGGTCGAGGTCTATCAGAGATTTCCATAATGGTAGGAGTGGCCATTTCTCCTAAAAAAACTTGAATACGCTTAATAGAGAGTTGCTTCAACTTAGAATCCACAAGATTTAGATAATGGAAAATAGCCTTTTGTGCTTGTCAAGAACTAGGGTTTTGATGCAAGATACTCTAAATCACCTTCAACTTTATTCAGCTTGCTCTGCATCTTCCCAATTGTCCAAATGTGCTTTAGCTAAACTTAGTTTCTTGCTTTGTTACTTATTATTTTTTCCCTAATTTTTATTTAATGCATTTCAACTTTAAAAGATGATAAACACTTTATAAAGCACATTGTAAACCCAAAAATATTCCACAATTCTATGGATCTGCATATTTTATGTCAAAGACTTCTTCAACATCTTTAGAATGATGAAATACATCACATAACCTTTTGTCACTTCTTGACACCTCATACATTGTGGTTTTTTATATTTCTTTGTAATTTTTCCCCTGAAACCAATACTAGGTTAATTTTTTAGAAGAGGTATCTACACCGAATGTCAGTACAGATGTATTTGACTCATCCTTTTTCTCAAATTCTTCCTTTTTCCTCCGGATATTTTCCATTTCTTTTCTCACCTCAGTAGGATCCACTTTGTTCACTGGTTTGTTCTTTTGTTCCATATTAGGTTTCTTCCCAATTTGGCTTCTACAAAATTTTGAAATATGTCTTGGTTTGTTGCAAGTGTAGCACACAACTTATCTTTGATCAAAATAATTTTCATTTGTTCTTGATCTTCACTAATTAGCCTTGTATTGGAATATATTGCATGTACAATAGTAGCCTTGAAAATATTGAATCCTTCTACTAGCATTAAATTTGTTCAACATTATTTGTCTTCTACACTTGATAGCTCTATGTCCAAACTTATTGTAGGTAAAGCATTGTCTAGCAAAGAACCAAATATTCTCGTCCATTCTAATTCTACTTTTTTTTGTTCTATGATCGAATTTATTGCATGAGAAGCAAAACCCATTGAAGGATGGGTACCTTTGAGCATTAGATTTTTGAAAGGGAGTCCTTTTGGTATTGCTCCTTTGTTTCTTGAGCTGTTGAATATTGCCTTGAGTCTTTCTTTGATTGTCCACCTTGTTGGGAATCAATTTTTCCTTTGAGGTTTATCCTTCTTCAAGTCCTAGACCACGTTTATCCTTAGAACATTTCTAAAATGCAATCAACTCATCAAGCCTTGTAGAACTTGTTTTGAATTTTTCTTCACGAGCTTTTTCTTTTTCTAGATCATATATTAGGGTTAACACTTCATGTTCAAGCATTGTACATTCATCAATTTTATTCTAAATTTCATCTTTCTGATATTCTCCAACTCTTTTATTTTCTTACACTTGCACCTTCAGTTTGGTAAAGTCTTCATTAGCCTTTTTGAACTGATCACTAACTTCCCTATGTCTTTCTTTGAACATTTTGATTTGTTCTTTAAATTTTCTGATTTATTCATTTGCTTCTTTTAGGTTTCCTTTCAAAGTTTCCTTCTTATCTTCATTTTTTTCTAATTATTCAAGATCAATGTGAAGTTCCTCAGATGCAGAGGTTTCTTTTGGAGGAACAAGATAGATTTTGTTAGCCATGTATTCAAATCTCAGGACCTTCCTCAAGCTATAAGTCTTCTTTAGAGGAACCAAGCTCTGATACCAATTGTTGAATACACTGAATACTGAGAGGGGGGGTGAATTAGTATTCTGCTAACACAACTAATTTATAATTATCCAATTATTAACATATATCTAGCTACAATAACAAATAAAAACATGAAAGGGATCATAACATCTCATAACACATTGACACCAATATTTTTACATGGAAAACCCAATGCAGGAAAAACCACAGTGAGGATTAACTCATAATATATTATAACTAGTTACAAGATATTACAGGGCTCAATGCGAGGACACGTTTTCCTTGAAATGATCATAACCTATAGTGAATACAAAATGGCTTACTTCCAATATACAAAGAGTTTGGCTCACTGTGAAAAGATGGCCTGAAGAAGTACACCTTCAAAGTGTTGAAATCGGTTTTGATTAAGCTCTAGAAAACCAAAATCCTGCTCCAATTGTATGTATACAACAACTATCAGTACATTTACACTATAATACTTTTTGCATAGCTCACATCCCTATTCACCACACCCTTTTTTATCTCTATTCATTCATCGGTATGTTCCACACACATACATGTATATGGCTACATTTTTATACATCAATTAGGTCAACCTAATTGGATGTGAAAATACATAATTCAAAATGACTTATTGAACAAATTCAAAAATTATTTTGGCATACAAAAAAAATGTATCAAACATAGATTAGGTCAGTTTAGTTCTAATAAGGAACACTTTAAACATTCATAGGATAAGTAGTTCTTAAACCTGTCGACCAAAAGAAAGTTGAAATTCTGTCATTTAGATATCTCAGATGGATCAACCAAAGTTGTTGAAATCTCATTTATAGCTGTAATAGACACTCCTGAGAAACATATGAAAAACTCATAGAATTATCTTTTACTGAGAGAATTTCTAGATCAAAATATTGGATCAGTATAGATACATAGTTTACTTAGCCTATTACAAACCAATGTTGGCATCAATGAAAAAAATCCCATAGGTCACCTTCTTCATTCTTCCAACACATCTATACTTCCAAAACAACAAATAGAAATCATGGAAATGCATACCAAAACATTGTATCAAAGTTCTGCTATCCAACAAACATTTATTTATTAAGTTCATCACTCTAAGGGTAAAGCATTTTTTTCAATACAATGTTGAAAACAAGTCCCTCTTAGGTTTAAAACATTAGGATCAATCATCCCATCCATCTCAAAACATTTGAAATATCTCCTCACAAAAAAATTTAAAGCTTTGGACACAACAATCTTCTATACTTAGGTTATCATCAATCAATCCCATAGTTTAGCTATATGTGTGTAAATGAATCCTTCTTCATACATTTAGTTAAAGTTAGTCATCATCCTTTTGAGAAATTTTATCCTAAAGGTGACAAGTCTACCTTTAGGATCCACAAGTTCATTAACATCTTTATCCAATCAAACATCAAAGCTTTAGTCTAGTGTTGTCCAAATTTTATAAGTTCATCATCCATTCACATCATTGGTCCTAAACACCTTAGAAGGTCACTTCTACCAAAATTTGAATCAACTAGAGAGTTATAACAATACAAATCCCAAAACAATTTTCCTATAGTTGATCCAGAATTTATGGTAACAATGAGATCACAACACAAAAAAAATGGAACAAAACAAAAATACATCTACCACGAGTGATCCTGACCAACAATAATTTGATCTTAGAGGCTACTCAACCCCATCAAAAAATCTACCATCAACTTCACTAGTAATGGCATATGAAGTAGAAAATGTTATGAAAAACCCTCTTGAACTCAAATCTTGGAGGAAATCTTTGAAGCACAACAAGATACAAAAATGCACCATATCATCAACACTTTGATGAAGATGAGCCCCATACAATATATGATAGCCTTAGCAAAGGAAGGGCCTAAACTCCCTTCAACATTCAATTTGAACACAATTAGGGAACAACCCTTGATAAATGTGGCTTCCATTCCTCAAGCTTTCATAACACAACCCTTGGTGCAAGGTGTGACACACTAAAACTCAACCAACTTCATCACATTTACCAAGTAAACCATTAAACTCTAGCCTTGCAAGTCTACTAGGAACCAACCTTGGTTGCATTCCCAATTTAGGAAGCAACATAACTTTGGGAACATAAGACACAACTATCTCCAAAAACACGACTTGGACATCAAAATTTCGTGCCCAACCATATGCTTCCACTACAACAAGTTCGCAAAGTATTCCTATTTTTTAAACAAGTCAAGTGATTCAAATACCTCAAGTGGATCAACAAGGACAAGTAAACACCATAACACAAGGTCAATCCTCCATGCAACAAGGTCCATCTTCATCACACCATACCATTGACACATAAAATTAATTAGGTCCACAAACCACTCAAACCGGTGAAGGAAACACATCAAACCCATTGGTCACAGACCCCATTAATCAAGGAAACCCATTGGTCACAAATCCCATCAACAAAGGTAACACATTAGTCCCAAATCAGACACATTAAGGAAATGCATCAAATCCATTGGTTCCTCAACATCAAAACAATCAAGAGAACTTTTCCAATCAACTAATCCAAAAGAAAAGCATGACTCTGATTGTAGTCACTCAAAATATTACTTAATTAAATAAATATTTTCTATTTATTTAATTTTAACTAGCTTCTCTTATCCTAATAATTGATTAAATAAATATTTATTATTTATTTAACTAATTTCCCCATTATCCTTACATTACATCACCTTTAATTAAATAAATCCATATTTATTTATTTAAAGCTAACCTTTTCCCTTATTCCTCTAAATCTCCTAACATTTCTTGAGTTAACTAATCCTTGATTAATTAACTTTATCCACATCCTAGACTTCATTATTCCATTCTCCAACTTTTAATCCCACCTAAGTCAATAAACGCTTGGTTTATTAACTCAACCCATCTTCATTAATCAATTAATCCTTGATTAATTTATTTAACCCTCATCCCTAATCATCATTGTGATTATTTCCTAATTTTAAATTCCTACATCTCACCTACCCCCACTAACCTCTTACCTAAATTTAATGTCTCTCTTCCTAATGTGTGCTCAAAAATCTATGAGCACAACTCCCCATTTTACCCCTATCCATCTTGTGACACTTGTCACATGGTTAATCAATCCTCATTCTTGATCCTAACCTCACCTTCTCAATCAATCTCAACCCTTGATTAGTCATTCAATCTTAGCCATTGATCCCTCTCACCAAATTTCTATATAATGATGCCTTGGATCTCATTTCTCATAACACACAATCATCCCACTGTTATGTTGTCCAAATCCTCATCAAATTAATCTATATCCATACCATCATCATGCTAAAATTATGAGCAACCACATCTCTTCAATCATTGGAGAAAATCTATAAGAAATAGGTGCTTCTTATGAGGTCAATCCATGAAGAGGAAGGAGCTATGAAGGTACAATTTCTCAGTTTATATTTTTTATGCATTCTCATCTGTTTCTAGTATTTACCTTCTTATAATTCATCTTTACCATCTTCATTTTGGCACGCCTGGTGGCTTCCCATCCTTATTTTCTAATTTTTCATCAAGTTTTTATACGTTTTCAAGTTCTAGGTGCCATTTTTAGGAAAATATTACAAAGTACCACCTGAGTGCAAACTTGTGGCACCTATGTGCAGACCTGTGGTGCCTAGGTTCAAAGTTGTGGCACCCATGTAACCCAGAACTGCACTTCCATTTTTTGATGATGTTTTCATAATTCTAACCTAGATCTAGGGTTTATTTGGCTTCTAACATCCATTTTTACAAGTCTTCATTGTCCTAATACTTTTTTTGGTAGGTTCATCCATCATTTGCATGTTTAAAATAGGTGTTTCTCAAGTTTTGAGAGACTAGGTTTTCATACAAGCTTTCTAGGTCACCTTCGATCTTCTTCATTTTGAGCTCATTTTCGTTACTTTTGGGGGAATATTTTGGCTAGATATACATTTTTTTAGGTCCCCCATACATTCATCTATCCATTTCCCCATCCCGGTTCCTCCAAAACCTCATTTCCTGATCTCAGGGAGTCATTTTTTGGCACTTTCTACAAAATGGAGCCTAAGTGCAAAATTATGGAACCTCTATTCAAAATTGATGTGCCTTTGTTCTAGAGGACATATTTTTGATTTTATCAAGTGTTTGTGGCATAAAACATTTCATTTTTGTCATTACATGCATTTTCAAGTCTTCTTTCAACGATTCTTTGCATCTAATCTCTATTTTTGGATACTAATGCATGTTGCAGGTCTCTAATGCTCATCTAAGGCACAAATCATCACATATCTATGCTTATTTCATTCTAACAATCATTTTATGTGATCAAATTATCATCTAACCACTTATTTTGTAGCTTGAAATCAATTGTGAAAGGAAAAATAATCAAACTACAAACATTTTCTTGCAAATTCATTTGTCCAAGGCTTTCCTTTTTCAACTAATCTAGGCACATTTTGTTTCTTGAGGTTAATGAAATTTTGTGTGATGTTTCTTTGAGTGATTGGTATGTATACTCTCCTCTAGCACCTAGTGTGATCTTTAGGATCAAAACATCACTTAATCTTTTTCTTTTTCTTTTTATCCCAAGGAACCCAACATGTGTATACTCTCCCCTCACACTTTGTGCAATCTTGGGGATAAAAAAAACTTGGATAATTCCTTTTAGGGGGGGTTCCTATGGATTTCATCAGCCTATGGGATGACTCCAACTCTTGTGTTCCAACGGAGTATAAAGAGTGGGAGGTGAGAAAGCCACCTCTCTTGGAAGTGGAATTTTGTCAATCAGGCTAAGCCTCCAAGAACTTTATACCTTGGAGAAGTGATGGTGGAGAATGTGTCACCCTCTCCTCCTGAATTTTTTTCATTGTTCCCTTTCATATACAAATTTTGTCTTCATATACCCTTGAGGTATATAGATGACTCCCTAGTAGCCTTGTGTATCCTAGATAAGACCTTTCGAGCGTAGCTTAGTGTGGTGCAAGGGATGTAAATCATACCCTAAAGTTACTCACCACATAATCCCTAAGGTTGAGATAGAAATACTTGTGGTAAACTATGATATTTCCCAAGGAGAGAGAGAAGGTGAGCCAGTGGCATCTATTGATGACCCTGTGCTACTAGATCTCTAGCTATCTACCTTCACGAGAAAGGGTGATCCACCCAAGTATCAAGGAGTATTAACCCAAGCTTGTTTTCTTTGGTGGTGGGCCCAGATTAATCTATAATCCCACTTAAATAATTTAGGTTTCTGGAAGTGCTTGAATTGTCTTTTGTGCTATACCCATGAAAAATGAATCAACCAAGGGGTTGGGGATTGAACATACACTACAAAAATCCATTAAACTCTACCACTTTGTTTGTTTGTATGCTTTAAAATCTATCTCCTATTCAAGCAAGAAAAACCTTCACCTCATCCGATTACTCCTATCCTCATCATCCTTCCATATCCTAATCACACTATCTATTCCATCCTAATCATCCCTTTTCATCACAATCACCTAATCCTAATCATCCCATCCTAATCCACTATTTTCACGCTAATCACCTCCCATTTCATCATAATCATCATCTATTATCCTAAAGCATCCATTTTGATCCTATTCCCCCTTCTTCTTAATCACCTTATCCTACTCATCCCATCATAATCCTCTACAATCATTCTAATCATCCATCTTGTCCAAATCATCCTATAATCTATATCCAATCAATCCTTAATCCTCCATTTACGACCCTAAGACCAATTTCCTAACCCATTTTAGGTCCTAATCATTATCCTAATCATCTTCTTATCCAAGTTCATCATTAATCTTCATCCTAATATACTCTATCCTCCATCATCATCATCAATCCACATCCCCCATTATCATCCTTAATTTTCATCCCTCATCATCATTTTAATCCAATCCCCATTTCTAACCTAGTCCCATTTCAAACAAATCCCAATCTAATCCATCTATCATCATCCAAATTCAATCAACGATTATCCATTTATTTTCTCAATCAAGCATCCAAATCCGATCCTTAATAAAAAAAATCATCACTTGAACATCAAATTTTGCTTAAGGGTTTAATTTCCTTCATACATTGTCTTTCCATCATTATCTAAATTATTCATCTAAGGATCCTATCCATAATCGACTATCATCCATCTCAAATCTAATCTCCCAATCAAAAATAAAGGCCTTAGTTCAATTTCACCTTTAATCAAAAAAAATTTAAGAACATTAGCTTATCTTAAGTATAGTTATGAAATCCAATCAATCCCTACTGAAAAACTTTTCCTATGTTAAGTAGAAATAAAATCCAATTAACTCTTTCTTAGAAACAATGTCATATCATAAGTATATAGAATCAACCTTAATCAAATCAAATCATCTCAAGGTCTTGACATTTGATAACTAGTCTAGTCCCATCCTCCATATTCATCTTCATACTTTATTCTTCTAATCACCCATCTTTTCCTAATAATCCCCTAACATATATCCAATCAATCCTCAACTTTCTTCTTCCAATCAATACCCAACCATGTCTAACCATCTAACCTACCCTCCATCTAACCTAATATATTCTAATCCATCTTCATCCATCCTAACCTAATGTAATATCCTAAACCTATATCCTAATCCCTATGATGATAGTGAGAAAAAATTCTCCAAGTCTTCACTAATCACCCATTCAATGTCCCCCTCAAACCCCGCCCACACCGTCATCATCCATATCATCCTCATGGGATCCTATCACCAATCATCTCCTCATCCACTACTTTAATAATGATAAGGATGTCATGCTTAGTTATCTCCTTGGAATTGGTGCTAAACTTCCACCCTCTCCACCTTCATCCAATCCCAACCCATTCCTTTGAAAAGGGAGACCAAGCCTTTAGCAAAAACTGCCCATCCCAAATCCCCATCTCCACATCCTTTTCAAGCTCCTCATCCTCATCATCCATTTACCAATCCATGGAAATTTCCACCTCTTATTCCACTTGTTCATCTCCCACATCCTTACAATCCACATCACCCCAATCTTACCAATAAAATTCATCTCATGTCCCTCATAATAGTTGGCTCCAAGGACTGATTTTAAAGGTTCTTAATTTAACATGTAAAAAAAAAATGCAATCTTCCCATGTTATGCATCCACCTTCATCACCTCCACATCAAGATAAATCCCAATCCCTTAAATCTCATGAATCCTCTAATACTCCATCCATCCAAGTTTAAGCATCTTTCCATCTTTCCTCCCCCATCACACCATTAACATCAAATGAACCATGCCCATCTCCTAATCCAAATCATGCTAACATAGACCCCACCGATATAAAGATAAAAATACCCATCCCACTCCATTACATGCTCCCTATCTAAATCAAGATCAAAGTGCACCTTCCACCTCATCTAATTATCATATACCATCTCATGATCCAAACACCCATCCCACTCCATGTCATGATAACATTCCACCTCATAACCAAGAGCACACTATACTATCTACCCCATCCCATGATCCTATCCCAAGTCAAGATCAAAGCATCCCTTCATCTCCATGTCATTATCCCATCGCCCTTATCTAAGATACCCATGAACCCCCTACTTATCAATTGGGTTCATCCACGTTCATCCATGCTGGTGTACTTTAAGAGCCCATCATTCCTCCCAATATGCATACCCCTCAAAATGGACTTGCATCTTGTTTCCAAAATAAAAACTATCCCATTGGAAAAAAGATTTTTCAAGCCATGTATTATCAAGGAAAATGGTTAGGTCTCCATGAGCAAGGCATCTTAGAACCCCTTAATATCAAAGAAAATCCAAAATCTCATGTCCTTGGATACCAAGCTCTAGATGTTGGTAGTCCTTCCACCAATCCAAAATCCAAAATTCTAACATCTAAATCCAAATATCCACATTCTCCATCTTGAAGATCTATCTTGGGCCCTTATGTTCCAAACCCAAAATCCTCACCTCTTCCATCTGTTTTGGGTCTCTATGTCCCCAAAAAAATTCCTTCATCCCCTCCATCCATCTTGGGTCCTTACAATCCACCACTTAACATTCCTATTCCAAAACCCCAATATCCTCTTTATCACCTCATATCCCTAGTCAAGATCAACCAAGGCACACACCTTTTTAATCATTCCAATATAGCACTTACACCAACCCGTCCATAATACATCCACATCATTCATATCCATCCACCATTCCCATTGATCTTGGAAGCAATTTTGATGCCAAATCTCAAATGCATAAAGAAAAAATCCAAAAACTTCGAACATGTCCCCTCAAAAAGACATGTAAAAATAAAGAAAATTATGATCCAAAATTAAAAAATTTAAATCCCAAAGGTCACAAAGGCCCATGAAGCAAATATCAAAAGCCATGTGGATTCCAAATATACTCGTTGAATCATTGCATCCAAAAAATAAAATAAAATTGGCATCCAAACTTGCTATTCTGAAAGCTTCATCTAATCTTAAGTCTGTCACTCCATCTAATAATCCTTCATCTTCTCCATCCATTTTGCATCCTTATGACCCAAAACCTTCATCCACTCCTCCATTTAAACCTAAAAACCTAAAATCCACTTCACTTCCATAATCCCACCACCCTTCAAGGTGTGTGCCAATGTTGATCTTTCCAACATTCCCATTCACTCATCCACAAGTCTTTCATCAACCCACCATATTATCCAACATCAATTTTCCATCCTTCCATCCCATTTATCCAATCCTTTTCATAAATCCATAACCCTCTCCGTATCCCAATCCATTTTATCCTCCTCACCATCATTCTGCCAACATCTATGAGCATAATAGAACATAACCAAGGGATACCATCTATGGAACTAGATTTGTGAGTCCTTCCTCCCCATCCCCTTGCACTCTCAACTTGGGGGAAAGCTCCATCCATACCACATCTTATCCACATCCTCCATTACACTTCATTTTCAAGCCATAATACTATCTAAACCCATTCTCCCATCTCCACCTTTGATCTTGACAAGGGTAAGGATCTTCACAATCACCATGTATCCTATCCTATCCATGCCATTTATCACATATCCCTCATCCTATCAAAATCTAGCTTTCCTCCCCATCTTTGATCTTGATGAAGAGCCTAGGGATCAATTATCCATGCATCCATACCTCATTCACTCAATCTTGATCATCCTATCCATATCTTCCATCCCATATCCTACCTCCATCCCCCTATCCTAGAAAATCCACCTCTTATTTTCACCCTTGATCTTCATAAAGCTAGGGGGAAAATACACATGTATGCTTTGGAAAATTCCATCCTCACTATTCATTCCATCCATGTCCTTTATACACTATCCTTCTATCTCATGCTACTATACTTCCATCCATGGTTGCACTACCTATAGTGTGGGGAATCTTAGTCCTTTGCAACTAGTCCTTGGACCTCCATCCTCCTATCCTTCATACACCATACTCTTCTCTCCCATCACCTGTCTTCCATCCACACAATCCATTTATCTCCTATACACATAATCCATTTATCCTTCCATTATTTACTTAAGACTTGGCTCTCCCTTTTCATTAGATCCCATTCATTCCTCTATCCTAATCATCCTATTCTCCATCCAATTGTATCTTATCCCTCCATATACCCTTCCAATCCAACCATCCCCATCCAACCTCATCAAATGCAATCAGTCTTAATCCATACAATCCAATCTTGCAATCTAGCACATACTCCTTAAGAAATTGATCATCTTAATCCAAATCAAGCTCAAATCCATTGATCTACTTCAATATAACTACCATCATAGGGATGTATCTTTCCCAATCCAATCATCATCATCACCAATCCATCAATCAATCCATCAATAAATTTTAGCTTAATTTGGAGTATAATCCTTGTTTTCTTTTGGTTTGTTGTACATGCTTGCTTGTTGCTTGTGCGTTTTATCATTGTTTGAATTTATCATGGTCTCTTGCACCCTGTTGCCATAGGGGCATCATGGTCTTCCATCTCATGGTGTCATAAGGAATATGTTTGCACTTGACCTTTTGATCACATACTTGGCACATTGTCATCCTGGTTCCTTATACCTTGGTGCATAATATCAAGTACAAAATTAAATCTAGGTTGCTCATATTATTACAACATGACGATCATCCATACTCCCTCTTCACATCTTCATCACCCTTATCTTTTCCCATCTATCCTTAGGTAACTCACCCTTTCATCTTTTTATCCTTCATCGTTTAGTCTTCCCATCTATTTTTAGAGCACACCCATGTTCTCCTAACCCTCATGTCCTCTCAAGGGGGCATGCCACCACCTCCTCATCATCCTTCCTCATCCTCCTTAGTGACTCAGGCATCATGCCACTAGTCCTTATCCCTTACCTTCCCACTATGTTTTATTCTTCTTTGAAATGATGTTAGTCGCAACATCATCTCAAAGAGGGGAAAAATGTAGTCACCCAAAATATTACTTAATTAAATAAGTACTTGTTATTTATTTAATTTTAACCCACTTCTGATACCCTAATAATTTTTTTTGTTGCAACAAGGGTATCCCCACGACCCAGCCCAATGTCCAAGTGGCGAGCTGAGGTGAGACTAATCCCCTCTAGGTGGGCATGATAGCCCACAAGTCGGTCTACCAGTTAAGATCAAGACCAAGAGTTTAACCTAAAACCTATGGGGAGAAAACCCATGGCCCAAGCCAACTCTGCTACCTGTGCGGGCTTTTCTCTTACCCTAATAATTGATTAAATAAATATTTATTATTTATTAAATTAATATCCACATTATCCTTAAATTCCATCACCTTTAATTAAATATTTATACATATTTATTTAATTAAAGCTAGCCTTTTCCCGAATTCCTCTAAATCCTCCAACCTTTCTTGAGTTAACTAATGAGGACTTGATTAATTAACGTTATCCCCATCCTAAACCACATTATCCCATTCTCCAACTTTTAACCCCACCTAAGTTAATAAACCATTGGTTTATTAACTCAACCCATCTTCATTAATCAATCAATCCTTTATTATTTTATTTAACCATCATCCCTAATCATCATTCTGATTATTTCCTAATTTTAAATTCCTACATCTTACCTACCCCCACTAACCTCTTACAAAAATTTAATGCCTCTACTCCCAATGTGTGGTCACAAATGTGTGAGCACACCTCCCCATTTCATCCCTATGGCCACCTTGTGACAATTGTCACATGGCTAATCAATCCTCATTCTTGATCCAAACCTCACCTTCTCAATCAATCTTAACCATGCAATTCAATCTTAGCCATTGATCCCTCTCAACAAATTTCTATATAACAAGGCCTTGGCTCTTATTTATCATAACACACAATCATCCCACCATTATGATGTCCCAATCCTCATCAAATTCATCTATATCTATAGCATCATCATGCTAAAATTATAAGCAAACCACATCGCTTCAATTATTGGAGAAAATTTGTAAGAAATTGGTGCTTCTTGTGAACTCAATCCATGAAGAGGAAGGAGCTAATGAAGGTATAATATCTTATCTTTTGTATTTCTTATGAATTCTCATCTAGTTCTGTCATTTATCTTCTTATTCATCTTTACCATCTTCACTAATATCGCAACACCAAGTGGCACCATCTCAATCTTTGGTCCCCAAAGTAATGACAAATTAAATGGGACCCCAGGTATACATTCCTACACCCCAATCTCAAATTTTACAAGGAATGATAAGACAAAATAAAGGAAAAAATATACCAAATCCAAATCTAATGGCTCTGTGCATGGATACAGTCTGCAGGGTGTCCCCTTCTTATTCTTCCTATTTGGATTTCTTCCCGCAGGAAACAGCCCTCTCCCGACATCCATGTAACTACCAAGCTTTGCCTCGCGTCCGTCGTACTCGGTGTCCTCACTGGCCTAGATAATTTCTTGTATTCTTGGGGGCTTGCCTACCTGCCCGTTTCCACCTCCTATCTCTTGAGTGCCCCTCAGCTTAGCTTCAATGCATTATTTGCATTCTTCTTAGTAAAGCAGAAGCTTAGCACATATTCAATTAATTCTATAGTTTTGCTCACCATGGGAGCAGTTCTCTTGGCCTTCCACGCCAGAGGTGACAGACCCGAGGGAGTCACAGCTGGGCAATATTGGCTTGGATTTTTTGCTACAGGTACGGCAGCTGCCCTTTATGGATTCATTCTCCCTTTGATTGAGCTTGTCTATAAGAAACCACACGCAGAATAGCATACACTCTTGTTATGGAGACGCAGTTTATAATGTCCTCTTCGGCGACCGTTTTCTGTACAATAGGCATGGTTGTCAACAAGGATTTCCATGCTATTGGGAAGGAGGCAAGGTCATCAGATGTGGGAGAATTCAATTACTACATGTCTATGGTGTGGAACGCAATCTGCTGGCAGCTCTTCTTCATCGGCGTGTATGGTGTCATCTTTTTTACTACTTCTCTGCTGAGTGGCATAGTCATGGCTTCTTTAACTCCTGTCAGGGAGGTTCTTGCAGTTGTCATATTCCATGACAAATTCACTGGGGAGAAAGGCATGGCACCCGCTATGGTTTTGTGGGGATTTACATGGCACTCGCTATGGTTTTGTGGGGATTTACATCTTACTTTTATGGGGAATACAAGAACTCCATATTACAGACAAGCAATATGCCAGAGGAACACCGACAAGGCCGTGAATCTGCAACCCTTAAAGAAGAGCTGAGTTTGGAGCTTGTTGTTGAAGAACCCAAGTCTAACAAAACCCCCTAATCCACAATTTCCTTATGCCTTTAAACATATGTGCAGTGTACTATTTTGTTTACCATCCTCGCTATGTTGTTGTGCACAATATAGGTAGCAGTCTCTGTCCGTATGTATCACACATCTAACATTTGCCTGAAACCCAAGTTAAGATATGACCATATAGCGCTTCCAATATTAATAGAAACTTTCAAGGAGCCCGATCCATTTTCCTGCGCTCCCAGCATAACGTGTAAGATATATGCTGGGAGTTCTGCCAACTGAAATTTCTATAAAATGCGTTTTTTGTGGTTTTAAAAAAACAAAAGAAAAAGCTTAACGACAAGAAAGTTGTGTGGGTTTTACAGTTGAGATGTAGACTTTTTCATCTGTGTGGCGAGAGTTTTACTAAGATAGTTTAGAGAGTTTTTGGAAAGCTGGATAAAAATGTAATGTTTCATACAAATATTGTAAATCTTCAAAATACTAATAATATATTTTAGTGTTGGATTGTAATTTTTTTTTTATCAATTTATTATATTATATTAAAGAAAAAAGTAATATAGAGAAAATTAAGATTCATTAAAAAAAATTTGACTCGATAACTTGTCAATAGAAAATCAATTGTTCAAATCTCAGACAATACAATAATTGTATTCCATGGAATGTCATAATGTTCATGTTCCCAAGCAATGGTTCCACATTTTACATGTATGTTTTCTGGATCAATCGCAACTATAACATTCTATAAAATCTTCCTTCCATTATGCTTTCATGGATATCCATAATTTGTTCCAAGAAATGCTGACAAAGATTGTATTCTAGCTTTGAACACATTAATTGCATTTACTTAAAAAAATTCGAAAACTTTTTGATAAATCCTTTTGTACATCTTTTAATCATGAAACCGCGTTTCTTTCTAGAAGGAACTAACAAAGATAAAAGACAGTAACAAAGATTAAACATACCCTACAAGTTATGATATAAGACCTTTTCAGCAAACTGATATTAAACATATCCTACAATCATGACATTATGTTCCCAAATTCTCACTTTCACGCAGGCCAAGGAGGCGGCCACCTTATATCCATAATCAGTTGCCAAGAGAGAAACCAGGCCTCACACCTAATTTAAAAATCTTGCATATTATTTTGATCACTTATTTGTTGACTATTGATTATGGCATCTCTTCGACAGTGGGGTCTATATACTCATTGGGAGTTTTTGGTTTTAACTTTCTGTGTTCAAGCTACGACTAATAGAGCGAACATGTGGTGAGCATTAACAGACTAGCGGCTTGTCTGCTGTACACCATGATCAGAGGATACGTATTTCCCACCATTTAATCATCGATGAGCCAATGAGCATGATTTCCCTCCCTGCACGGAAAACGTTTTGTAGGTATTCTATTGATTCTTTGCTGAATCAAAATACATCTTTCCAAAAATATGATCTATTTTATGTCTCTATTTTTAAATAATGTTAAGTGTGAAAGGTCTAGGAGGCTACAAATCTATGGATTGAGATGTTATTTACTTATTGTACTTAATAAAGAAAAGAAAATCAAATTTATGTGAAACCATTATTAGATCGTAAGAGACCATGCTTATAATGTGTGTCCATAGGATTAAAATTACTATATTAGAGGCAGTCAATGTGGGATCGATGACATGGAGGACTTAATTCATGGTTGGCACAAAGGGATGGATATATCAAATAGAGAGGACTCAACAAAGAATCAAAAAGTAAGTTTTGGGTCATTTGATTCAGTTTGGTTGTTGTGGAATTGTATACAATTGATCTAAGTTGTAATGTATTGAAAATAGTCTGAAACAAGCAATTTAGATTTTTGTTGGAGTCAAAGTTTATGGTTTGCAATTTAATCCATCAAAATTCAGCATTAACAATCAATTAACCTAATCCACTTGATATTTCCTAACAACTAAACCTTGTCTATCTAGTAGGTTGATGATTTATTGTAGCTTTACATTTATATTTTTAAAAAAATTATATTTATTAAATCAAATGGTTTAGCAATTTAGTTTCTTAAAATAATTGCTTACAAATGAAATAAATTTATGATTTATTTAGAACATAAAATTACTCTGTTGATGATTTGTATTAAATACCAAGTCATTTTCATGGTGCATGAACTCCAGTGCTTCAAAAAAAGACTAGACTTTTGGGGTTTTTCTTATAAAATGTATGCCTTCAATTGAACAACCTTATCAAATAGATATTTTTCGAAATATGTGCAAGAAAAAATAATGAACAATTACCAAATATAGATACTAGACCATATTGAAAATTAATGCAATATAACAATCTTCTAACACCTTATTAATGAAATCATTCAACTACAAACTATGGATTGAACATTTTCACAAGCTAATATTATTTTAGAGAGTCCTAATGAAAATAACCAAATATGATAGTAGATCTACAAATCACTCATAAGTTGTTCTAAAGATGAAACCCTTGAAGAAACTTCATCATTTAATCATACATGTCAAATTTGATTACTATAATAAATGATAGTCTAAGATAATGAGAAATAAAACACTTTTAGAAACATTAAACATAAGAAATTCAAATATATAGGTCTATAAATAATTATAAAAATAATTTCATTATTTCAACTCATGAACATTTTGCAACACTGCTTACAATAGTTTGTATCACATGAGAATAATTGTGTATACACCTACAAATGCCCAATGCATTCTTCTAAATTAATCAACATTTCCCATCACCACCCATCAACCTCTTCATCAATATTAATTAAGTAAATTTTAATTATTCGATTAAAATAACACTTTCCCTCTTTAATTATTTAAATATTTCACCATTTTCACTCATGAACTTTAATTAAATATTTTTAATAATTTGATTAATTAATCATTTTTATCCAACCACTTTTATTAAATAATTTCTAATTATTTTGATTATTTCTTCATTTTTCCTTATCTCCATTAATTAAATGATTTTAAATCATTTAATTAAATCATCCATTATTCATCTATCTACATAATTAAATATTTTTAATTATTTAATTAAAATCATGCATTATTCTCGTCTCTCATAGTTCAATAATTTTAACTATTTAATTAACTAATTATATCTCTAATATAAACTAAATTGTTTGATTTATTTAGTTTTTCTTTGAACATTCCTCTAAAAATTTAAAAATAATTATTTTATTTATTTTATAAAATCATCAATTATATTCTTATTCCACTAACTCTAAATTATTGGTCATTGCTCATTTAGTGAGTTGACTAAAAAATAACGTTAGTTCACTCTCACTCACTCTCACTTCATCCTCTTATGTATCTAGTCCTCTAGTCACTTAACTCCACATTATAGCCCCTCATCTTGCCACATTTCAAGTGTATGCTCATCATGATCTCTCAACAATTTCCATCCATAATCTCATCTCATGTTTGTAGTACCGTCACATGAGATGTAGGCTACAAACCCTAACCTAAATCACTCATTCCACCATCGACACTTGGGGACACAAAAGTAACCAAGTGAGTTGTCCTCAAGGGAGACTGAAATAGGTTGGTCAAGATTTTGGTCCCTTTTTTTATGTGGCTATGATGTTTGATTGGAAGATATAGTGAACTAGGTGAATTAAGAACAAGCAAAAAACTATTCTAGAGTTTAGAAAATTAAAAATATAAAGAAAAAAACAAGAAGAATATTTTGAGAAAGAAGATATAGAAGAACCTAACATTAAAATATAAGGCCAAATTAGCAAGATAACGGTGTTGAGCACCCTAGTCTAAAAGTGGCAATTTTTAAGGTTTTAGAGTTGGTATAGATACAACATTATTTGTAGGTTTTAGACTTTGAAAACCCATATATGAATCTTAATAGAGTAGAAATAATCATCTTGCCCTAATTTGTTGATGACTAGTGTATCAATGCATGAACTAAGGGTTTGAAGCCTTTATATCTCAAATAAACTTCAATCAAATTCAAACCTGAAATCTACAAGATAGACAAGAGAAGGGTTGTGTTGTATAGGGACTTGGCTTGGTCAAATCCCATTTTGGTGTTTCCACCTCCACATCAACTATGATAATAATGCTAAATATCATGTACTCTTAGGAGAGTAGAGATAAATAAATAAATATGAGTGATAAAGAACATAGCTAGAACTTACCACTCAAATTTGAAGTCCTTCTTTGACTAAAGTAACTTTGCTCATGACATAAAAGAAGAAATAAGAGGACGCTTGGAGATCTTACACGTGTTAGCGTACATAAAAGCAATAAAAATAAAAATAAAACATCTTAAAATGTATGAAACATGAATTTTCTAATGTGTTGTAGAATTTTGATTAACTCTAATCATTCCTTTGATCTTCTTTTTATTTTTCTCTTGATATTTCCTTAACTTTTGTTAGGATGCCAAAAAAATATTTGATTTCCTAGATGTTCAAGTGGAGAGAAAAACTTATATTTATATCAATTTAAACATATTTCACATTAACCATTAAGAGAGGCTAACAAATGATTTTGAATTTTAAAAAATATCAAAGCTGACAACAAAATTTAAAATTTGGTGCTTGATTAGGTGGGATAGGGGCACTAGGTTCCCTAGTCTAATCCTTTTAAGCTCTTCAAAAGTATAGTAATAAGGATTTAATTCAATTTCTTGAAAATGATAATTAAATGGTGTGGAAAATGGAAATGGAATGCACAACTTCCTTTATTCACACTAAAAAGGGGAATGAAATATCTTATGCTCGAATTTGTGTTTAAGTTGATTTAAACAATCCTTTTCCCGATTCTATAGAAATTTGTGTTGGATTCTCTTCCTATATTCAACAAATTGATTATGAAATTATCCCTTTGCACTACTGTGTTTGTCATCAATATGGGAATTTACAAAGGATATGCCCCCGATTTAATCAGGAAACTACTACAACTAATGTTTCTTCTAAGACTAATCCTAAGAATGATAATGGGAAGGCACCTATGGTGGAGGGGGATGCTAATATGGAGGGCCTTGTTCCTATTAAGCCTCTTAATAATGGGAGGAGTCAAAAGATATCTCGCAAGGATAGACAAAATGATGAGACTTTTAATCAGTTTGATGCTTTGGATGACTTGGTTTAGGAAGAGGGTATTCCAGTTGAGATTCCTCCCAGTTCTGGATCATTAGAAGTGGTCTTGCAAGAGGAAGAAGTAATTGGGAATCAAAACCTAGATAGGGTAAACTTTCATAATGGTTAGATAGAAATGGATTTTCTCCTTCAACAATAGGATGCCTCCAATCTTGGTGGATCTTCAATTTCGAAGGATGATAAAGCTATGGTGGTTTCTTCTCCTTTATAGGTGGATGAGACTTTGGGATTGAAGAAACTGGGGGGGTTCTATAGGCTTTGGGGTTGCAACAAAATCCCCTTGAAAAGCCCCCCTAAGAATGCTTCTATGGTGGGTCGCAAGAAAGACATTGAGAAGGTTAAGTTGTTGGGTGAGACTTTGGTGGAATCTATGTTGGTGAAAATCCTAGACTCTCATTACTCTCATCCCCATAAAGGATTTTTATTTCATGGAATGTTAGGGGTTTGAATAGCACCCCTAGACAAAAGGCTATTTTGTGAGATGATTGGTTGCCATTTTCTTGATATTGTCTTTGTTCAGGAAACTAAGTTATCTGTGGATGGTATGTTGAATAGAGCCCCTAGTATTTGGCCTTGTGGGTGTTGTCAATGTGTAGTTTCCTTTTGTAGCTCTGGAGGTGTGGCCTGTTTGTGGGATCCAAGAAAGGTTGTTCCTTTGTACTGGATATTGAGTCACTCTTCTATCTCTATGATTGCTTCTAGTCTTAAATCTAGTGAATCTTTTCTTTTCAATAATCTATATGCTCCCACTGATTTGATGGAAAAGTCCCAACTTTGAACTCATCTTAGTTATGTCTATCTCTTTTTCCTTGGCATCCTTGCATTATCAATTGATAATTTAATGTCGTTTCTTGTTTAGAGGAGAAGAGACATGGTATTGTCAAGCTTGACCTTGTTTCTTTACTTATTATAACAACATGAATAGTATGAATCTTATTGATGTGAAACCTAATAATGGCATTTTTTAGTTGGAATAATTGAAGGTGTAGTGATGCTAATATTTTTGAGAGACTAGATAGGTTTCTTGCCTCCCTTTTTTGGGTTGGGGATAGTTGGTCTACCTGCTCTGAGATTTTGGATTGGAGAGTTTCAGATCATTGGTCAATTAAACTTTCAAATGTTCCTTTTAGAGCCCATAAAAACCCCCCTTTCAAGTTACAACTCATGTGGCTACGTGATCTTTCTCTCCATGAGCTGATGATTGATTAGTGGCATAAGGGGAGAACAGCTTATGGTACAACTATGTATACCTTTTTCAAGAGATTATGATTTGTGAAATATAGACTCTAGAAGCAGAATATGCAATTTTTTGGGAATCTTCACCACAATAAGCTAAAAAATCAGGCTCATTTGGATTCTATCACTTGCTAGATTCATGATATTGGTCTCACAATTGAGCTATGTAGGGAAGAGGCTATGGAAACTAAGGCTCTTGAATAATGGGAGATGAGGGAGGATATTTTTTGGAAGCAAAAGTCTCATATTGGTTGGCTCTAGGAGGGAGATAGAAATAATTCCTTCTTTCACCACTTTGTTGTTGCTAGGAGAAATGGGAATCTTATCAGTTCTCTTGTTTCTTTTGGGCAAGTTGAGATTTCTTCTTAGGCTAAATTTTCCTGGGATGTTGTTTAATTCTTTTCAACTCTTTTTACTGAGGATTCTCCCCCTACAAGTTTTGAGGAAAATTCTATTTTGGTTGGTATTCCTTCTTTGGTGTCTTATGAGATGAACGAGGCTCTTTTACAACCCATATATTTGTAGGAAGTGGAGAGTATTGTGTTTCAAATGAGAAAAAGGTAAAGCCCCTAGCCCGAATGGTTTTCCTATTGAATTTTTTCAAGTCTTTTGGGAGATTATCAAGGAGGATCTCTTGGAGGTTGTTCAGGAGTCTTAGAGGAATAAAGAAATGTTGAAGGCCATGAACTCCACTTTTCTTTCTCTAATTCAGAAGAAAGGTGCTTGTTCATTGGATTAGTTTCACCCCATTTCCCTTTGTAATGTTGTATACAAGATCGTTACTAAACTAATTGTAGAAAGACTTAAGCCTTGGCTCAATTATTGATTTCTAATAAGTAGGGGGGATTTGTGGTAGGAAGATTTTTTTTGCATGGGGTCATTATTACTATTGAGGTTATTCATTCTATGACAGTCTCTAAGGACAAGGCTATGTTTATCAAACTTGATATGGAAAAATCTTATGATAGAGTCAAATGGGCCTTCTTAAAAAAGGTTCTCTTGGATTTTGGATTTGATAGAGAGTGGGTTGATTAGATTATGAGTTTTGTGAATTCTACTTCCTTTTTGATGCTTATCAATGGAGAACCTTCAACTTTATTTGGAGCCTCTAGGTGGTCTTCGATAGGGAGATCCTTTATCCCCTTATTTATTCATCATTATGGTTGATGGACTAGAGAGGTTTATCAAGTCCTGTGTTTGTAATGAGTTGATTCAAGGGTGGCATTGGGGTAACATTTGGCTGCCTCTATCTCATGTTCAATTTGTTGATGATACTCCTTTAATGGGTGTGGCCAAAATAAATGAAAATGTGAATTTTAGGAATGATTTGGATACTTATTTGGCTACCTCAGGTCAAAATATTAATGATCACAAGTCCTCTATTTACTTTTTCAATACTCCTCAGCTTATTCAGGCTAGGATTGCCCAAATTATTGAATTTCAAATTGGCACTCTTCCTTTGGTTTATCTGGGGATTCCCCTTAGGGTGGATCCTCAACCAAAAGAGTTTTGGTAGGATTTCTTGGATAAATTTTGCAAGATGGTTAGTCATTGGACTCATAGGTGGCTCTCTTCAGTGGTTCATGTGGTTTTTCTAAAATTTGTTGTTCAATCTCTTCCTATTTATCAATTTTTTGTGCAAGTTTCTCCTGTCAGATTTGTTAGGGAGTTTGATGCCCTCACTCATTAGTTCCTTTGGGTAGGTAATACTCTTAATTCAAAGTAGATTTTGGTGAAGTAGGAATCTGTTTGCAGGCCAAAATAGGAGGGTGGTCTTGGTATCAAGTCTTCTAGTTTGATGGGCCAGGATTTAGCTAATAAGTTGTACTAGCATTGGTGTACTTGCCAAGATGAGGATTAGTCTAGACTCCTCAATCTTAAGTACCTTTTTGGAGTGAACTCTAATGATGTTCCTCGATATTGACTCCAAGGGAAAGGCTTTATGATTTGGGATACTCTCGAAAAAGTGGCTAAGTTGATTAAGGAGGGCTTGTTTTGGATTTGCAATAAGGGGTTTGAATCCCTCTTCTGATATGATTCTTGGGATGGTTATCCTTGGGTATGTGCAAGATCATCATGGAAAAAACAAGCCCTTAAGTGACAAAAAATTTAGAAAAATCAGAGTTAGGCAACTTGACATAAAAATTTGAATAAGTTATCTATATTATTTCAAAAATATGTAAGAATAGAATCTATAGAAAATTGAATGTAGTTTTTAAATTACTAGGTTTATTTTACAAATAAATAAATCTATTTGGTGAAAATTTGAAATTTCAATGCAGTAAAAGTAGGTGTTTGTCTAACCACCCTAACCACAATAAAATGATAATATTTTTTTTATAAGATTTTAGATATAAGTAGAGGACTCATGTCCCAATGTGATGTATTTTTTTTGTGTTTTTTTTCAAGTAAATAATTAATTATAAATTTTTTATTACAAATTTTAAAAAATATAAAAAATCGTATGTCAAACCACCTTAACTTGGACAAAACTTCATGAAATTCAATTCCTTTTTGTAATCCTATAGTATACAAAGCATAGAATGTGGCACATGTTTTAGATTCAAAAAATGTGATACTGTTTGAAAGCTATAGATGTTTTTCAATCAGCCCATCAATCAGGACTTTAGTCATAATTCAAATAGAAAATGAATACTAATTATTTATTAAATTCAAAGTAAAGCATAATTTATATTGGTGGAAAGCTGAGAATCTTCTTTAAAACCCTTTTTGTTTCATCAATTTTGGGTAAAAAAAATTGTCAACCACATACCCTACACATACCCATCATATCGCCACTGTTTGGCCCATCATGATCCTGCACATACCCCCCTCTATTATTTCTATGTTTCCTCATTTGCAACCTCTTTGTGATAGCTTGATGGAAGTTGGTTGGTGCAAGGTTGAGGAATTCAAAACTATTTAGGCCTTGGGTCAAGTGGATGTGTGACATTAGAAGGATCCCCAAGACTGGCCCCCATGAGGTATTGAGGAGGAGAGGGAGGAGCTTGCCACCATTTTGGCTTGTTGAATGTGTACTTCTCTCCACGACAAGGATATCTTGGCTTGGGATTCTAATCCAAAAGGTAGATTTTCTATTGCCTCTAGGTATATGGAGCTACATAGATAGGTGTATGTAAAGGTTGGGGTCCCTTGGTGGAAGTAGGTTTGGAATAAATTTTCTTGGCCAAAATATTTTTATTTTTTTTGTTAGTTGTTCAAACTAGATTTCTTACTTGGGAAAATCTACGAAAAAGAGGCTTCTAAGGTCCTTCCATTTATGTTTTGTGAAATAATAATGAGAGGACTTCACACCTTTTCTTTAAGTGTCCTTATGCTAGGTGTATTTTGTATTTTTGGTGGGGAGTTTGGGGAAATCCCTTTTTTCATGCCTCTTCTTTGATAGAGTTCTAGGAAAGCTTGGAGAAACACCATGCTAAGATAACTTTTCTTTAGATTTCTTGGATTATTGTTCCTTCCTTTATTATTTGGAACCTTTGGCTTGAGAGAAATAGGAGGATTTTTCAAGATGTCAAGTAGGATTGGGATCTTTTATGGAGGAAGATCTTCAACAAGATCCAAGATTCTATTTTAGCTAAGTGTGATTTGTCAATTACTATGGATCCAAGTGATATGTCCTTTATGGGGAAGCTTCATTTGGAGGGTAGAGGGTCTAATTGCTCTACTGGTAATGGTGCTCATTAGTTCAAGAAGAAGGTCCATCAGGAGGGTAGGTGGTGACCTCCCCAACAAGGAGTTGTGAAGATAAATAATGATGGATCTTCTAGGGGGAATCTTGAGCCTATTGAGATTGGTGGTATTGGAAAAGACAATAATGGACGTGTGGTATTCTTCTTTTCTATATGTAAGGTTCACCATTCTAATAATCTCATGGAGGCTCTAGCTATTTTTCAAGTTGTACCATAGAAAAAATGCAACTTGCTTTATTTGGGGATTAATTGATGATAAATTGTACTTAATGATTCCTTAATTTAGTGTTGTGAGGTGTTTTTCACATCCACCTTAGGTCTTGGACCATTTCAAATGCATTTAACAAGGTCTTGTAAAGATTTAAAATAATTTCACAGTTTTCTAGACTCAATGAACCCACTTTCCCTTAATTCAACATTATAAAATATATTTAAATACATCCTCATATCAATCTTGAAGGCTTGTAAACTAAACTTAACTTTAATCTAGTGTTGTAATGTGTTTTACACATTCACATTGGATGTTGTGCCTTCCTAGGGTATGTGGATGCCATTTCAGTGTTGTAAAGTGTATGTAATCACACTTTCACATTGAATTTTGTGTCCCAAGCTCTAATTGACCTTCACATCATCATTAATAGGCCCCTATTACCCCATATTGTGCATCCCAAGGGAAATATTTGATGAAATACTTGACATAGTCACCATAAAAACCTTATTTTCTTACTTCCTAGCATCCTAGCTGTCAAATAGGCCCCACTGGGAGTAATTCGCCATCTGTGGAAAATGCGTCACTATCAGGTGGGACTAATTCACCCAAGGTGGTGAATGAGTCCCATTTGGGACAATTTTGACCCTTGAGTGGGAAAATTTGAAATTTAAGTTTATTAATTTTACATGTCATCCTTAGGGATCCAATTTATGGATGAATACGGTGGATTTCTTATAAAATAAAGTCTCTAAAGGGTATGTATAGGATCATCATGGAAAAAAAAGGCCCTTAAGTGGCAATGAAAATTCAAAAAGATTAGAGTTATGCAACTTGACGTAAAAATTTGAATAAGTTACCTATATTATTTAAAAAATATGTAAAAATAGAATCTATGGAAAATTGAATGTAGTTTCTAAACTACTAGGTTTATTTAAAAATAAATAAATCTATTTGGTGAAAAATTGAAATTTCAATGCAGTAGTACTTAAATTTCAGGGAAAAAATAAGAAGTAGGTGTATGTTTGACCACCCTAACCATAATAAAATCATAATATTTTTTTATAAGATTTTAGATATAAGTAGAGGACTCATGTCGGATGTGATGCATATTTTTGTATTTTTTTTTCCAAGTAAATAATTAATTATGAATTTTTAATTGTATACAACTTTTAAAAATATAAAACTTCATTATGTCAGCCACCTTAACTTGGTCAAAGAGCTTCATGAAATTCAATTTTTTATTTTTTAATCCTATATTATACATACTTGAGAGAATGTGACATGTTTGGAGTTCAAAAAATGTAATCTTTATTTTAGAAGATTATAAGACATTGGGAGGCTATCAATCAGGACTTTAGTCGTAATTCTAATAGAAAATGAATAATAATAATTTACTATATTCAAACTAAAGTATAATTTATATTGGTGGAAAGATGAGAAGCTCCTTTACAAACCCTTTTCATTTCATCAATTTTAGGTACATAAAATTCATCATCCATATGCATGAATTCTAGAAAAAGCAAGGTAAGTTGCTAAACACATTTTTTGTGTTGACTTCTTAGGATTGGCAAGTCTGAACCAAAATCCAAAGCAAGCCTGAGCCTAATCCCTAGGAATTAATTTTGTGTCAGAAATATTGGATATCTTATTTGAATTTGATATCCGATATGTTCTATATAGAGTTGCAAAAATGTTATACAATTTATAATATGTGATTTAAAAAATGCAATAAAGTTTATAATTTAGTATAAAATATACAATA